>CM075993.1:353755-841197 GCA_038087875.1 Malacoraja senta
AAATAAGACATAAAAAATGTTAATTTACAAACAGAGCGTCAGAGTGATGCTGGGGTTTATGTACAGCCACAACCACACCCACCAGGTCACTCAAGTCAAATTGCTCTTCATAACTAAAGGTCATAGAAATGTAACTTCTACATTTAAACCAAAACGTGGTTACCCATATAAACATGTATAGGCTGCAAAGTTATAGAAAAATCAATTTAGTATTGTAAATAATAGCTATTAATGCCAAGGCATCTCTGCTGGTTAACAGAAACTGGGGAAACGTTACAGTTCAGACACTGGGACATTGCAAGCTTGCCTGCAACTCCATTCACAGCACTTAGAATGTGAATATTTGCATTTCAGGTCATCACGCAGCCTCAGGCGACTGTGTGAAAGGAGGTTATTGCTTCAATCTCCGTGCCACCCACTGGCACTGCTCTCCGTCACCCACTTGCTGCTTTAAAAGTGGTCAATCAGGACCGAGACGCAGTTTGTTCCCACGTGATAATTCGGGTCTCCTGGGAGAGATTTGTTTTGCCAGCTCTTAGGATCACCTGGAAAAAAATAAATGCACAGCTTCGTTAATCAGCGGCATGACTGGTTTAACGGTGGAACATTGATTAGATGCAGCAAACACTGCAGGGATCCCATCCCGCAGACAGATCCTTGTCAAGTTGTCAGCTGCGAGCTGAACGTTCAATGGTTCTCCCACCACAGGCCGCTCATCTAATCCACAAACTAAAATGAGAAGTTCAGGGAAAAGGGGTGACCACATGAAACACTTCTCCTGGTGGCTTGTCAGTACCAGATAGAGAAGAGAATTAATTATCCAGGGGGCAGTGTGTACATTTGCCTGTTACTACTTCACAAACATTAGGCAGTGGTCACATATTATTATGGCCCTGGATGTAGCCTGTGGGCAGGTTGTGTCTGCCACTGGTCCCCAGTGTGTTCCATCGCCCCTCTCACCACCCCATGCCCACCACTCAGCTCCTCATGTCACACTGTCAACAGGCTGGGGTTTCAGCACCAGCCCTTCAGATGAGGACCAGTCCATCACCTCCCCTATCTTCCCTCTAATGCCCACAGTCTCTGCCCTCTGCTTTAACTCCTCCAAGAACAATAGGACCTTCCTGTTATGTTTAGACCTGCAATTTTACACACACACAGTTATATCTTTCTTAGTGTTTAAAAATAAAATCACCAAGTTCATCTGATCTTTTCCCTGCAATTCAAATCTGCAGAGCTGGCAAGTATAACAGTTTCCCCACCCGAGCACTCTCCCTCCCCATGCCCTTGCTAATTTAACCACGGTGAATCTGAGGACCGTTCTTGCATGGGCTCAGTCTAGTCGGCGGGGACATCTTGGGCTGAAGAGCCTGTACCTGTGCTCTAATGAGGAAGGTTTTTCAACCCATCAAGTCCTTGCCAACTCTCCAACAGAACACTATGCTACTTATTCCCATTTTTCCTCATCCTCCAGTCACTGATGTACGATTTCCCAAGCTGTGCAAAAAGAAACAATAGCCAAGTGGATGGGATCGAGCAAAATGCTGGAGGTAACATCAGCAAAGTCTGCAGAGCTGCAGCACCCACGCTTCACTTGCACGGACATTCAGACACTGCATTCTGTGGCAGCAATTGGCCATGTCATCATGCCTGCTGCTCAAATGCCCAAATGTAATGGCTGATCATTTTGCTCAACACTTTGCTGCACCTAGACATGATTTCCTTAATATCCTCCAATCTACAATCACTACCATGAATACAGAGCGACTAAACCTGCTGGGTAAAGTCCTTCTGGGTAGAAAATACAGAATATGCTTGAGAAATGGTGCGGTTTGTTTTGTTTACAAACACCAGAAGGCATAGATTTGGTGAAAGGTGGAACATTTACAGAGGATGTGAGGGGGAAATGTTTATTTTTAAATCAGAGAGGGTGTTGGGTGCCCAGAACAGGGCGGCAGGGGAGGTGGTGGAAGCAGATCGGATAGCAATAGGTCATTTGGGCAGGTACGTGAAGAGGATATTGACCACTCGTTGTAGATGGGATTAGTTTACGTCGGCACTGATATCATGGAACAAAATGCCAGTTACTACGCTACAATGCTCCAGTATTAAACAGGCGTTATGCACTGGGTACAGAAGGTGCCTGTTATCTCGCCAAGAATGATCGATTGTTTATCTTGGGATTGCAATTTCACTTCAAGACATCCTGGCCAAGGAAAGGTTAAATGTGCATCTGTCCCGTTAAGTCTTTAAAGAACTTTGTAAGTCTTATTGAGGTCACCTCCTGGTTTTCTGAACTTCAGATGAGAGATGATTCTGCTTAATGTCCCCTCCCTCCCAGGAATCAATTCAATGTGAAAATCAGGAAACATTAATGACGTCACCTTCTCTGTTTAATTATTATAGGCATGCAATATTTTTGGAATGGATTTTCTTTCTAAAGCGAACAGAATTAAAGAGTGAAATAATGACACTCCAAATGAGACAAGAGTCAGAAAAGGCAATGTACCATTTGATAACATGCCACTAACCTCCATAGGGAGCGAGAGATGAGAGGGAGCAGGGAAAGAAAGGGAGAGACGGCAGGAAAAAAGATAGAGTAGAGAGCAAGCGAGCAAGAGAGAGAAAGGGGGTAGATGGGGTAGGAAGAGAAAGAGAGGTGTGTATGGAGAGGGGGGGTATGGAGAGGGGAGTGTAGGGAGAGCGAGGGGAGTGTAGGGAGAGAGGGGGGAGAGAAGGGGTAGCGAGAGGGGGAGTAGGGAGGGGGGCTAGGAGGAAGTGGAGGGGGTAGGGAAAGGGGTAAGACGTGGGGTGGGGAGAAGTTGAAGGGGGGTAAAAATGGTGAGCAATGGGAGGAGAAGAAGAGATAGGAGCATACCGGACGAGGAGTCAGAGGATTTTAGAGCAAAAGACCAACCATCTGGAGTCATGGATGCACAGTGGGGCAGCCGCAGCTCCACGGGCTTCAGGAACTTCAAGCCGTGTGGTCCACACATTACCAGCGGGCTCAGAAGGGTTTCACCTGGAGTGGAAAGAGTTAGCACAGTTGACATGCGGACACAATGGCCCAAATCCAAAACAAAAGCGAGTGAGGGTGGAACAGTGAGCGACAGACGTCGGAGGCAGAGGGAGGTAACGTGACCCTGACACGGCTTGTGCCCGAGTCGCCATCCTGTCGTTACTTCCCGCCAGCTCCACAATTTGATTCCCACTACACGAGGACTGAGCTGAGAGCCCTGGACAGGCGACGGCAAATGGACCAGACAATAGTCCAGGTGCTGCAGTACAGAGCCCTGCTCAAACATCCCACCCCGAGCCAAACTATGCCAGTACAGGACTAGCGATTAGTCGACAACAGGCAGCGTTGCCATGGAAACTGTCCTGCACATGGACAGGACCTGATTGATGCTGGCGTCCCATTGCAGCAGCAGGTAGTGCTATTACATTGGCTGCCTCTACTTGCTTGGACAAGCCCAACAAATTGCTTCATTCAGGTTTGGCTGAATTGTCGGCCAAGTGGCCCCGAGCCAGTGATAGGTCAGCAAGCTCGGACACTGCCGAGTTACTTCACAACGCTCAAGGCAGGACACTAATTAAACCCTTATTGAACATTTCAGGAAGGAAAGTGGTGCAAACCTTTCTCCTTGTCCAGAGGTGGGAGGATGCTGTTATCTCTGCAGACCTTGAAGTAGATTTCCTGCTCCACTCCCTCAGAAATGGCTCCCTTTGGGACGATGATGCTGACGCCGGTCTCCACGGAGCTCAGCACCCCTCCATTGCTGTCGAAGATGCCGCGGGCAGTCGCCACCACCGTGTGGCCATCATCATCCTCATCATCCTCCAGCGCACTGGGACTGAGAGAGAGCAAGGGCGTCAGACCCACACAGCACCCGGACACACACGTATACACTCACACACACCACCAGCACCAGGCCACACACAACCAACACACCACCCGGCTCACACCTCATACGGCACCAAACCGACATCGCACCCGGCTCACACTAACCCGGTACCCCACTAGTCACTGCCTGCCTTTCTGAAAAGGACCCGTTTACTCCTACTCTTTGCTTCCTGTTTGCCAGCCAGTTCTCTATCCACATCAATACTGAACGCCCAATACCGTGTGCTTTAAGTTTGTATATTAATCTCTTATGTGGGACCTTGTCGAAAGCCTTCTGAAAGTCCAGATATAACACATCCACTGGTTCTCCCTTATCCACTCTATTAGTTACATCCTCGAAAAATTCTATACGATTCGTCAGAAATTATTTACCTTTCATAAATCCATGCTGACTTTGTCCAATGATTTCACCATTTTCCCAAATGTGCTGCTATCCCATCTTTAATAACTGACTCTAGCAGTTTCCCCACTACCGATGTTAGACTAACTGGTCTGTAATTCCCCATTTTCTGTCTCCCTCCCTTTTTAAAAAGTGGGGTTACATTAGCTACCCTCCAATCCTCAGGAACTACTCCAGAATTCTAAAGAGTTTTGAAAAATTATCACTAATGCATCCACTATTTCTGGGGCTACTTCCTTAAGTACTCTGGGATGCAGCCTATCTGGCCCTGGGGATTTAATGGCCTTTAATCCATTCAATTTACCTAACACCACTTCCAGCTAACCTGGATTTCACTCAGTTCCTCCATCTCATTTGACACCCGGTCCCCTGCTATTTCTGGCAGATTAATTAAGTCTTCCTTAGTGAAGACAGAACCAAAGTAGTTATTCAATTGGTCTGCCATGTCCTTGTTCCCCATGATCAATTCACCTGTTTCTGACTGCAAGGGACCTACATTTGTTTTAGCTAATCTTTTTCTCTTCACATATCTATAAAAACGTTTGCAGTCAGTTTTTATGTTCCCTGACATACACACACTCCACACACACTGTAGAGACACAGGACTCACTGCCCGTACTGCAGTGACACACAATGCCCTGAAGTATGAATCACTTCTCCCACCACTGATGCTGCCCTACCTGAACCCTCACCATTCCAGCACATTACATGTGGCTGCAGGGTCACCTGCTCACTCTGTACCGCGGGCCACAGGACCAACAGGAAGACCAAATCAACAAAGGGATAGGGCAGGATCTACGGGAACACTCAAGTCCTCACTCAGTCCGACAAAAAAGGAGAGGGATAAAAAAAGACTTAAAAGGCAGTGAACAATGATGGTACTTGAATTGGCACTATGGTGGACACGGACATAGAGGGACATTCCTGTGCTGGTCAATGTTCTAAAGCTGCTAAGCATTTGTTATACTGCTCGTTTAGCCCTGGTCTAGTCTGCGTGAGCTCAGCTCTTTCAACAACAGAATCCACCTGATGATCTGACATTTTGATTATAGGCACTGCAGCAAAACTGATGTTCCATGACATGGTTCAAACACTCAATATCATTCAATACTTCATGTTAATTGAAGCCACTCACCTGATAGGGACTGCTTTAGGGACAGCTTGGATATTGTTTGCCTGATACTTCAGCCTGTGGTCTGACGGCCTGGGGAATGTGTCAGTGCCGCTGTCGAAGTCAATGTGCTGTGGAGAGGCGTGAGCTTTTACCAGCGGCTCTGGCTTGGGCTGCAGTGGAGGATCACTCGGCAGGAGATTGTGATCAAATTTTGGGCTCTCAAATTTTCGTTCAAAGGGCCGTGCGCGCACTTGTGTACGGTTTTGGAGTGAAGCGGTTGTATGCTGTGGCAGGTTGCCTCTGGGGCTGCTCCATCCCATTCACAGGGGCTCTGTCAGAAACAGGGAAGGTTTTCGGAAGGTAAAAATTTGAATGAGAAGGTTCTCTCGAGCAGTGGGCCTCAGAGCCTGGATTTGCTTTGAGGCATTTCTGGCTTCAGTTGTAGGACACTAGCATATCCTGCGGCATCGAACTCACTGCAAAGAAGAGCAAATAAGAGTTAACTGCAGCTCATGAAGGATCAAAGTGATCATGCACAGCAGACTATTTGGCCCATCATGCTTATGCTAACCCTCTCTGCTGGCTACAGAACAGTGTCGTAAGCAGCTGACTGAAATGCCTGCTCCTCCCTCATGTATAGCAAACCAGCCCATCCCGATCAGGAGGTTTCACCCACACACAAGATTCCCCCACGTCGTACTGAGTGAATGAGGCGACTTTTAGCAAAGTCACGAGCCAATCTCTCATTTTCCATATTCCAGCCACACAATTTACAACCAACAAAAGATATACTTTGCTTTTATTCAAACATTTTATTGCAAGGATAAAGTACAAGCAGTCGCTCTGTGAGTGAGTGGAGGTAAATGGGATTGAGGGAGTCTCAAATAGAGTGTATCAGAGAGAATATAAAGACATTAGGAGGGGAAAAGGGAGCAATGTAAAATTCTTGCTTATCGTAAGATTGCAAGAATGTCAGGTTTAAGAGGTGGGGAATGAGTATCTCCCCTTAGGGACGAGGGGGTGATTGGTGTGTGGAGCCGGCACACAATGGGGGTGATTGGTGTGTGGAGCCTGGCACACAATGGATCAGGATTCACCATGGCAAAGGGATATCTAACTAACTAGTATTATTTATATCCTTCGCTATGGTGAATATAGTTAATTGGTAAAGTAACTAACTAACTAGTATTATTGCTATCTATCAAGAATAGTAAATTCATGTAAACGTCCGTGGATAACGTGAGCAGGTCAGTATGAAGGTGGAAGGTTGGTTGCAATGGGACACAGGGTTGATGAAATCTGCTCCGGGTTGCTACGGGGCAAAAAGGAGATTGTTGGGGCCATGACACGGATGTTTGCATCTTCAGTAACCACAGTGGAATTGTCAGAAGACTAGAGGATAGCTAATGTTATTCCTTTATTTAAGGAGCAGCAGGGTAAACCAATTACAAGCCAGTGAGCCTTACGGCAGTGGCTCGTGCATTTTTAGAGAAAATCCCAAGATACAGAATTTAAATTTGTTTGTATCTCTTGCAAAGGTTTGAACTGAAAGGAAAAGGCCAGGGAATGCCTTAGGAGGTAGATAGAAAGAGAGAGTTTTCTTCGGTATACAGAAGCACTGTAAGGAACTTGGGAGAGGAAGAAGAGGTGTGACTATCATGTCAGCGTGTGTCATGCCAGCAGAATCCATAAAGCAGCTTCCAGCAGTTTATCTGGATTTTAGGATGTTCACAGTCGCAGAGTCATAGAGATGTACAGCATGGAAAGTGGCCCTTCAGCCCAACTTGCCCATGTCGACCAAGACGCCCCATCGACACCACCCACGTTTACGCCTAAAGTAAAATCGTGCAGAGTTTGACCATCTTATGAAAATGGCAATTGATGCCATCAGAAGAGAGTAAGTCACTCAGAGCCGAGCTCATCATCCAAGCTGGTGCTCATCGCACCTACAGCTGGTGCTCACCATCCAAGCTGGTGCTCATCATCCAAGCTGGTGCTCACCATCCAAGCTGGTGCTCACCATCCAAGCTGGTGCTCACCATCCAAGCTGGTGCTCATCATCCAAGCTGGTGCTCACCATCCAAGCTGGTGCTCACCATCCAAGCTGGTGCTCATCATCCAAGCTGGTGCTCACCATCCAAGCTGGTGCTCATCATCCAAGCTGGTGCTCACCATCCAAGCTGGTGCTCACCATCCAAGCTGGTGCTCACCATCCAAGCTGGTGCTCACCATCCAAGCTGGTGCTCATCATCCAAGCTGGTGCTCACCATCCAAGCTGGTGCTCACCATCCAAGCTGGTGCTCATCATCCAAGCTGGTGCTCACCATCCAAGCTGGTGCTCATCGCACCTACAGCTGGAAGTGCTGCCCTTTCACAAAAGATATGTTACCATATTCAAGAGATATGTTACTCAATTCAAGAGTTAGATTTAGCTCTTGGGGCTAACATAATCAAGGGATATGGGGAAAAAGCAGGAACGGGGTACTGATTTTGGATGATCAGCCATGATCATATTGAATGGTGGTGCTGGCTCAAAGGGCCGAATGGCCTACTCCTACACTTATTTTCTATGTTTCTGTGTTTCAAAAACATTGAACAAAAGCCATCCCAGCTTGATGTAGAGGTTCCAGCATCATTTCTCCTGGTGTCAGACCAATACTTGCCCCAAAACCAAGATCAAAATAGATTAACAAGTCAGGAACCTCATTATATATGTCCCTGGATCCATGCTACAGAATAAAAATGTGTATTTATGCAGTATTTCCCACAACCTCAGTGGTGCGCTTGTCTTTACACCGCTAAGCCAACATCTCTGAAGCATTCTCACTGCTGTAATTTGCACACAGCGGGTGCTCACAGGCAAAGGGGCCTGGAAACTTCAGTTCACTGGCTGTAACATGGTTGGGATACAAAGGGCCAGTTAGTTTGCTCGTCCCCAAGTATGGTAACATATCTCTTGTTGAAACAACAAAACAAACTTTGAGGGTGATTTGTAATTACAACTGTTAAGTTAATTAATTCTGTGGATACACATTGTTCCAAAGGCAGTCAGTAAAAAGGCAGCCGTTATTTAGGTACAGACCCAACACATAGTGGAGGCCACAAACCTACCTTCAGATGGAGACACCTTGGGGTGCACAGGTTGCAGTGGCGGTCCAAAACGGGACTGAAAGCCAGGCAGCTGGGACCCAGAATCATATCTCTTCTCAGTGGTGCTGGGCTTGATCACGTGGTCAAAGTCTGCCGTTGTGTTCCTGGAATAACAGGACAGCTCTTAGAACATGCCAGATATCAAACAAATATCAACAACATGCCTCAATGCAGCCTGCTGCAGTTCATCCACTATAAGATTGGACTTTGTCATGAGTACAACAGAAATGGTCATGGCCCTACACAAACTGCACTCACTGAGACATGTGAAACACTTTACGTCCCAGCACAATGCATGATCCTGCCTAGAACGTCATGAGATTGGCTCCATGATACACGAGATCTCAGCACATTAAGTCCAGTCGAGAATCTGCCCGCCACATCTCAGCTCGTTGATAACCAGGAACGCCACTGAATGTTCAGAGTAGCTACCTCCACTCTCTTCCTGGGATGTTTAAGCCTGAAGGACTAATCGGAGAGTTGAGAAGAGAATTGAACATTGTGCATTCATCGGCAAACATCCTCACACCGCACCTTACACGGAGGAAGGCATTGATGAATTTGCAAAAAATGATTAGGTTTTGAAGAGTTTCTGCAAGATGCTAACAAATGGGTCAAGGGCTGACCAACAAACAGGGATTTGTTCTAATGGGTCAAGGGCTGACCAACAAACAGGGATTTGTTCTAATGGGTCAAGGGCTGACCAACAAACAGGGATTTGTTCTAATGGGTCATGGGCTGACCAACAAACAGGGATTTGTTCTAATGGGTCAAGGGCTGACCAACAAACAGGGATTTGTTCTAATGGGTCAAGGGCTGACCAACAAACAGGGATTTGTTCTAATGGGTCAAGGGCTGACCAACAAACAGGGATTTGTTCTAATGGGTCAAGAGCGCTGACCAACAAACAGGGATTTGTTCTATGGGTCAAGGGCTGACCAACAAACAGGGATTTGTTCTAATGGGTCAAGGGCTGACCAACAAACAGGGATTTGTTCTAATGGGTCAAGGGCTGACCAACAAACAGGGATTTGTTCTAATTGCAAGGTAGGACTCCAATTTCACTATAATAATAAATACTTTCACTTTTAACAGGGTTCCTTGATGCACACGGCATCTAATGTAATCTTGATGTCACAGGGAGTGACTCATCTCACTCATATCTGCACCGTGGTGGTAAAAGGATTCAGTGCTGTGATAAAACCCACAGTGTTAGATGATTGGTGAGGTTTCTCCACAATTACTGAAGTCATCATTTACTTTACATAACTTTAGTATGACAGCTTAGGTATAAATTGTATTCCCACTTTTTTGGACAATAAATAATGCTTGATAGCATTGCAATTGACATATTTCCTTGCTTTGCTGTTGATTCTTTCAAACCCAACCATACATTCAAGATCCACAGATTGTATTTTATTATCTGCTACACAGTGGAAGACAGGATAGTAGTCCTCAACTTCAGTGAAGGATGCACATGTCTGTGTTTACCCTGGTTAGACTATCGCAATTATATCTCCAGTCACTGTAGATCTCAGGATCAGAGTGAGGAAACCCGAGAGCATCCTTCAATAATTTCAACCTCAACGTGTGCAGCTGGTGCTTACCTGGGCAGGTAACTGGGGTAGTTGGGCTGATGCATAAAGTCAGATGATTTAGATGGCTCTGGGAAGCTGCTGGGAGGGAGATGTGTTACAGGCTTCATATCAACGTTTCTGCGGCCAAAATAAGACAATTGCTTCCGATAATCTTCCTCATCTTCATCTGCGCTATAACTGTTTGATCGTAAAGTTTCTGCAGGAATCTTCATTTGAGGCTCCGGGCTCCTGCAGGTGAATAACGTTGATTACTGAATGATTCAGTAAGAATATATTAACAGCAGATGATCCCAGGTCAAAATAAAAGAATTTGCATTTATGCTCAGCCTAAACCAGCATGTACATTTAGATTAGTTTAGAGATACAGTATGGAAACAAGACCTTCGGCCCACCGAAACCAGGCTGACCATCGATCACTCGTTCTATGTTATTCCACTTTCTCATCCACATTCTACAAACTACGGCCTATTTAGAGGCCAAAGCCAGCAGACCCATTCCCATAGCCGACCAGAGGCCGCCAATGAAACTGTGTGGTGCTCCAAATGTGAAATGAATGTAAATTTCAATGCTGACATTTTTAAATCGGGTCAAAACAGCTACTGCAGGTCATAGCGATCAGCTGCGGCTTTGGCCGAGACCTCCCAACCAGGAACATCATCTTGTTTTAACGTCTGAATTTTGACATTTTGCTCAACACACAAAGCATTTGCAGAACCTCCAGTGTCCATTCGGGCAGCATTTATATTGTCGCTGTATACCCATGGACAAATCAATGCAAGAACA
Source organism: Malacoraja senta (assembly GCA_038087875.1). NCBI lineage: Eukaryota > Metazoa > Chordata > Chondrichthyes > Rajiformes > Rajidae > Malacoraja > Malacoraja senta. The sequence continues at coordinate 364,705 of CM075993.1, forward strand.
TCAGATGCAGGGACAGAGAATCCAAAAATATGAGGATTATATACAAAAGCACTGTACCAAGGCCAAAAGTAATGAATCCAATCATTCCTGTCCATTCAGCCAGATAACATCATTGCACAAAGGTTGAATACAAAAGCAGTACCTGTACAAATGTGGAGGCTTTTCTTGCTCTGGTGCGGACTGAAAGATTGGCTTGGAAGCAGCAGCAGCAACAGGAGCAGGAGCTAACACAGGCTTAGGAGCAACTTCAGGAGACTGAAAGAAGACAAGTTACATAGTCGTCAACATCTCCACAATCAACTTTCCAATAAAACCAAAGTAACAATTCATTTATTGTCCCCAAAAGTCAAGCCACAGTCTCATGTATAAAATTGAGAAGGATATATTTTCAACAGGATGGCTTCAAGCATCTAACTATCAACACCACTACCAAAAAACAGCAACCTATGTATCCCAATTCAACAGCTGGAATTAATTGAAATTGTGCAACAGCGACTATGATTCAGCCAAACAAAAAGACAGTTGAAAATGGTCTTCCTTTCACTAATGTGAATAATCTCCTTTGCAGGCAGTGGCTCTGACACCACTCTTGGGAACACACCTTAAATAGCAGAATAACTTGTTTTCAGAATGGGTGTGGGCCTAACCAAATAATGAGCCTTTCTGGTTAAAAGTCAACTTAATTGGGTTTGTTTTGAAATGTTTCAGCCAAAAGATGCGACTAGGCAGAAAACATTAGAAGTAACACTGGAGTAACTCAGCGGGCCAGGCAGCATCTCTGGAGAGAAGGAATGGGTGATGTTTCGGGTCTTTGGTCTGAAGAATGGTCTCGTCCCGAAACGTCACCCATTCCTTCTCTCCAGAGATGCTGCCTGTCCTGCTGAGTTACTCCAGCATTTTGTGTCCATCTACTTCTAATGTTTAGAAAGGCACTGCAGTTCCTTCCTACACATTAGAAGTAGAATTGTCAGTTTAGTAAAATAGAAAGACAACCATTTCATGCAGCTCTTTCCCCGGTATAGCTGTACCAGCAGCTCCCAAATCTGCTCTGAACATCAATATTCCCTTGATTTTTCAAACTGGTATTCAAGTCTGAAGAAGGGTCCCGACTAGAAACATCACCTATCCGTGTTCACCTGACCTAATTACTCCAGCACGTTTTTTGTAATCCAGCACTTACAGTTCCTTCTTCTAGCATTTGTGAACCATTTTATACTGTACTTCTCAACATTGCAACACCAAAATCAGGACAGTCAAAACAACAGATATGACAAAAAAGATTGCAAATTATTTCACCTGACCAGCAAAACCTGCTTTTGTACAAAAACATGTGGCGTGGAAAAGTAATACTTAAAGGCATGTGACAACTACAAATGCAGATTAATTCAAGTAACTTTCTCAGAAAAACAGAGTGATCAGTAGATCAAAATGTAACCACCTGAATGTTTTAGAATTAGCAGACGTGTGTCTGCCTCGTGTCTGACACAGCACCTAGGAGATCAGTTACGCTAACCACATCCCCTCATACTGAAGCCCGGCACCAATATTAGGGGTAAATCCAAACAGCATAGAACTTGGTGCAAACATTCACTTTATATTAAAATTCTAAAACTATGCTTTATATCAAGACATTGTAAAAACTTATTACTGTATAAAGTAAGTTTTAAAAGATGAACCTACCCTTACTGGTATTATTTCAGCTGGGTCCTTGCTCTTCATTGAAGTAGTTGTCTTGCTTTCAAAGAGTTTGACCCTGGTGAGGACTGACTGCGGTTTCATTGCTGGGTCCACATCTTCCTCCACCTGTGGTTTTACAGGAGGGGGAAGCTGTGCTTTACCCACCGAATGCAGGGTGTCGACAGGTTTACTGTGGGGGGGAGGAGGAGGGGGGAAGGAGACATCCGTGTTATGGACCAGCTCCAACTGGCGGGGGAGGGAGTTGTAGCCTTGAGGTGGGCCCTGGTCATAGGGCTGGGGATCAAAATACTGCTGCTGAGGTTCTGGAGATCTGGGCGCTGGTGGGTGGAAAGCCTGCTGACTGCGCTCATATCGAGACCGAGGGTCATAGCCGTGCAGGAGTGGATCAGTGAACTGCGGCTGTGGTGACTTGTAATTTTTAAGTGGCTTATCATAACGTGGCAGTCTGTTTTCATGGCCTGAAGGTGGCGATGGGTCATCGTGTTGTGGGGGGTAGGCACGATCCGGGTAATGTTCCTGGTGCTTTGGCTCATAGTCCTGTGGATCCTGGTCCTCATAGTAGGGGGCAGGTTGGTAGGGAGTGTGCTTTTCATGGTAATGTGGCCACTTGTCATTGTAACCGGGCAGGTTTTCATCGTAATGCGAAATAGAACCATAACTTGGAGGAAGCTGTTCATATTTTGCTTGTGATTGATGCCTGTAAGGTTGCTCCTCAAAGTGCTGCTGCTGATGCTCATATTCCCTGTGCTGCTGCTGCTGCTGCTGCTGCTGTGGAGGTTCATTACTTGGCCTCGCTCTCTCAGACAGCAATACAGAGTGGTTGCCTATCGGCTGCTTCATCTCGTAATTACGCCCCAGATTGTCATCGTTGTGCGAGTCCTTGTACATCTACACGACAAGAGAAAAACTCTGTAGCAGTGCACAGACACTCATGTGAAGAAACAACACAGAAAGGTTTGGAGTACACATCAGTCCCACTACCTGCCACATGACAAACAATGTGGATTCCAGATCTTTGCTCCAAACCTGCCATTCAACTGTGGATCCAGCGACACCTCTAACATCTGTTCACAGGACGACGGGATTTGTGGTTCCTTCCTTAATTCCAATATTTGTATCCTATTTTAATTGAATTTTGCTTCAATTGGTTGGTTTCAAATGTACATTTTAAAATGTGTCTGGTGAACTCATTGGGCAACACAGAAGTGTTTTAAGATGCAGCATGGAATTACTAGATTGAAGACAGCTGATCAGCTCTCCCTCTCCAGCCATTTAGTTGATATCTGGCCCACCCAAAGCTCTGCCTGATCACTAATTATAACGAGCTAGGCCTGCTTGTGGGGGAGAATAAATTGTCACTTACCTTTACAGACCATCTGTTTTGCTCTTCACATTAAAGTTGATGATTGCTTCAAGCTGACTATAATTGAAGTTTTTACATCAAAACCCGTGTGAAAATGTTATCCCAGCCACAATGATTAGACTACACAACAATCCAACATGTTACATGCAGGAATTGACATCATATGTATCATTACTGAAGAGTGAAAGAGGAAGCTGGCCCCTTCACGACTAACTTTCCTGTCTAAACCGTGGCCATCCACTCAGGGGAACATGAACAACCATGCTGACATCTCAGCACCATGCAGAGGCCTTGCACTGATGGCTGCAGGAGTACTTTCTCTCCTAGGATGTGCTCAATATGGGAGCTTTCAAATACCAGTCTCAATCATAGATCAACAACTTTAAACAAATAATTTTAAACAGTGACTCAGAAAGATTGTATGTTTTGAGCACAATTGTAATGAGTTGAATTCATGCAATGATCTATAACGTTCTTTCCAATTAAAGTAATGCGTCTGTTTAAAACTGGATTATAAATGCAATTGTTTCAGGACAATACGACTTTCTCCCCACAGCATAGAATGCCTACAACTTCTTAGTTTAAAAAAAGTAGAAAGGTTACATTTGAAAACAATGCAGACCAAATGCTGACCTTGCATTGCTCTCATTAAATTCAGCTACCCCTTGATCGCAGTGAACAGCCAGACGAATATTCATTTAGAAACAGATCTGTGAGGATTAAGTAAAATAAATTGTCCAAAAACAATGCTGATGCCTGCCGTGAGAGCAAGATGCCCTCCACCCATGCCCAAAGAATTCTACTTGCAGTCCACAATCGGTACAGGGGCCAGCCCAGCAGAGAGCCTTGCAATGAAGTGAAGCAGTAAGAAACTGTAGGAAAGATGCGCAAGCAGAACAGTCAAGGTATAGGCCAAACCAACTATATCAGAGTTAAAGCCCTTATTCAAACTGCTTAATACACTGTTATACTGAGAGGCTAATGTTACCCTCAATTGGATCAACTTTTATTAGCTTTTAAAATGTAATGCTTTGGATAACATTCTGCTGTTAGAAAGGAAACTCAGAATATACTTAAAAAATTAATACAGTTAGTGCCTGTGTAATATTCATTAGAATAATTAGGCAGGTCAGTGCTATCTCTTGAGCTTGGGCACTACAAACTCTGCTTTCCCTTCTGCATCATAAAGATTGTTAATTTGCTTACCACACACTTGGTCTGGCCTCTAACTTCAGCAAAGTGTTTAGCTTGGAAGCGAGAGCAGGTGGTTGAACATGAGCAAGCAGATGTGTGCAGTAGGCATGCAAGGTGTTTGCAGCAAGTGAGTGGTACCTTTGTTGGTTCTGCAGTTCGAGTTGCTGCCAGTTCTGCATCTCTCAGCCTCTCTGGACTGACAGAATGAATGAAGCTTGGAGGCTCAGGGCTGGGGCTGCTGTGGGGGTCGATGTGAGGCTCAGGGCTGCTGTGGGAGGGAGAGGCCATCTCCTCACGTCTCACATTGTTTAGATCTATTGTGGCATTGACTGTGGGGGACATTGTCACCACAGGAATAGATTCAAGCTGCTGGGATGAACTGAGTACTGCAGGAGGAATATCTGCTTTCTGTGAAATGTCCAAGATAAAATTAGATAGTTTAATTCAAGTCATGTTACCTACAAGGTGCATCCTTGGGGGAAACATTGATTACAACACTATTCTTAAATAATTCGCATAATGCAGGCCAGTTTATCAAAACATGCTAAAAACAAAATTAATTTACAACTCTGACAAAGAAAATCCCCATCACTGTTGTCACCACTAGCTACGAATCATTCTGCCTGCCTCTCACCTTCAAATAAATCAGATAATCACCTTCTTTGCAGATATTCTGCCCAACTATTATTTTACACCACTCCCTTGCCAAGAACATACAACAGATGAAAGGGCCAATCTGCATCTCGTTTCCTGCACTATTCAACACAATCATGGCTGTGCATCGTGGTCTCAATACCAACTTCCCACTCTCTGTACCCCTGTGCCTTGTCAGTCTGATATCTGCCAATGACCGCCTCCATAGTTCTCTGGGTGGAGAATTCCAAGGCCAAGGCCCTTCATCTCCGTCTAGCAGTTGATGGAACTCAACCATTGACAGACCCCATCGTTCTCACACCCCATCCAGCACCTCACCAAATGCCCTTTAGACATCCACTTATACAACATCCACTGGACCCCTCCTACCTGCCCAGCCCACTACATCCTCAAAGCACTGTAGCACCCATCAAACAACATTAACTCATCATAAAACCATGGCAATCCTGCTTGATTGTCATGATATTCTGATATCTCACTAGAATGATGCTACTTAAAAGACACCTGGACAGCTATGTGGATAGGAAAGGTTTGGACTAAATGAGCCAGGCTAATTATTGGAGACAAAGATAGAGAAGACAGTTTTCCCAGGGTGGAAATGTCAAAGACTATAGAGGGCATAACTTTAAAGAGAGTTGGGCAAAGTTTAAAGGAGATATGCAGGGCAAATGTGTTTTGCACAGAGAATGATGGGAGCCTGGAATGAGCTGACAGGGGTGATAGTGGAGGCAGATACAATAGTAGGATTTAAGAGGCTTGTGGGCGGGCACATGGATATGGAGGGATATAGATCATGTGCAGACAGAAGAGATTGATTGAATTTGCTATCCATTCAGCTATCTCTCCCATGCGATCTAACCTTCCAGAACAGCCTACCAAGCAGAACCGTGTCAAACGCCTTACTAAAGTCCATGTACACAACATCTACAGCTCTGCCCTCATCAACCTTTTTGGTCACGTCTTCAAAAAAATCAATCAGTGAGACATGACCTCCCACGTACAAAACCATGCTGACTATCCCTAATCAGCCCTTGCCCATCCAAATGCCTGTATAATCTATCCCTCAGAATACTCTCTAGTAACTTTCCACTACAGATGTTAAGCTCACCGGCCTATCGTTCCCAGCATTTTCCCTGCAGCCCTTCTTGAAAAGAGGTACAACATTTGCTACCCTCCAGTCTCCTGGCACCTCTCCTGTATTTAAGGACGACTCATAAATGAAAATGCTTTGGTCACAGGCTGACTCACCGGTTGATTCGGCAAAGGTTTGTAGGCAGAAGAATCAACAGTGTGCTCTTGTGCTGGAAAAGATGGGAATGCTTGCGGCATGGATTCTGGGTGCATCATCGACGAATCTTCCCTTACTGGCTCCGAAGACCTAGTAATGGCAGACTCCGTGGGTCCAATATCATCATTGAGAGTCTCATCCAGTTCTTGGTCAGTGTAGGCACCGCCTTCTGTGTCTGTGTCGTCGTAATCGGAAGTGTGCCGACTGTCTGTGCTATACATGGAGTACTCGCTACCTGGAGCCGACAGGTACGATAAACGGTCATCGTGCAAGTCAAGGTCATCTTCTGCTGCACCGTCAGCCTACGAGACAACACACCAAACCAGAGCACACAATCATGCAACTGTCCAAACCACACTCACTCAATAAAACATCTCAGCATTTGGGCATCTGCTAGATCATTAACAAAGTGAATTGGTTGTTAACCAAATAATTTGTTGGGCCTATCCAAGAGGGTTTTTTGTATAGATAGTCAACTGGAGGAGGGACCATATATGGGGAAATGAGGCTGGCTGGGCAACATGCATTTCAGTGCGAGAGCATTATGGAAACAGTGATCACGATCCCATAAGTTTTAAGATAAGGACAAAGATACGATAAGGATAAGTTTGAACCTTTGGACAAAGCAGAGTACAACATGAGGCAAACGCTACAAAGAGTACATCTGTAGGCAAGTCCATATCTGACACGTGGGATTAGACACAAAATGCTAGAGTAACTCAGCAGGTCAGGCAGCATCTCTGGAGAGAAGGAATGGGTGACGTTTCAAGTCGAGAGCCTTCTTCAGACTGACATGTGGGAGTTGTTTAAAGAGCTGATCAGAGTTCAGGAGGCTTTTAAATGAATCTGCAGGGAATTGAGAGTTGAGGATCATCTTCAGGCATAAGGGATTAGTTTATGTCAGCCTCATGTTTGGCACAGACATCATGGGCCAAATGCCCTATTCCTGTGCTGTTCTATGTTCTATAACTTAGATGCTAACCTTTCACCCTCATGGCTTCTCTTGGAGATTAACTTTAACGAGATTGGGGAATGCAACAATCAAACGATACTTGTGGCTATTCTTCAGAAACAATTCCACTTGGCAGAGATCAGACGTGGGAAGCATGGCCCTACCAGGTTCAAACAGGTTCTGACTGGAATGGCTTTATTTTCAGTCTTTTCACTTTGCTGAAGTTAGAGGCCAGACCAAGTCCAATAATTGTACTTTTGCAGCTCCTTTTACTTTCAGCTTATTTCAACTTCACACATTTCAAGGGTATGATTAATTTCCATACACGAACAAAGGATGTATGTACTCCAACATGTGAATTCAAGGACGGATTTCACGATGTTAAGGGTAGTTTACATTACCTAAATTGCCTCGTCACCTAGGGGAGGCACAGTGGCATAGCAGTAGAGTTGCTGCCTCACAGCGCCAGAGACCCGGGTTCCATCCTGATTACTGCCGCTGTCTGTACAGAGTTTGTACATTCTCCCCGTGACCGCAAGGGTTTTCTCTGGGTGCTCAGGTTTCCTCCCACACTCCAAAGATGTACAGGTTTGTAGGTTCATTGGCTCCGGTAAAAATTGTAAATTATCCCTAGTGTGTAGGATAGTGCTATTGTACCGGGATCGCTGATCGGTGTGGACTCTGTGGGCTGAAGGGCCTGTTTCCGCGCTGTATCTTTAAACTAAAACCTGTTAATACAGCAGCTCATGGTACATGGTTGGTGGGAACAAGTGGAAAGGAACATTCTAAAAAGCACAACAGTGTACATAATTTGACTTAAATTAAACTTCCATCATACCTTTCCCTCTGATACCCAAACTAACTGGTTCTGTTGCTGCTGGACAGATTCTTTCAATGCCCCATACCAGCCATCATTCATTGAATTCAAATTGATGTTCGCTGTAAAAAAAAGTCAGGAAAACTGTTATCACTTATTTCCCCCCCCAACAGCCTTTATTTGTGGTCGAAATGCCAGATTGCACAGACTTCCTACACAGCGAAACGTGAGGTTGTGTGCTGAGAATCCGTGATGCAGTGGCACAAAGGTGAACAATGAACTTCCCCTCAGCATGCCCGGCATATCTTGCCCAATCAGCAGGAAACACCAGTGTACGGCCATCACACCCAAGCGCAGGGACTTAATCCCCACGTTCCACCGATAAACGGACACAGTAACACAATGCACAATTTACTCCAACACTTAAAAGTTGAACAACGGGCCATTGATAACTTTGGAAAGTTCAAACTGCTGGTCTCAGGATCCTGACTCACCCTGCATCCTGCAATATAACTGCAGGAACACAACACAAACACAGCTCATAATTATTCTGGGGATCAGACAACTCTGGCAGAAGTAACAATGCTCTCACACAAACAGCATTGACAAAGATCTGCTTCTTTGGCGTGCAATGCTATGCAGTGACAATGCATCATCCCAAAGCGGCTGCTCTCCGATACCTACAATTTGATTTTGAGTATCGGACCTAGACAAAAATGCTGTAGAAACTCAGCGGGTGAGGCAGCATCTATGGAGTGAAGGAATAGGCGACGTATCGGACCCGTCTGTTCACGACCACTTCCCGTTTCTCATCCAAAACCACATGCTTGTGTCGACGTGCAGGCTCAGCACACCCATCTCCACCTCCCTCCAGACCTCTTCCACTGTCACAACAAGCAACCTACATTCAGTTGCTTTACCTCCAATTACTGCAAAACTAACGTCTTCAATTTTGTCCACAAACTCCATCTTTTTCTCGTCAAACCTCAAACACTAAACACTGATGGGTATAAATTTGAGATTAAAAAAAAAATAATAGGGTGACAGTGGTAGAGTTGCTGTCTCACAGCGCCAGAGACCTGGGTTATATCCTGACTGCAGATGGTCTGTACAGAGTTTGTACATTCTCCCCGTGACCTCGTGGGTTTTCTCTGGGTGCTTTGGTTTCTTCCTACACTCCAAAGATGTACTGGTTTGTAGGTTAATTGGCGTCGGTAAAAATTGTAATTTGTCCCTAGTGTGTAGGATAGCGCAGAGTACGGAGTGATCGTTGGTCGGCACGGACTTGGTGGGTCGAAGGGCCAGTTTTCACAATGTATCTCCAAAGTAAAGACTCAACCAGACTATTTCTAATTGTAGTATTCTACTTTACCACATTTCATTGACCATACTCTCACCATTAACATCATCCATCTATGACCTGCGTGAACAACGCGCTCCCGATCACCACCATGCAGCTCCCACTTTGCTCCATCAGGCAGAGTCCTGCCCAACACATTGCTGCTCGCTCAAAATTACACCACCCTTTTGCTTCTTACCACTTCTCAACTTGTAAACCATTTATGTCACATTTTTTACAATATTGCGTTGTCTAAAAGTAGCTACAATACTGTGGTCTAATTACTTGTTCCATGTTCAGGTTTGCATGTTATACTCACCCGTGAACAGATGATGATTGTTCTTGCGCAGTTTCAAGGCACGCTCAAACAGCTTGCGAGCACTCTTTCGAGACTCGGGACAGAGTCTTTGTCGCATTGTTTTGACGCCTTGCTTGGAATCAGGGTTTAGAAATAGTACAATTGGGTACCACTGAGCATAATTCAACCGATCCACAGCATTTGGAGTAATGTCTAATACTGCATGCTTATCCTACAACAGCAAAAAGGCAATTGTAAATACAGAGGTCACTTCAGACTCGACAAGCGTAAATTGGTCCATCAGCAACGTCAGAAAGGCATCTTACCCTGTCAATGACTTGTTTGATTGTGTGTAGCCGGATAATGCCCGAGCTGTGCTGATCAGTGCCGGCATCTCTGGGCTCGCTCCCTGCGACATAACAGACCACCTTAGCCACTCAACATTTGAAGCAAAGCAAACATTTTGTCTCATTGCTAATTCACATTTTCCACGTTTCTTAGAATGTTGAAATAAGGAGATGCCGATGCTGGTTTAGAAAATAAAAGACAAAGTGTTGGAGTAACTCAGCGGGTTGGGCAGCATCTCTGGAGAACATGGATAGGTTACGGTTCAGGCCAGGACCTTTCTTCAGACTGGACAGAAGAGTCCCGACTCAAAACCTCACCTATCCATGTTCTCCAGAGATGCTCTCTGATCTGCTGAGTTACTCCAGCATTGCATCTATCTTTGATTTAAACCAGCATCTGCAGTTCTTTCCTACACATGGATAGGCTGGGCTTGTTTCCACTGTAACAAAGTAGACTGAGGGATAACCTGATAGAAGTATACAGGATTATAAGAGGCATGGTTGTGGCATCAAAAGCAAGAATACAGGCAGAGAGTGTGGTGTAGATGGGCAAAAAGATGGCATGGATGTGGTGGGCTGGGCTGCAGAGCTCTCACTTTGTTGCTGCCATCTGTCACCTGGGAAGAGAATTGCTCCGTGGCATCAGATGACATCCAGAGTCACTGCAGTGGCATCTCCTGGACAGTGCTCCTGCCCAGCCATGACACAGAAACAGAGCGGGAGGTGGAGAAAGCTGAAACTTACTTGCAATTTCATACAGGTTTGGCTCCTCTCGGGCAAGCTTCTCCCGAGCAATGTCAGCAAGGGATCCAAAGATGACCACTGGCCGCAGGAACCCAGCTTTAAGACAAACAAATTAATGTCAACATAAAGTAAATCAGCAGTTACGACACGTTTGGACAATTCATGCTGTGGGTCAAATCCTGAGCACAAATGATGAAGACAGGCGATGGCAGGAGCAGGTAATGTGGGGCTCATCCAATATTATTGACTTTACACCAAAAAGACCAGGGGCAGTTAATGACAATTAAACCAAAGATGCACGGATACACATCAGGAACTATGTAGAACACTGAGTGCTGCATCTCATCAATTCCACAGTAGGCAGGCCTTCAAGTGCATTCACATCAATAATTTTAGCAGTAGTTTCTGCATGTTTATAACATATTTGCATTATTACATGAACTCTTGGCCTGTCCCTGGTTGAGTGACAAGCAGGGTGCAAATGCCAGCATCCAGGCCGTGCATGAACCCTTGGCCTGTCGCTGGCTGAGTGACAAGCAGGGTACCAGTGTCAGCATCCTGGCCGTGTTACTGCTGGAACACACACCAGCTCTTCCTGCCTGGCCAAGGTGATTGGACAATATAGAAACCCCCCTCACAACAATGAGATCAGCTTTCTGCAGAGTGCCCCCCCTCCCCCGTGTCAACTGACAAAATGACCAACTATAGACAGGAACAGGAACGTTCGATGTCGAGCAATCTTCACACACTGGCTTCACAAAGTTGCCTCTGCACAGGTTAGACTGCCCTCTGTCCCCACCAGGCACGGACTGTGAACCGAGACCACGCTCTGCTCCCACACCCCCCCTCTGCCCCCACACTGGGCATGGACTATGAACCGAGACCACCCTCAGTTCCCACGCCCTCGCTCGGCACTGACTCATGTTAATCCAATAAAGTAAATGCCTCAGTAGCGACAGTTCCACATGCTCAAGGGGAATATGTGCCCCGCTCCCAAGAGCATGACCTGTATATTATTTGCAGTTTCAGATGATCTTTCCAAGCACTATGTGATGACAGAATGCGAGGCCAGGGCAGGGAGACAACAACTTTGCTTTGCATGAAGGCTCATTTTCAAGGTGTGTCTACTTTTGTCAATACCTTCTCGAAGGACGACCCTCTCATAAGCTGGAAACTTAGTGTGAACTGGCTGAGCTGAAAGGTCTTCCCTGCTTTTCCTCAGGTTTCTCTTTGAGGTGCGAAGTCCACGGAAGCGCCAGAAGTCAGCACGATCGCCACCGGCCGTTTTTGGAAGTGTGTACTGCACGCTGGATAACTGCTCGGCTCTGAGTACAACCACAGACAGATTTCAACATCAACCAGTGACCACATCAAGAAACTACATCATGCTGCACTTTTTCCTTAAGAAAGATTCTAGCTAAAAGTTAAGATTTTCTTAAGGCAAATTTCTAATATTCAGGCTATTGTTTTCAGGAGAATCAGAAGCAGAGCACAGCTGGAAATATATCTTGCAACAGCTATGTTCTCAATTTAGATTGCAGAGTGGCTCGTGTCTAAACATTTCAGCAGGACTGGAAAATCAGTGTTCGATTGAGCAATCATTTATCCAAACCCTACAGAGCTTATCACAAAATAATAAAGTGCTACTGAGTGGAAGTTCTTCACGCACCTGTTTCTGTTTGGGATGATGCCCCTTTCCACCTCCTTGTGGTTTTTGCCGATTCGGATGGCGAGCCAGGAACCTAGCTTCCCGTTGTAGAGCGTGTCCACCACACGGAACACCTCACCGCGGTTAAAGCTCAGGCCGTAGGGAGATTCCTTCTCATAGTCAAAATGAGTCCGGATGTAGAAAGAATCGCCCACATCAGATTCCACAATACGTCGATAGACTGGAATAGGAAATATTTTACGATGAATATAAAGGACCCTGCTGTATTAAAGGTTAGGGCTAGACTGCAAATACAAGACTAATAATAGAAACCATAATTCATTGAAACTCTGCAGCCTGCCAACACATTCATCAAAATGATAGTTTCTATCCATCGTCGACAGGAATAAAAATATTAAATGCTGGAAATACTCAGCAGGTCAGACAGCATCTGTAGAGAGAGAGACCAAATTAATGTTTCAGATCAATGGCTTTTCATCAGAACATGAATTACTTTTTCTCTCCACAAATGTTGATGATCGAATGCGAGGTATTTGCAGCATTTTCTGATTTCATATTTTCACCGTTAACAGCTCTTCTCTTTGTAAAGATCTGCAAATCCCTCTTGACAAACGACTACATCTCTGGATACTGAGCTACCTTAGCTTATACTGAGCTTGTGACTACAGTCGAGCAGCTCACCATCTTTCTTTTGCTGTGCCAGGATGGTAACCTCCTCGCCTTTTGGAAGGTCAAGCAGAAACAGCACTGCCTCCTCCCGGATGATGTTTGCAAAGTCCACATTGTTGACCTGTGTGGTGACAGGCAGGTTAGTTACACAGTAGTACATACTCAGACTGGCTCCACTAACCAACAAATGTTGCTGTTCCATTTTGCAGAACACAACAAGCATAAGTTGGATGTGTCAGCATCCTTCAACTACATTTAGGAATTCCACCAAGAACATTACATTTTCTATTCTTATTCTCAGTAATATAATTGAAACTTTAGATATGATGACAAATGGAAGTTAGTTTCCATGGTTATTTTCTTTGACTTTACTGAAAGGTGTTGCACTGCTGGCTTTCATAAGATGCATCACAAAATACACTGGCATGTCAAAGTTTACTCTGATGAAATATTATATCCTCAAGTGCACGTTGAGTCACATTTGGGTCAATCAAACAATCATTGCCAACACGGCCTCACCCTGAGGATCTGATCTCCTTCCTCGAGACCTTCTTTGGCCGCGGGACTATCCTCCAAAACTCCGGCCACAAATATTCCCACGTCATTCCCACCTGCCAGACGGAGTCCAACACTTTCACCCTTCTTAAACTTAACCAGCTTCATACTTGGCCTGAAAAAGATTACATAGTAAAAACATAGCAGTGAAGTTAATTCTCCACCCACAAAACACACACACACACATTTGTTTACAGAACATGGGATGATCCTGGTGGCCTTTCACTATGTTCACTCCTTCCCAGAAATCTAACAATTAATCATCAACCTCCTCACATAACTTGTTTGTCTCAAAATTAATCGGGAGAATCTGGTATTCAAATTCCTGCTATCGTTTAGTGCCCTGAATAGAATGCAATCGATCCTCACCCAATTCCAAATAACGTTCCAATTATTTTTCTATCCAAATAAAAGGCAAAAAGAACCAAATCCAGGCCCTGAATTCAAGTTAAACGTTGACAGCTTTTCTTCCAGAAGTCCTTTCTGCCTTCAGATTATATTTTCTGTAACCTTTCTACAGCACAGATAAAGGCCAATCACTAACTGCGCCATGTCAGTGTTAACTCTCCACACAAGAACATCCGTACATGGTCCCTGCAAAAGTTTACATCCATCACCCTCCCAAATCCATCAAGGCTTCCCACATAAACCAATGCTGTTGGCTTCAACAAATGCATCCCGCAGAACATGGATACAATTAACACTCACATGGAGTGGTCTCGATCTCTTTCTTTCCAACGTTGGCATTCATTTAGAAAAATGCACAACCAGAACATTCATTTCCAATACCTACCCAGTGCACAAAGCCAAGCTATTGATTCATTTTGGATATTTGAATGCCAAGTACATCCCATAGATGCAATCACCCAGATAATATAATTATATAAACGCTCTGTTCTATAAAGGCAACATACTGGGGAAGCAAAGTTTGAATTTAAATCGTAGTCATTGGAGTCAAGATCAGTCATAATTCATTGCAGATTGAAGCATAAGACATAAAATGTCTATGAACCAATAAAGTTAATGCAACTTAGCAGAATTACCTCAGCATCCCATCATCGTGAGTTGAGTTTGGAATAGGTGCATCGGACGGACTGACTGGTAAATCTACATCGGGCTGCCCAGGCTGAGCGTACACTGGCTTCGGCTCTGCAGAAACAGACAAGTTAGATGCCACTTGGAAAATAACTTCATTATAAATTATAAATTATAAACTTCACTCTGACTGGGCTCTCATAGGTTGATCAATTGCACTCCTATTTTAAAGGGGAACAACTAGTATAACTACGTGCATTTGGAAACATGCGGTGAATGTTTCTCAATATATATCTACCGCAAAGGAAATGTAACTTTATAACAGTAAAGACAGTCCAAATTCAGGAACAGTTTCTTCCCTGCTGTTATCAGGCAATTGAACCATCCTATCACCAACTAGAGAACAGTCCGGACCTCCCATCTACCTCACTATAGAGACCTTGGAACCATCTTTAATCGGACCTAATCTTGTACTAAACGTCATTCCTTTACCCTGTATCTGTACACTGTGGATCTTGTACTAAACGTCATTATCCTGTGTCTGTACACTGTGGACAGCTTGATTGTAATCATGTATAGTCTTTTCGCTGACTGGATAGCAATCAACAAAAAAGCTTTTCATTGCACCTTGGTACACGTGACAATAACTATAAACTAAACTAATTTAAAGCTTGTGCCAGAATGCACACGTTAGAGTCACTGAGTTAAAGATACACAACGCAAGGCCCATCAATTCTGTACAAAACACCCATTTACACAAATCCAACATTAATCAATTTTTTAGTTTTGGTTATATTAGTTGTACATGCCAAACCTACGAATGGAATCCTTCCCAACAAAAATGCCCTTGAAAAAGTACCGCTTCTAAATCAATAATCGTCATGAGCAGACCTGGCAATGGAGGAGCTTGCTTCTCTGTTCCCTCCTCAACAACTGCAGAAACGGGCTCTTCAACAACTTTAACTGCCTCGTCCGTGTTCTTCACTGGTGTTGAGACTGCTTCTGGTTTGGGTCCTCTGATCACATCATCTTCACGGGACCTCTGACTGAGAAGTGAACACAGAATTTGCCACGGTT
This sequence comes from Malacoraja senta, assembly GCA_038087875.1. Taxonomy (NCBI): domain Eukaryota; kingdom Metazoa; phylum Chordata; class Chondrichthyes; order Rajiformes; family Rajidae; genus Malacoraja; species Malacoraja senta. The sequence goes on from CM075993.1 coordinate 380,404, forward strand.
TAACAGTTATTTTATTCCTGCTCCAGCAACAAAATCCCTGCATGGTGTACTCACTAACCATTTGCTTGGGTTGCCAAAGCACAGCAACAGTGCACACTTGGTGAATCTCCCAGCTTCACAACACTGTTCTGCCATAGGCACAATGATTAAATTAGTCACACATTGAAATGCCTTGCAGTGCAACACTTGAAGCATAGCTGCTACTGTAATTTAGACTAATGTTTAGCCAGGCCCTACAAGTACTGGTCAAAAACATCAGTCCTGCGCACTGACGTTTCAGACTCGGTGACTAACCTCCTCCAGATATTCCGTTCTCTCTCCCATTCAACAATTCCCCCTCAGGAAGCTCTGGTTTACTTTATCGCTCCATTCTCTTCTTCATGGAGCTGCCCTTTCCCATCTGATTCACCTCCCTCAATGGCCCCAGATACTTGCAGAAAAGCAAAACACTACAGATTATAGAAATTAAGAAACAAAATGCTGGAAACTCAGATCAGGCAGCATCTGTGGGGAGACACAGGTAACATTTTATGTTGAAGGCTTTTCATCGTTTCAAAATGTGTTTTAAATTGCAGACTACGGAGGGTGAAGCACAAAGAACAAAATACAGCAACCCTACTCACCCATATATAATGGTTGCAATGTGAACCTACAAAATATACCACATCTACTTGCCTACGGTATCAGTGAGGAGCTCCTTCACGCTGCATACTGCCTCTTATGGAAGTACACTCGGTCCCTAATGGCTGTGGTTAAATCATCAACTTCTCTGCAACAGGACTGTGAGTGTCCCTTCACTAGAAGGAAGATAGTGAGTGAAGAACCAGCTCACAATCAATTTCTTCAGGACTATTGAAAATGGACAAGTATTGGTCTTAGTGGCAAAGGCCAAATCCCAAGAAACGATTGTGTGAGCTGGAGCATCCAACCAGTTCAGCGTTATCAGCACATTACTCAGTCACCAGCCTTCCATTCTATCACAGATTGCCCTTAAACTCGCCACTGTGAAAGACAGAGTGCAGTGAAACCGTTGGCACTTCCACCACCAACAACCACTCCTGGTCGTGCCACTTCCGCTTGCAGCATCTGCTCTTTTATCAGGGATACTGTCCCTGTAATGTATTTGCATGTCTTCCAATTTATAAACAACTCTGCAGAACATCTTCATTTATTCTGAGCTTCCAGTTGCCGCCACGCTCACTCGCACCTTCCCAGATTGTTCTTCCAACACCCAACATTAACAGAGGGCACCTCATCCTCTGTCCCGGCACCTTTTATCCTTCAGGAGTCAAGAATGAATGCAACAACCTTGGATAGCTTGCTTTTCTGTTTATATCAGAATGGTTTATGCAGTTCTCCTTATGGGCAGTTAATCTTTAGTAGCCACAGGTAAGGTGCCAGAAGACTGGAGGATAGCTAATGACGTTCCTTTATTGAAGGGAGCAGGGATAAGCTGGGAAACTACAGCGGGTGAGTTTTATTCCAGTGGAAAGAAAATTACTGGAGAAAGTCTCAAGGATAGCATTTAGAGTCGGACAGCATAGAATCAGACCCTTTGGCCCAATCTGCCCATGCCAGCCAAGGTGCCCCATCCACCCAATCTACACACGTCCCAACAGCATGCCTTTGGCCAATAACCTTCTAAACCGTGCCTATATATATTCATTTGTAAAGGCAGGGACTAATTATAGAGAATCAGCATGGATTAGTGCAGGAAAATCCTGTAAACTAGTCTAGAAGATTCAAGCATATAGATTCCATGGCAAGCTGGTTAATTTGGGCGACACAGTGGTAGAGTTCGATCCTGACTATGGGCACTGTCTGTTAGAGTTTGTACATTCTCCCTGTGACAGCATTGGATTTTCTCTGGGTGCTCCGGTTTCCTCCCACATTCCAAAGACGGGTTAATTGGCTTCTGTAAATTGTCCCTAATGCGTAGGATATAACTCGTGTACGGGTGATTGTTGATCGACACGGACTCAGTGCACCAAAGTGTTTCCACGCTGTATCTCTACACTAAACTAAATTGTATCCAAGATTGGCTTGAAAGGAGGCAGCAGATAGTGGTAGAAGGGTGCTGTTTCTGAATGGAGGCTAGGATCTTTCTTATTTGGTTATTATTAAGATTATGCATTTTGGGAAGTCAGACATATACAGAACATGTACAGTAAATGGTCAGGCATTAAACATCATTGATTAATGGAGACCTTGGGGGCCGTCCACCGTTCCCTGAAAATGGCAACACAGGTAGGTAGGGTGGTGAAGGGAGCATATGTCATCTTGCCTTCATAGGTAGATGCAGAGAATATGGCTTGGGAACTCATGGCGCAACTTTACAAGAACTAAGTAGGCCGCAATTGGAGTATTGTGTGCAATTCTGGTTGCCACACGATGGGAGACATGAGCAAAACACAATGCACTGAAGGAACTCAGTGGGTCAGGCAGCATCTGTTGAGCAAATGGATTGATGGCTTTTGGGTTGGGACCCTTCTTCCAACTGAGGAAAGATGTGCCTGTGATGGATGGAGTGCAGAGGAGAGGAGATTCACCAGGATGTTGCCTGGAGTGCAGAGGAGATTCACCAGGATGCTGCCTGGAGTGCAGAGGAGAGGAGATTCTCCAGGATGCTGCCTGGAGTGCAGAGGAGATTCACCAGGATGTTGCCTGGAGTGCAGAGGAGATTCACCAGGATGCTGCCTGGAGTGCAGAGGAGATTCACCAGGATGCTGCCTGGAGTGCAGAGGAGATTCACCAGGATGCTGCCTGCAGCCGAGGGCTTGTTATGGTGGGAGGTGGATAAGCTGGTCTTGTTTTTCCTGGAGCAAAGGAGGCTAGGCAGTGACCTAATGGAAATATGTAAGATTATGAGAGACACAGATACTTAAATTCATTGTCCCATGGTAGGGTACCAGAAAAAAAGGAAAGTAGGTTTAAGTGAGAGGGAGAAATGTTAAAGGAGATCTAAGGGTTTAATTTTTATAAAGAGTGTTTGATGTCATCAGAGGGAATGATGGAATCAAATATTATTACGATGCCTCGTTATGACAATCAGACAGACTATTAAATAGGCATTGAAGGTATGGTCCAAATGGGATTTGTGTAGATGGGTAAATGGGTGGACATAGTCCAGAGATGGTTCACAGTCCTCTCTGACCTCATCCACCTTACTTTCCAGCTTCTGCAGTTCATTCCCAGCCAATCAGTTGGATTAATTCACAACAAACACAAAATAGTTCATATTACAGAGAATCTAATGAAAGCTAAAGATTAGATGTTCCTAATAAGTCATTCGGACAACATTACTTCAATAGAATGGGAAGCAAAAGATAGTGCCACTTTCAAGATTAGTTTAGTTTTGTCAACATAACACTGTGCCAGAAAATAATTGGTGTTTATGAATCAGTGGTTCCTGAAAAGGGACATAAGTGTTGCAAAGCCAGCAAGAACTAACTGCATTAAAGAGGCTGCCTGCAAATAAGAGTGTTTTGCCAGATGTTGATCAGTAATATTTCTGACCAGAAGGTGGAGCCGTTCCCTCAATACACACAGATGAACTGAGGAACTTTTAACTTTATCGTCGTACAGCACGGAAACAGGCTGTTCGGCCCACCTTCTCCATGCCATCCGAGACACCTACCTTACCAAGACCTATCTGCATTTAGTTCATATTTCTTTAAAACGTTCCTATTCAGGTACCAATGCGAATGTCTTAAATATCCACGTGGATCTATGTGGAAAATATGATCCCTAGATCAATTTTATATTTGTTTAAGAAGGAACTGCAGATGCTGGAAAATCGAAGGTAAACAAAAATGCTGGAGAAACTCAGCGGGTGCAGCAGCATCTATGGAGCGAAGGAACCAGTCTGAAGAAGGGTTTCGGCCCAAAACGTTGCCTATTTCCTTTGCTCCATAGATGCTGCCTCACCGCTGAGTTTCTCCAGCATTTTTGTCTACATTCAATTTTATATTTGTCCCTTTACAATCTGACCCCTTAGGTTTTAGACTCCCTTGTCATGGGAAAAGGACAGCAACACAACCCAACCCCCCCCCCCCCCCCCCCCCCTCTCCGTCTCTGCCTCTCATAATTATACAAACCTCGACAACTCACCCCTCAGCTTCCTTTGCTCCAGGGAAAACTGCCTCAGTCAATCTAATTTCTCCTTAATCAAGCCCTCGGGTCTGGGCAACATTCCTGTGAATCCTTGAACCCCCTTTAGCTCAATCCCAGCCATCCTATAAAGCAGCGACCAGAACTACACAGAGCACTCCAAGCCTGGCCCAACCAATCAGCCACTAGTTTCAATAAGGTAAATAAGATTTTAATTTTTAAAAGAAAGCTGCTACTTTACTTGTCTTCTTAAAGAAGCCATAACTTCCTTAATGGCAGAAATATTGTGTCCCAGAGCTAGAGAATCGAACACAGCTCCTGATTCTGATCACCAGGCAGTAGTTCAGGGGAGAGGGTCAGGCAAGATGTCCAATTGCTCGGTGTTAGTGATGTGTTGGTAGCAGCACAGGAGCTCATCCCAACCAGATTGCAAGAAATTCAGAAATAGGGAAATGCAGTAAAATCATATTTAAACAGAAATTCACATGCAAAAAAGTTAGTTTGAAAAACTGTACAGCTATAGAACGATAAGAAAGACTACACATTTTGGAAGGAGAAGCTCAAAAGAGAAAAAAAGAATATCAACCATAAACAACAATTGAACAGATGGAATCACAATAAACTGTAAAAGGGAGCCAGGAAGAGAAAACGACGATGGCTGTGCTCATGAGAGAGACGCGCTAGTTGGGAACTAGCAGTACATGCAGTAAATACCAAGGCAACAACTCCTGGATCACTGCTGCTCTTACAGGTAGCTCAGTCACCATCCTCTGCTGGCTTCATGGTTTGACATTGGGCAAAACAGTTGCATCATCTGGTCATTGTCAGACTGCACTCTTCAATATTAGGCACAAAAATACCAACAGCTGCACAGTTTCACATTGTATCACTGTCAAAATACACTTGAATCGACCCTAGATACAGAATGAACAGAAAACGGCATTCACCGACTTACAGAGTCCTGAAATGCCAGCAGAACTACATTCTTCAATCTCTCAAGTGAGTTTTAGTTATTCTTCTCCACTGATGTCATCCTGCACAACTGAGCCAAAAATAGAGTGCTTCCTATGCTTAAGGCACAGACCTTGTAGCCTGACAGCTCCCATACTGAACAAAGGCAGGAAACTGAGGCACTGGATATACAAGTTAACCTTTCACAGTGAAAAGAATGAATTCATGCATTAGTGAGTGAAAATTCTATGGGAGGCAACATGTAAAGGGGATGTGTCAATCTGCAGAGACCTCACCGACAGCAAGCTCAGACAGTAACACCAAAACTCAGTTCCTGGATTTAAAAATTAAGAACCAATTTCCCTTGCAGAATCGTCACCATGATCTGGGGCCCTGGAATTCAGTCGAGGTTTCCCAATTACTGAAGAGCCAGCTCTACCACCAATCATCGTGCAGATCCCAAACCCAAGTGAGATGTTCTTTTGCCCATTTAAAGTAAAGGTGGCACCCAGTTAGACAATGAGGATAGGAAAACCGTGAGACACAAGAGGGTACAGATGTTGGATTTGATTTTTTTTTTAAACTACTGGAGGAAGTCAATGGATCAGGCAGCATCTGTGAAGAGAAAGGGGTAGGTATCATTTTGGGTTGGGACCCCTCTTGGTTTTGCTCCACAGCTGCTGCCTGGCCTGCTGAGTTCCTCCAACTGCTTTTTGCAGGGCAGTCCCTTGATGCATGGCAAAGAGTTACAATGATTTACCCCTGACTAGGTAATACAGACACAGACAGGGGGCATTCAACATATTCGGCAATGAAAACTGACCAAAATATACAATTTTTCTAGTTATACTGTCAATGATCAAAAATATCAAAATGATCAACATCTCTAATGTATGAGAGATCATAGAACTCAATTATCTAGAAATAACAGACAAGAGTGCAGAAGCTGGATTTTCTGAAATGAAATGATCTAAAAATTATACAGCCTAAAAATGCTAGAGTGTACAGTACAACCTTCCACACAATACAATGAATTAAGCCCCCCACACAATACAATTAACCCCCCCACAATACAATTAACCTCCCCACCTCAAACAATGCAATTAACCCCCCCCCTCCAAAGAGAAAGGGCAGTGGTCTACCTTCCATTGCTGATTGGCTGTGGAGAATGGTGCGAGTGGTCAGACCAATCTGACTGCTTGTCGGGCGAGCGGGAACGACTGCGCAAGTGAGGCCTCTCATTTGAATGGTTGGAATGATCAGATACCAGCGAATGGATTTCTGAAATATCTAACAACAACATTCACAGGCTCATGTGCTGTTACTTAACACCAACTCAAATTGCAATAAAACAAATCTCCATTGCTTTAGTTGTTTGCAGACAACATTGTGTGGGCAATATCACAGGCTGCACACTGCAACCGCTCAGCTCTCTCAGTGAACCCAGTTACCCAGTTGTGCTGATCCAAGACTGGCTCATAACTTAAACTAACCCCAGTCTACAGCACATTTCACACTGCCATTTCCTTTGAAGCCGAATGGTGGTACAGCAGTAGAGTTGCTGCCTTACAGCTCCAGAGATCCAGGTTCGATCCTGACCACTGGTGCTGTCTCTATGGAGTTTGTACGTTGTCCCCGTGACATATGTGGGTTTCTCCGAGATCTTCGATTTCCTCCCACACTCCAAAGACGTACAGGTTTGTAGGTTAATTGGCTTGCTATCAATGTAAAATAAATTGTCCCCAGTGGGCCGATGGGCCTGTTTCCACGCTGTATCTCTAAATTAAACTACTGCTCTTTACCAATCAGATACTAAACCTCTGCTCAACACATCACTTACATTCCAAAGCCAGAAGCAGATGGGACCACAATCCTGTCCCAAAAGGACCATTGGATCATACACTTACCATCTCTTTCAGAAGCATTTGCAGAAGGAATGCTGTCTTCCAAATCAGGCACATTTAGGAGAGTGGCTCTTTCATCTCTCTGTACCACCATTTTAAGCTTTCCCTTTGATCTCTCTATTAGTTTCTTTGCATCTCCCAACGACATGTTTTCTGTAACAGTGCCATTGATCTGTAATGGAACAAAAGAATCTTAGTAATACTGAGCTTAGAAGCCAAATGCAAATAGCACAGACCTTATCTATAAGCAGCAGTCACAGAAAGACAATAGCATGCTCTATGGTACACACAGTTCAAACAATGCTATTACCACTTGGTTTCTGCATTTGTATAGATAGCATTCTTCTGAAAGAGCAGAGTATTTCCTTTATCAGCAAAGCAGCAAATGGCAATCACAGTAATGCAAGACACTGCACCACAGCAGATCTTTGTCAGCTCGAATTACAACATGATTTGATGAATTGACCAAGATACTATTATATTAAACCCAAAGCACACCATTCAGTGCAGAGTCACTCAGCATATTGTAGATATCAAACTGATAACACTTTAAAACATTAATGTACAGTGTGACAGCATAACATTTAATGGCAGGTCAACAGCAACAATTTTGTTTTAGAAACACAATATTAGTATAGTTTCATTGCTGCTTGAGATGGCTGCTTATTTCAAAAGCTACATACTTAAGGTTTCCTTTACTTCCAAAACCTGTTGCACATCACTCCAAATGGTCACAACACTCAGTTGATCCTGGCCCACACCAGCTTCCCACCAAAGCCAGCTGCTAGATCTTCCCACCAGCCCTTTCTCAATAGCTTTACTTTTTTTTCCCACTATGTATTTATCCAATTTCTTCCTTAGAGGCCCCAATCGAATCTGCCTCCAGCACAACTGCAGTCATTACATTTCAGATTCACCCATAAGTTGTGTAGAAAGGTTATTCTGCTCAATTCTTTTCCCCGCTACGTCATACCTATGATCTCTCGACGTCCGCTATCTGTCTGTCCAGCTCACATTATTTTATATACTTCTAACAAATCTCACCTTGGCTTTCTCCAAAAAACTGTCCCAACCTCTCTAAACTCTCCTTGGAACAATAGTTCTTCATCCCAGAAACCTCTCTCAACCGAATCTGCATCCTCCCTAGCTCCTTTACACATTTCCAATAATATGTGCATAGACTTTCCACGCTATATCTCAAAGCTAAACTAGAACATAATGCACCTGTTGAGGCTGGACAAACATCTCAAAGGATCAGTATAACTTTCCTGCATCCCTCCACTGATGAAGCCCATTAACTGTGCAGATCTTCTGTCTCAACGTCCTCCCATTCGGTTTCTTTTCTCACAGATGTTGTCTGACAACGGGTCTTTATGGCCAATTTGAAATCTAACATCTTTTTAAAAACGTAGGACTTGAAGGGTACAAGATTGCACCTGAAACGTGGTGACTTTGTATTGTCTCAGTCTGGTCTACTGCCTTACACTGGTGTGGTGGTATGATTGAGGTTGCAGATTTTATGCAGAAACTAATCCAGATCTGTAGTCAATGTGCATGGTTGCAGATGATTTAAAGTGGCACAACAGTCATCGTCAGCATGTTTGTGCTCCTCGACTCAGAACAGACACACAATGTGGCCCCGAGATTAGACCAGTGAGCTACGGGGAATGCACAAATCAAGCACAGCTTAAATCTATGCCGTCTAATTTTAGACTCCCTCAGCCTGGGTGAAAGACAGGCTATTCACCTTAACTATTTTCCTCATTTTATAAACCTCTAAGCTCACCTTTCAGCCTCTGACATTCTGGTGAAAAAAGTCCCATACTATTTAGCCTCTTCCTATAACTCAAACCCTCCAGACCAAGTAACAAGCTGGTAATTCTTTTTTTTCCCACCGTTTTCAGTTTAATAACATCTTTCCTACCTGCACCTTGCAAAGCTGTAAAGGCCTGTCCCACTGTACGAGGTAATTCAAGAGTTCTCCCGAGTTTCCCCTGATTCGAACTCGGAGAATTGCGGTAATAGCCGTTCATAGGTACTCGGGGCTCTCGTGGACATTTTTCACAGTGCTGAAAAAACTTCACAAGCTTACCGCGTTTCCCGAGGACCTGCCGTTAGCATTATGAGCCGCTAAGAGACGTCCCGAGCTCCTACGTACCCGATACGTACTTACCACGAGTTTGATTTTCTTTTAAACTCGGGAGAGCTCTTGGGTAAACTCATATAGTGGAACAGGCCCTTAACACAATGTCACAAAGCTGTAAGACAATGTCACAACTCCTATACTCAATACCCTGACAGATGAAGTCAGATGTGCCAAATGCCTTCTTCATACCCCTTCTAACCGTGTCAATACTGTCATGGAACTATATACTGTACCTGCATCCCACAATCTCTGTCTACAAATGCCCCAGGGCCCTACCATTTACCATCTATGTCCTGCCAGAGTTTATCTTATCAAAATGCAACACCTCACATTTACCCAAATTAAAATCTATCTGCTATAAAACAAAATATAAAACTAGACAGGTTTGATCCTGTGTGGACATTAAGATTTTATTATTTTAAGATAATAAGAATTTTTAGAATTAAGGACAAGAGCCTTACCTCTTCCTTATAAAATGCTTTCAAATGGCAGTGCATGTTCAGCTCAATTTCAATATGGAATCGGAGAGTGTGATGAGGGAAAAACTAAAAAGGATTGACATTCAAGCTGTTGAAAAAGGGAAGCCTAAACGTGACTGACCTTCAACACGACATCTCCCTCATGGACGTTACCATCCTTGGCAGCCAGCCCTTCTGAAGAGATCTCTTTCACAAAAATATGACTTGCCAATCGCAGACCGTACTCTGAGAAAACAAATCAATTCATGTTAATTCTGAAAACAACAGAGTTCTTTTATAGAAGTGTTAAAAAAAAGAGGACATTTTAAAACTTCAGAGAGAAAAAAACTGAACTCAATTTAAGCAAGAACGTATAATCAGAAAATTCTAAACATCTGTTCCATTGATTCATCTTTTCGGAAACTTCCATTTGCTACTGATTTTAAACAAGAGTGGCTTAGGTGCTAGGTGAGTGATGGTACTTGCCGTGGAAACAGCTCGCGTGTAAACAGTTGATGTCATTCAGCGATCCATGTTTGCCCCTCCAATACGTTTCACAGATCAGTTGGCTGTCACTTCACCACCCGAGTTTGTACCAGGTAAGAAGCCGAGCACGACCTTGGCCTTCTGGTCCATTCTCCCTCCCACACTAAATTACCCAGCCAATATCCTCGCCTTTCACAGGACCAAGCTCTACTTCCACCACAGGATCTATGGAACTTCAATTCAAATAATCTGGAATGTGGTAAACGATCAGCAATGACACAACCCCAGCAGCTGACCGTTCTAGGTCTGAATGTCATTACCTCAACCATACTCTGCGTGCAACATCAGACAGGATGTGGGCTTCAAATAGTTAACATTTTAATACTGTTTTAAACCAGTCATTACAATTTAAATGCAATCCAAGTTGGTTGTAAAATAACTTCTTGTGGAATGCAACGTAAAATAGGCCATATCAAATCAGTAAATGTTAAACTGCAGATCCTGGAAATAGCAATGTAGAACAAAATATACAAATCAGGAGACAATGTGGAACTGCCGCCAATTACAGTTGGAATTTCTTAATTGCAATAGTTCAACAATTTAAATCTTCATGGGTAGATTCAAACTCGCGTTCCAGTCTTTCCCCTTGTGACAGAACCATTACCAACATCATAAATATCCGTGCAAGCCTGTGTGGCCTGACTGCAGCAAGGCCAGACATCGTGAAAACTTGCCTCAAGCATGTGGACACTTCATTCACAACCGATTACACAGCTCAGTATGAATAAAGTGACATCATGCTTACAAACCAGATTGTTGAAAACTGATCCAAACTCCAGAGCACACAGAAAGCAATGAAACAAAACCTCAGCACAGTGAGCCGACTGCACGCCTTCCATTGTAACATCCATCCCTTGCACCACAAACACCTCCAGAGGTGAACCCTCCTCCTCCAAAGCCCACACTGGCTGCTAGTAGTTTACCCAAATGTCATTATAGTCTCAAAATCCCCACAGTCTAGCACGGAATCGGAATTGCAGGCATAAGCAAAACGTCTAGATACTGTACCCTGGTAGATAAACACCATGTGTAAGACTGTGAATATCAACATGAAATTCAACTTTGAAGGACATCAAAACTAGGCACAATCCTGTTTCTACAATTCTGGTCTGGCCTGATGAGCAAAAGCCTTTACAGCTATGGTGTTGGACAGGAGCAATCAAGCACAATATCCTCTTCCAGAGACAGACACATAAAGCTGGAGTAACTCAGCGGGACAGGCAGCTTCTCTGGGTGGGTGACGTTTTTTCAGTCTGAAGGGTCTCGATCCGAAACGTCACCTATTCCTTCTCTCCAAAGATGCTGCCTGTCGCGCTGATTTACTCCAGATTTTTGTGTCTATCTTGGGTGTAAACCAGCATCTGCAGTACCTTCCTACAATCTCCTCTTCCAGTTTCATTATCCAAGGCCAATTAGAGTCAGGTGTAAAATAGAGAAACTAGGAATTACAGATGCTGGTTTACAAAAAAAAAAGACAAAGAGCTAGAATAACTTAGCAGGTCAGGCTGTATCTCTGGAGAACATGGATAGTGACGATTTAGGTCAGGACCCTTTTAAGATATAGGTTCAGACATTTTGGATCGGAACCCTTTTTTAGACATGCATTCAGTATTTCAACTCATCTTGTTACGAATGGTCTTAAACCTCTACAAGAAAATCAAAAGCTTACTAGTAACGTAACTTTTATTCTATTGCTCAGCTTTGGGTAATATTTTCAGTCAGACCAATATACTAAATACTAAATGCATGATCTCCATGCGAGATATGTGCAGCTATTATTTTTCAGATGAACACACCTTCACTCTTTCTTGACTTTACCAATGTCACTTTAATGGGTTTAGGTGGGAGATGTGAAGACACCGATCGTCGCTCTGATCTTGGTGACAAGCTTCTCTCTCTATCTTCATGCCTCCCAATCTTCCTCTCACTCCTCCTCTCGCCATAAGGACTCCGCCCACTTCGTCCACTTTTACGATCATAAACCTCCTCGTCTTCAAAACTATCCTCCTCAGGCTCCGATACAGGCGGTCGATCTGGCTCTGCTCGAGTCACCGGCATCTGAATTTTCCTTTTCCTCCTGATCGTCTGCAAGTATTTAAAAACAGCAGGTTATCAGAGCCTAAGCATTAACTACTTCCATTTTTACTGAGTTAGTTTGGAATTCCTGTCGCCACTGTTGCAAATACTCTGACCCACGTGAGTAAACAATGGGGGAAGTCCTACTCCAGAAATCGAGTACACATTTCAAGACTTCACTCCAATGAAGTATTGATGTAGTGCTGCATGCTTTCATTTCAAACATTAAACCAAATTAAACTCTGCTCTCTCCTGTAGGTATAACGGATGCCACTGTTTTTTTGTGCCATCTGTCTCATGTTCTATGCTTCAGCCCATAATCATCAGAATGCAGATGAGCTCATCTATTCACACAAAATATACACTGAGATGAGAGGACAATTTTGTCATCTGGTAACCATGGCTTTGTGGAAAAATGAAAATTAAATCTGAGAAATTTCAAAGTTACTGAAAACAAAAAAGAAAATTAATTTTTGCAACTTCATCGATGAATACCGATCCTTACCTGAGGAAATACACTAATTGAAATAGGAGGCGTTTAGCCAGGTAAATGAATAAGAAAGGTTTAGAGGGATTTGGGCCAAATGTAGGCAAATGGGAATCATTCAAGTAGGCATGGTGGGCCAAAAGGCTGCTTCCTGACCACATGACCCTTAAGAATTGCCATAAAATAATAATCTATAGTGGAAAATGCATCATTGTATGGATATGACAGAAACAATATTGAACAATTTTGGAAAAATATCAATATCTGCATTAACTTGTCCAAACACCAGCTCCAGCGTGATCTTAACTGAAAAGAAACAATTTGATATATTTGATGCTACCGCACAGCTCTAGCAACCTAGATTCTGATGGTATCTGTGTGAAGATTACATATTCTGACTGGTGATATAGTGAACAGAGAAGGATGTTATTTAAGATTACAACAGGATCTTGATCAACTGGACCAATGGGCCAGGGAATGGCAGATGCAGTTTAATTCAGATAAATACATGGTGTTGCGTTTTAGAAAGGCAAATCAGGGTGAGTAGGGCCCAGGGGTGCAGGTACGTTGTTCCTTAAAAATGGTGACAGAGGCAGACAGAGTGAAGGATGTATTTAGCAAGCTTGCCTTGATCAGTCAGTATATTGAGTACAGTATTTGGAGTTGTGTCATCATGTTACAGCCGTTCAAGACGTTGGTAAGGCCACATATGGAGTACTAATTCTAATTGTCCTGCTAAAAGAAGGATGTCATTACATTGGAAAGGGTGCAAAAAGAGATACGAGAGTACCTTACCAGGACTGGAGGGTTTGAGAGATAATGAGAGCTGGAGAGGTGAGGTCCTTTTTCACTGGAGCATGGGAGGTTGAAAGGTGACCTACTAAAAAGTGTATAATATCATTATAGATATATAAAGATAAAATAGATGGCCATATACATTTCCACAAAGGCAGGAGAGACTAGAATACAGGGCATAAGTTTAAGGTGAAAACGGAAAGATTTACAAGGGACTGCAGAGGCAACTTTTTCATACAGAGGACGTGTAAATGGAATGAGCTTCTAGTGGAAGCTGTAAGACTTCATATAATTATGAAGTTTTAAAATAAACTTGGACTGGTACAAGTATGGGAAAGGTCAGCAGCTGGCAAGTGGGACTAGCTCGGTTAGGTAACTTGGTGGGTATGGACAAGTTGGGTCGAAGGGCTTGTTTTTCCATGCTCCGTGATAATGCGTGCTCACTCCAGGTGCTCCGGTTTCCTTCCACTCCAAAATAAATGCTTGGTGGGAGGCTAATTGGCTACAGTGAATTAGACCAGTGAGTGGCAGGAGAATCGGCAGGGGGGAACAGAGGGGGGGGGGGGGGGGGGAGGGGATCACTTACATGCACAACTGAGAGAAGTTTAATGGAGAACAGGATTGCCTTGAGAACTGGCACTGTCTTGAGAACGCAATGGCCCATTTGGCTATGAGCGTCACATGGAGGCACAAATATGAAAATTGAGTAAATTCAATACTGGATCATGTGGCATCTCCATTACTCTGTTCCACTGATAACTGTTCATTGAACAATTAGTCAGTTGCATTCATTTCCCAAATTTTAAAACTAGTATGCACAATATTATGCTTGGTCCTGACAAATGCAATATGTTTTTTTGAATAAATATGAATGTCAATGGGTTGATTATTACATGTTGGCCCTTGTTAACTTTTAACACAAAAACAGGTTTCACCTCCCATTTTGAAATATCATACTTTATGATTCAACTTACAATTTTTGCATTCTTTCCACTTTTCCGCAGCTGCTGGACCGCAAATGCATGTTCCACGTTATCCATTGAAACACCATTAACCATGGCAACCCGGTCATTTTCACTGGGAGAGAAAAAACGCATGATGAAAATGGGGCCTCTGTGCCAACAACCAATTTATAAAAAGTAAGTACTCCATCTCTTCAGCATCAGATTTTTATTTGTAGATGAGATTCTGGGTTTGATTAAGCAGAACAAGATCTCTATAAACAAATTCTTCAAACAATGGCTATTTAAAGGTCTTTTCTGGATTAGGAGGATTCATCCTTTATTTAAATTAATGGAATTTTTAGATCAACATTCGAGCTAAATGAAGCAATTCTTGAGATGTGTGAAACAAGACTGCCCATTTCAAACCAAACTACTTTTTAAATGACTGCACACAGTTTGCTATAAAATTGACAACCAGAACAGAGAAATGTGCCCTTTGCCCAGATATGGGAAGAACAGGATGCTTCGGCCTAACAACTGTTCTGAGTTCCACTTCTTATCTTTAATTTCAAAGGCATTTTAAGATGTGAACCTCATGCCTTTAAGGGAGGGGAAGAAAAAGACTGTAGTCAGAATGTCTGGCAGACAAACGTCTGCAGATCCTGGAATGTCCTCCAAAAACCAGAACGTTGGAAAAGCCATCGTAAAGAGGCGGCAGAGAGGGTTGAGGCAATAGTAGCAAGTCGGATACAGGTGAGGAAGGGTTGACTGGCAGATAAGTCAGGTGGCAGGGGGAAAGGTGAAGATAGTGACAAAGGAATGGAAGTGGACAAGTGGAGAATACAAGGCTGCAGATTCAGGAATTTACTACGGCAAAGGATGGAACCAGTGAAACGAGATGGAACGAGAAACAGAGGCAGATGGGAACTACAGAGGAAGGGGAGGGGTGAGCAGTATCTTAGGGAAGAAGGGGTTGGTCAAACTTGCGATTGTTTTCTCTAGAATGGAGTTTGAGGGGAGAATTGATGGAAATACATAAAATTGGGAGAGGCATAGAGTGGGTAGAAAATCAGAACCTTTTTTCCCCAGGATGGAAGTGGCAAAGTCAAGAGGGCAAAGCTTTAAGGTCAGATGGAATAAATTTAAAGATGTGGGGGCATGTTTTTTTTTTGAGTGGTGGTTGCCTGGAATGCACTGCCAGGGGTGATGGTGGAAGCAGATACTATATGGCATTTACGAGGCATTTAGACAAGCACATGGATACGCTGGGAATTAAGGGAGAGGGATCATGTGCAAGGGGAGATTAATTCGGCATCATGATCAACAGAGATTCAAAGGGCCCGTTTCTGTGCTTCATGTTTGATGAATTAAGAGTTGACCAGGTGGTGAGGGCCTGGTCCCTCATTTAGGGCAGACTAGGTAAGGAAGATAGACAATGAGTGTAGGAGTAGGCCATTCGGCCCTTCGAGCCAGCACTGCCATTCAATGTGATCATGGCTGATCATCCACAATCAGTACCCCGTTCCTGCCTTCTCCCCATAATCCCTGACTTCGCTATCTTTGAGACCTATCTAGCTCTCTCTTGAAAGTCTCCAGAGAACCGGCCTCCACCACCCTCTGAGGCAGAGAATTCCACAGACTCACAACTCTGTGTGAAAAAGTGTTTCCTCATCTCCGTTCTAAATGGCTTACCCCTTATTCTTAAACTGTGACCCCTGTTCTGGACTCCCCCAACATCGGGAACATGTTTCCTGCCTCTAGCGTGTCCAAACCCTTAATACTCTTATATGTTTCAATAAAATTCCCTCTCATCCTTCTAAATTGCAGCGTATACAAGCCCAGCCACTCCATTCTCTCAGCATATGACAGTCCCGCCATCCCAAGACAGACTTCCTCCCCTGGAGGACGTGTACTAGATGGGTTTTTGCAACAATTGTTCATACTTTAATTATTACTACGGCTGGATAATGTTTCAAATTCCAAATGAACCCGAGGACAGTTCAGGATGGGCAATAAATGTTGGCGTAACTATTGCAGCTCAGATCCTGGAAAATCAGAAAAAACGGAATGCCAATTCCTGTCTGTCGCATCACATTGAATACTTAAGCGACACATTCATGAGATAGTGTCGTTTTTCTGACTTACTGCAACAAGCCTTCAGCTGGTCCTCCTTTCAAAACATCTGAAATGACTATGGAGGTTTCTCCACTCTGGAAGTGGGGGTTATCCTTCCCTCCTGATATCGCAATTCCAAATCCAAAGCCAGGAGCCTGAAATTTAAAGACATATCTCACTCACCGCAAGTGATCAAAACTGTAGTAAATGGTAAATAAATTAAAAATGCTCACGCTAAAAATAATGTAATTGTCCTTGATAATCTTACTCTGAATGAACACAGCAACTTAGATGCATTCAAAACAGAGAATGCAGGAAGCACTCATCAGATTAGGTAACATCAGCTGGAGAATGCAGATTTGACATTTTGAGCCAAGGACACTTCAGAATAGAAACGTGATAAAACAAGCATGTTAAATTGCAAGAGGGAAAGAGCAGAAGAGAACAGAAGGAAAGTCTGTGAAGGAACCCAAGACCATGACACAAGTAGTTACCAACGGGCCTCTGGAGCTTGCCCTGCCATCACACTTGATCATGGCTGATAACTATAATCCCCTTTCACTCCCCACACTCTCTTATAGTTTAAATGCCTGGATACATAATTGAAACAATTGCAGTTGGCCCACGGAGGCAAAAGAAGTCGTATTTACTTAACCTCCCATTTTAACAAGGATAAAGTTCATTGAAACAAGTTCGTTCACATTTATAAGTATAAGTATATGTATAAGTATCCTTTATTGTCATTCAGACCTTTCGGTCTGAACAAAATTTCGTGCCACATGCACCAATTAAGGTACAGTGATATTTGAGTTACAAAGTAAAAAAATGCAATACACAATAATTTTAAAATAAACATCCACCACAGTGGAATCAACATTCCTCACTGTGATGGAAGGCAATAAAGTTCAGTCATCTTCCTCCTTTGTTCACCCGTGGTGGTCGGGGCCTTGAACCCTCAGCACTGCCTCTGCCCGAGGTTGAAGCCCTCTCATGCCTCGGTATGATGGAGACTACGGCGTCGGGACGGAACCGAAACACTCCGCGGCATGGAGCTCCCGAGTCGACCTTTTCTTACCCGAGAATGCGGCTTCACGGTGTCAAAGTCCACAAGCCCTGCGGGCGGAGCACTACCACAGCGATCCTCGGCAAAGGATTGCCCGCTGCGCGATGGTAAGTCCGCGCCGCGCTTGCGGCTTAAAGCTCCAGGTCTCCAGGAAAGGCCACACCAATCCAGTTGTTAGGCCATGGGGAGGGGACAGAGACGTGACATGAAGATCACATCTCCGTCGAGGTAAGTGAGGTAGGTAACATACACAACAGGATGCGACAAATCACAAAACATTTACAGGAGGCCATATTGCCCATCATCCCTAACAGTCAGAAGACAGCCTTGTCTGCGAACGTGCATGTCCCTTTAATAAACCTTTCTGTCTCCACCACCCTATCAGGCAGCAAATTTCAGACCACCTTCTGGGGAAATAACGTTTTTCTTCTAATGCAATTCAATCCTCCTACCAATCACTTAAAATCTAAACCCTCTTACATAGATACATAGAAAATAGGTGCAGGAGTACGCCATTCGGCCCTTCGAGCCTGCACCGCCATTCAATATGATCATGGCTGATCATCCAACTCAGTATCCAACTCTTATTTTAGATCTCTCTGCCAAGACATATAGGTCCTCCCTTCTTTCCTCTCTCAAGGTCAGGCATGATTTCTCCTGCCCTCTATCAGGCCATGAGGCCTCGTATCTTCCCATAACAGAGATCCGTCCCGTTTCTGTCAACTATTGCGCTCTTCCGCTTGGCGGAAAGTGCAGGCAGATAAGAGCTGGCCTTCGCATGGAACTAGCCTGCACCCTCAACAACCTTTGATTTGTTTAGTTTAGAGATACAGCGTAGAAACAAGTCAAGTCAAATTTATTTATATAGCACATTTAAAAAACAACTCTCGTTGGCCAAAGTGCTTTACATTTGTTATAAGAATAGCACAAACAAAACAAACTACACACATATATCCATGTAGCCCTCACTCAGAGGACGTCAGGAAAGGCTTGGGAGTATAGATAAGTCTTTAGTCTTGACTTAAAAGAATCGATGGAGGGGGCAGTTCTGATGGGAAAGGGGATGCTGTTCCACAGTCATGGGGCTGCAACCGCAAAGGCGCGGTTGCCCCTGAGCTTATGCCTAGACCGCGGGATATTCAGCAACCCCAAGTCGGCCGATCTGAGGGGCCTGGAGGTGGAGTGGTGGGTGAGAAGACTTTTTATGTAGGTGGGGGCAAGCCCATTGAGGGCTTTGTAGACATGGAGGAGGATCTTGAAGTTTATACGGAACCGCACAGGGAGCCAGTGGAGAGAGGCCAGGATCGGGGTGATGTGGTCCCTTTTTCGGGTGCCCGTCAGGAGTCTCGCTGCGGCGTTTTGGACCAGTTGCAGGCGGGACAGGGAAGATTGGCTGATGCCAGTGTAAAGGGAGTTGCAGTAATCTAGGCGGGAGGAGATGAATGTGTGGATGATCTTTTCGAGGTCATCAAACTGGAGGAATTGTTTTATTTTAGTTATCGTCCGAAGCTGAAAGAAGCTAGCTTTTACCACGGCATTGACTTGTTTGTCAAATTTCAATGCTGAGTCAAATATCACGCCAAGGTTTTTGACGTGAGGTTTGAGTAGATTCAGATTCAGATTCAGAAAACGTTATTGTCTGTCGTAACAGAAAATCTTCTTTGGCGTGGCTCAACACACAAACAGGACAATGTACTGATAAGCAGCCATACAACACAGATTTCTGCGAGCACACACCGTGTGTATAGATCTTAAAAGCAAGTATAAGGATTACCGTGGTAGTCATACTTGCTGTCGTTAAATACCGCACTTAATGACTCTCAGAAAACCACTAAACAACTCAGAAAACATACGGGAGCAACGCGCCGCGAGTCGTTCACAGAGTAGCACCCCGCCCATTAAGTGTCGTTTCTGCAGCCATACATTACAAAACGAAGAAGTAGTGGGGTAAGGCTTCCAAGGCTGCCTGCTATCATTTTGAAACAGGGCCTTCTGGCCACCGAGTCTGCTCCAACCAACAATCACCCTGTACACTAGTTCTATCCTACACACCAGGGACAATTTTACAAGCAGCCAATTAACCTACAAACCTGCACCTCTTTGAAATATGGGAGGAAACCGGAGCACCCGGAAAAACACACACATGGTCACAAGGAGAATGTACAACCCCGTACAGACAGTACCCAGAATCAGTATCGAAGCCGGTTCTCTGGCACTACATGGCAGCAACTCTACCACTGCGCAACTGTGCTGAAACTACCTTTGTGTTGATTCCTCTCACTTTCTTCAAATCAAAGGTATAGACGTGGGCATTTGCTAATTTGTCTGTTTGTTTGCTGTGTAAACACTTGGCTCCAAACATACTCCAACAACACTCCCCAAGTCTGAAGAAGGGTCTCGACCCGAAACGTCATCCATTCCTTCTCTCCAAAGATGCTGCCTGACCCGCTGAGTTATTCCAGCTTTTTGTGTCTATCCCCAATTCTTTCTCTGCCACAGAGACAACGACATTGGGGGCACCTTCTACACCCATGCAGAACTCAATTTCAACTTCATCATTCAGCCTTCAAAGTCACTTGGGGCACCTCTGGCACTTCTCTCCCCTTTCTTGATTGCTCCACCTCAGGAGACAGATTATTCACAGACGGCTTCAACACACCCACCAACTCCCACAGCTATCTTAACTGCACCTTGCTCGGATGAAATCCCTTTCTCACAGTCTCGGCTTTGCTGCATCTCCACTCTAGGATATAGATGTTCCCCATTCTTCATAGATTCCTCTCAGTTTCCCACAGCTCCGTTCTTGCACACACCCCTCCCTCCAAGCAGAACAATGATAGTTCCCCTGGTCCTAACCTTTCACTGCATCGGCCTCTGCATTCAACATCTTATTCTACAATATCTAGCAGCATCAATACAATCCACCGTCAGTCACATCTTCAGATCCTGCCCCTTCCAGCTTTCCACACAGACCGCTCTCTCATCACTCCTTAGTTCAATCATCCGTCCCCACCACCTCTCAGGCACTTTCCCCTGCAACTGCACCTCCTCCCTCATCTCCATTCAGGAACTGGAACAGATCTTCCAGGTGAGACAGAGGTTTAGTCTACACTAGGGCACAATTATCTGACTCGACTAAGAGGAGCATTAAACTATAACATCCCAGCTAACTATGTGCACATTTTCATAGCGATTACTGGATATTATGCAAGAGTGTTTTGGTTGATTTTCCCCACCTCAAATTTAATTGCTACCTTCTCTCTGGCACCTATTAAGCATAGTCTGGACTGGATTTGGTTGAAATGGCTTGCTTACTGAACATTTACACAGTCTCCATCATTAGGTTAAAGGTATAACATGTCTCCATTTGCAGCTTTGCACCACCTGGTGCTCATCTGTTATACGCACGGATCCTTAATAACCTAGTGTTCACTGGATAATCAGATGGAGCCAACGACTCACCCTGTGAAGCGTGGCTGTCTGCTGTTCCCATATCACCGTCTCCTCCATGACTGTGTTCTAGAATACAAGAGAATGCCAACATGTTTAACAAGTGTTCATGGTTCCATTAATTCAGAAGTAGAAAATATATCAACACCTAGCCCTGCTACAGAGCACACACACACACGGCAGAATTTTAGGGGAACTCCGCTGATTACACTACTAATGAACAGATTGCTTATAACAGAATATTTATAATCTGTGCTATTCTTCCACTGACTTCATGTTTCCCACTTTCTTTGGTGGTCCTACTGAGGAAACATTGCAAATTTCAAAAAATAGAAGGGGAAACTAGAGTTAAAACCAACATCTGCTCTGCTACGGGTGCTCCCATTCCCTTCAAAAATTACCTTCCCTACTCTCCACCCCCTCCCACAACTCCACTATTCCAATAAACAAATCTCCACAAACTGCACACAATATGAATTCCAGCCATTTTACACAATGCCCTCCATGCCCATCAGAGTAGACCAGGGCCTTCAATCTCCAAACCTGATTTATTCTCTTCAATAAAAGTTCCTGCACTCTTGTGCAATGGTCTTTTCTGCACTCTGTCTTTAGCTTCTCTCCCTCGTCCATTGGGTGAGCTTACATGGAACAGAATACTATTCAATATCAGTATTGCAGATCATATCAAGCACCTTCAATGCAACTCTGTTTATACACCCAAGGTGCATGAATGCTTTGACATATCAAAAAAAAGCATTGAGTTTACAAAGTGTTTGCATTGCTCTGTAAAGATGCTGGACAAATTCAAGATTTCTAATTTTCTTCAAATGTAAAATCATTTCCATCCCAGATTTTTTTTTAAATGGAAGAGATAAGAGATATGAATAAAGAGGGAGGTTTTGAGGTGTGGTGTCTTCTATTGGGCTAGATAACAGCAAACACTTTTTTTAAAATCCTCATGATTCAATATGAAACCACAACTCAATAATAATTTAGAAACAAGGAACTGCAGATGCTGGTTTACAAAAGTGCTGGAGTATCTTAGTGGGTCAGGCAGTATCTCAGGAGAACATGAATAGGTGATGTTTTGGGTTGGGGCAACACTGCCAGAAGCACAGCTCACAACTAGCAAGGAATACAATTCAACTTTCTCCACAAAGTCACTTTTCAAAGTCACGAGCACACTAGATTAACAAAGGTTTACATGTCTATATGAAGCACAGTTGGTAACTACATCCTTGCATTTAGAGAAATAAAAAGTTGAATGGTTTAGGAAATGATTAAAAATCATTTTATGGCCTTGAGATAAAGTACACAACTTGACCATTTCCCCCTGCATCAATTTGACGGAGGGAAAAAGTCAAATACCAGTTCTCAATTCCATTCCTTCTCTCCAGAGATGCTGCCTGTCCCGCTGAATTACTCCAGCATTTTGTGTCTACCCTTTCTCAATTGCTTGAACTGCTTCATGGGACCACTAATTCTTTTCCCATTTGGCAAGGAAGCCAGTAGAGCACAAAGTAAAGCTTCCACTCGACACCCGTCCCTCCTCAGCCTAGCAGGAATCACAAGCCCTGGAAACAGTGCCCTCCTTCACTAACGTCACCCATTCCTTCTCTCCAGAGTTGCTGCCTGTCCCGCTGAGTTACTCCAGCTTTTTGTGTCTATCTTCTGTACAATTATTAGCTGGCTGCACCTCAATATTTTCCTTGAATAACATGTGTAGGCTACAGGTCGACAATGACTGTAATTTAAGTATATTATGTGGATTTCATACAAGATACCACAACGTTTGCTTTAATTATTATTCTGCCAGCACCAAAAATATTCCTGAGACACTCCATTTGTTGCGCTTCTGACTGGCTCATGTGATCAACTACAATCTTTGTCACAAATCAGTGGAGTCAGACAGATTAGTGCTGTAAACATCACTGGCATTTAGCATCCTGCTTCACTAACAGGCAGATCATACAGCATACTGCACAAACATGATTTTAAAATAATTACCACTCATTTCAAAACAGCACAAGGAAGACAGGCCAACACAGCAACTTTATGTCATCTAAACAACCTCCTTATGCTAGATTCCAGACAGACAGTGTCATGAGAGAACCACTCCCAGTACAAATAGGACCTGGGTCGACCAGTTTGAACAGAGTGAACAGACCAAATCAATTATGGGGCCAAATCTCTTTCCGCTTATTCTCAATTTCATTGGGACTCATAATAAATTAGGAACCCATTTGAAAAATTCATTGAAGCTCCCATATCTCAGACAAATCCAACCCATGCCATGGCCTCTGAGCATAGGCCTGTGCAACTGTAGAATATTCAGCACTGCCAACAAAACGCACAAATTATATCAAGATGCTGAAAAACCATCAGAAACGAACAATGGAGAGAATGTGTAAGCTTCTAGCACGTGCCAACTCCACAGCGGGGATACAGAATCTTTATACGGTTTAATCTCACTGCAAAGCAGCAAGCTCTTTTAAGAAATAAACGGTGCCTGCATTATTTTTAGATCTCCAGAAGGCATTTGATCAGTTTCGCATTAAAAGTTACTGCAGAAAATAAAAGCTCCTGGTGAAGTTTGATACGTTGGCATCGTTAGAAGAGTGAATGTCTCTGGGATTAGGAGGCATAAATAGGACTTTGTCTGGCTGACCAGAGTATTTTCAGAGTATAATTTTTATGTTAACTCCAACATGTTGTTTAAAATGTTTCTCTCCATGATAATTTAATTTGTCACAATGGTTTCTCTTTCATTCTTCGCCTGTAAATTATGTTCTTAGTCTGAGAGTCAAGAGTTACACCCCCAGGTCCTTCCTAACCCTCCTACCTCTCACCTTAAACCAATGATGTCTTGCACGAGACACCACTTTCTTGGGAAAAA
The DNA here is from genome assembly GCA_038087875.1 of Malacoraja senta. Taxonomy (NCBI): domain Eukaryota; kingdom Metazoa; phylum Chordata; class Chondrichthyes; order Rajiformes; family Rajidae; genus Malacoraja; species Malacoraja senta. The sequence continues at coordinate 404,345 of CM075993.1, forward strand.
GATTCTTACCATCTACCCTATCAATTCACATCATAATTTTAGATACCTCTATCATGTCAGCCCTTTGCCCTAAGGAAAACAACCCCAGGTATCCAATCTCCCCTTAACTGTAAGCTTCCAATACACAACATCCTAGTGAATATTCTCTGCATCCTCTCCAGAGCAACTGCAGAAGTGCACACAATACTCCAAGTACATTTTAACCAACATTTTATAATGTTGGAAGACATTTCAGCGCTTACAATTGTTCATCTGCGCATGTCGCATGCAGTCTTAGCTACTCCATACTGAAATAAACAATTTCAAATAACCAGTCTTTCGAGTTTGTATCAGAATTGGGCTGTCAAAGGTCAAACTTTAAGATTATAACAGTAAAATTCTAATTATAGATCTAATTCTATTATATTACATGAATATTAAAAGATCACAAGCATTTGGCACTGGCTGTCTAGGAGGTACTGTCCAGCACTCCCTTCCACTCCCCAGGAGACCCTGGGACCCACGCTCCATACTCTCCTCCCTCCCTTGAAATTTACTAGGATCTTATTGTCCATGTTCCCATTTCGCATTTATGCGATTGAATGGAAAATGTATTATTTGTCGCATTCTGAAATGTTCCAGAATATCACTGTTCTCTTGCCATATGCACATGTATGAGCTGCAAGTACAATGAAAATCTTGTTGGCCACTGCACATGCACGACGATCACCTCCCCGGTCTTTTTCCATGGCAAACTGAAATTGGCCAGTAGAGTTGGTAGGAGTACAAAAGTGTCCATTCAATAGACAAAATGAGGCAAGGAGTTTTAATTTTGCCCCTGGGGGGTAGGAAAGTATGCAGTGAAAAATTATATTCACAGTAATCTTGCACCTTATTATTAGCAAAACTTTAATTTATTATAAGCAGTAGCCACACAAAGACTTGTTCAATGTATTCATCACTTTTAACTTATCCAGGGCATGGTGAATCCATCGAGAAGGAAGTGCCATTCAGTGGCTTACCGCTGCTAAAAAGCTACCACAAACTATCAACTGATTTTGCCAAAGCGCCCGTGGTTGAAGTTTGTGTTTTGCAGATAAAGGAATTGCAATTCTCACATCAGTGCAGTAAGCAAAGCTGCCTCTAGATTTGAAGTCCAAAGCCAAACTGCAGGTTTACAATTATCAACTAAGCATACCATGTCACCATGCCAGTATCAGCAAGCATCTAAACAAGTAGCAGTGTATGGGATCAACCGCAGCATCACAATCTCAGCATGTTTTTCAAGTCAATCACAAATAAATCAGACAACAAGTCCCCTATTAAATTCACATAACCGCACCAAAATCATGTTCTAACTCTGTCAAGGTATCATTTTTATTTAACTGAAACAATTAAATCTCACCCAAACTTTTTAAACAGAAGTTGAATTTCCAATGTGTTGGAAGGAGTTTGTAGTTGGCATGATTAGCAGGTCCGTAGTTACCTAAGATTACAACAGAATTTAATCAACTGGGAGAGTGCGGCAATAATTGCCAGATTTAATTTAACTCTGACAAGTATGAAGTGTTGCATTTTGATAAATTAAGCCAGGACAGAACTTGCACAGTAAGTAGCAGGGCACTGAGAGTGTTGTAGAACAGAGAATCGCACAGGAGATAGACTATCAACTGACGTCTATTATAAACCTACTGACTGCCACAACTATCTAGACTACACTGCCTCGCACCATGCTTCCTGCAAAGACTCTATCCCCTGCTCCCAATTCCTCCATTTAAGCCTCATCTGTGCCCATGAAAAAGATGATGTGTTCCATAGCAGGACATCCGAGACGTCCTCATTCTTTAGGGAACAGAGGTTCCCCTCTTCCATCTTAGATGAGGCCCTCACACGTGTCTCCTCGGTACCAGACATAGACTGGGCGATCATTTCGCTGAACACCTTTGCTCACTCCACCTGAGCCTACCTAATCATCCGGTTGCCAAATACTTTAACCCCTTCCCATTTCCACACAGACCTTTCTGTTCTGGTGCTCCTCTAGTGACAGAGTGAGGCCAAATGCAAATATGAGGAATAGCTCCTCATATTTCATATGGGCAGCTGAAAACCCAGCGCTATAAATATTGAGTAGGAAAGAACAGCAGATGTTGGTTTAAATCGAAGGTAGACACAAAATGCTGGAGTAATCAGCGGGACAGACACCATCTCTGGAGAGAAGGAATGGGTGACATTTCGGGTCAAGACCCTTCTTCCGACTGATCCCGCTGAGTTACTCCAGCATTTTGAGTCTACCTTCAGTATGAATATTGATTTCTGTAATTTCAAGTAACCCTTGCATTCCCTCTCTCTCTGTCCCTCCCCTACCCAAGTCGTCATACTAGCCTCAAAGTCATCTTGTTGAGTCTCATTGTCTGTAACTTGTTTTCACCAAGCCCACAGCTAACAATGGCCTGTATCAGCGCTCCTTTTTTCATATCTTTCACTCATTTGTTCTATATCTCTCTATATTGCCGTCGATTTCTCATTTTCCTTTCCCCTAACTCTGTCTTAAAGGTCTCGATCCAAAACGTCACCTATTACTTTTCACCAGAGATTTTGTCTGACCCGCTGAGTTACTCCAGCTTTTTACGATACGATAGAACTTCATTTATCCCAGGAGTGAAATTGATCTGCCAACAGTCATAAAAACACAAATACATGAAATGTGAAACTAAAGTGACGAGTGGAAAGGATTGGAGATGTGCCCAGCAAAGATTGGGGAGGGGTAGGGTGGGGGTGGGGATGGACGTCAGTCTCAGTCTACCCCATAACAGAAGGGGGAGGAATTGTACAATTTGATAGTCACATGGAAAAAGGATCTCCTGTATGGTTTGTTCTGCATCTTGGTGGAACCAGTCTGTTGCTCAAGGTACTCCTCAGGTTGACCAGTGTGTCAAGGAGGGGGTGAGTTGTATTGTCCAGGATGCTCTGCAGTTTGAGAAGCATCCTCCCCTCCAAGACCACCTCCTATGAATCCAACTCCACCCCCAGGACAGAGCCAGCCTTCCTGATAAGTTTGATAATTCTATCCCCCTTCACCCTGCTGACCCAACACAAGGCAGCGAAGATGATGGCACTGGCTACCACCGATTGGTAGAAAATCTGCAGAATCTACCTGGAAATCTAGGTGGGGGGGGGGGGGTGGGCAGAGGCCCCACTATCAAATCTATTAAAAAACAGGTTTAGATTGTTGGCCCAGTCCTGATTGCTCTCCCTCCCCAGGCCACTGGTCTTCTTGTAGCCTGTAATGCTCTTCAGCAGAACAACGAGGGATGTGTGGAGCAGTATGAAGTTTCAGCTTCCTCCTGTAGTCGCCCTTGCCCTGTCTCACCGTAGCATTTCACATCCTCCCTGTCACAATTCGCGAAGGCTCTCCTCTTCTGGTTGAGAAGGACCTTTATGTCACTGGTGACAGCCCTTTGTGTCGATCTTTGGTTTAAACCAGCATCTATAGTTCCTTCCTACACGTGAGAATCTATCTAACTCTTCCTTAAAAAGGATTGTTAATTCAATAGTTTCGATGTTTCAATGGTTATTTACATTTCACCAAATGACAAAGAATAATTTACTGGTTTTTGTAAATAAATCTAGTAATTAGTGGAATCCAAGTACTTTAATCTTGCACAAGTGACATTACGCAAGCTTTAACTTGATGTGGACAAGCATCTTGCAGAGAATTCATTTAGGTAATAGACAAAAAAGATCAACATTTTCCTTTAATTGAAGATCAATTGTTTTCCACAACAACAAAAACATTCAAGGTTGAAAACACGTGCACTCAATGACTGACAACATGTGAAGCAGATTTTAGAATAATTCCAATACAGCTAGTACATAGAAGACCTGGATACATTTAACAATGAAATGAAATTTGCTTTGTTGATCTTCTGTACCCTAAAATCCCATTTACTGGCCCTCGTACAAATGGCAATTCCACCAACATGCTCATCGAGATAATACTTATCTTGGTTAACGCAATACAGATTAGTTATTGTAACTTCACACATTCCAGCCACAGTCATGTGACTAGGATGAAACTCAATGGGTGCAGCAGGAATGGAGTAACCAGTTTCACTGCAAAGCAACTGTTCCCCAGGTCAGCTCCACCCTGTGACCAGGATGGAACCTTTGATATTTCACATCCACATTACTGCCTTTTAAGAAGAGTAAAAAGAGCAGCAAAGGGAAAAGCAACTAGAAGCATTATATGCACAATAGACTTCAAACTGAGATCTGCTGAGGCTAAATTATGACTGATTAACTTTTGTTTCATTTAGATTGCACAAATGGAACAAGAATTCGATGGAATGCAAAGCCTCCACTGGGTGTGAACCATGGTATTCAATCTGTTAGCCTGTGGTGATTGATGCAGTCAGAATGGCATGCAAAGGAACACACATCAGGAGGTTTATAAATCCCACTGGAGAGTAAAAAAAGCATTATACTCCTTCCAACGTGAACAATTCAAGTGCTTGGTTTACATCTATTCAATTGCAATTTTATGAAAACAGGTCAATTTCCAGCTACCCCATTTCATTAAAAAGTAAATTCAAGTCAATAGATCATTCTAATCTGCATGTTCCAATGCACACATTTTACACATGGTAATATTGTAATGTGGTTACTGATGTTTAATTTAAAAAATCCCTAACTTAAAATAAATTCTATCGTTACAAAGGGTCTTGCCTTTTAATACGTTTCGAATTAATTGTAGTGAAATCCTCATTAGGCTAAAATCCTAGTTCACTGTTGCGAATTACAGCTAACCGCATGCGTTTCATAATTTTCATGCAAGCCTCTGCCCATCACATCCTTTTCCTCCCACAACCATAACGGATGATAGACTATGGTCATGATGGTTACCCTCTGCTGCACAGTCCTATGTTCTCCCAGCAAATCTCAAGATTAGGAAAGAATGCAAAAAACAGGCGTCAGACTTTAAAAATCAAAATGATAATTAAAATGATCAAAGTATGTGTGTTGGGAGCATTTTCAAATAACCAAGGATAGAAGAAGCAGTCTGAACAACGTCAGTTGCCAATCTTCCCTGAACCCAATTTAACAAGACCAATGGAGGATGACAGGAAGGAACAGCAAGAGACAGGGCTTTGAGAGAGGGAGATTAATTACACCACAATAAACTAGTGTCACTCAATACAGTGCTGATAGTTAAACATGAACAGGACACACTTGCAATACAAACCACAATGGATGTTTCGACTCAATGAAAGTGATGCAATTTACTTGGAGCAGCTAACTGCATGGGTATAAAATGTAACCTTACAAGGAACAGTCAGTTTCAGCAACTTTTGGCACATTGAATTGTGATAAACAATGATAAAGCACAGAAAACAGGATGGAGTTTAAAACAGGAAAGATGCAGAATACATTAACATGAGAGACATCAGTAAGATAATTGTATTTCCCTGGGGTTTTAAGCTGCCAGGTATAAAGTTATCCTGTAACAATACAGAAGAATGCTCACTGGGTCCATGCCAGCTCCCAGCCGAGCAATCCCACTGATCCCATTCCCCACATCACTTCAACCTGTTCACTGCCACAGACTCTCAACTCTCACCTAAGCCCTACATGACTTCATGAAGACCCCTTCGCTCCTGTACTGCTAAGCTGGCATACAATCTCTATGTAGATTCATGTCCCCCATGTTATCCATATTAGCCATTACATGCATTTTTAATTTCCTGACATTGTGTACTATTTGGTAGCCTATAATAATTTCCAAAGTTTTCTGCCCTGTGCGTTCCACCCAAACTGATCGATGCTACAGAGGCAATTTCCCCTTGTAATGAACTCATCCCAGTGCTAACCCATGTCCTTTCGTTGCTCCGGAATGTCAAATGGCCCAAATCATTCAGCTCCCACTTCTGGCAGCGTTTCAGTCATGCCAATTAGATCACATCCATTTCCTTCTATTTCTACCATTCATTCCTGTACTGTGTAACAACTCCTTCCTGCATTTAGCTACAGTACCTTTAACTTACCCTCAACAGTTTTTCATACTTTAACCTCTTCTCCTGAATGCTTTGTTGCCTCTATTTATTTTGCTTAGCATGCTTCTAACCTCCACATCCTGCATCCTATATAAATGACAAAGATACTATGGGGTAAGGCATGAAAAACACAAAAGCATGAACAAGAATAAAGACATATTTAAGCAACATTTCACAATCAATGAATTACTTGGAAAAATCAGACTATTTTTAACATGGGAAAATGCCATTGCCAATATGAATACAGCAACATCCCACATCAGAGGGAAGACTACAATCATATTTAGGATTTTGGATGAGATATGCACAGAATCTTGCAACAAAATGGAAGTTTTCCTGTGTAAGGCCCAATTTATAGTAATTAATAATAATTTATTCAGAATCCCACCTTACATGCATGCATTAACAATGAAGCCTTAAACACAAACATGTGATATATCTGCCCCACCAAAGCACAAATGAGACAAAACCTATTGCACTAAAACCTCGGTGCTGTGGAGAAATTGGACAAAGTGATTTCTTTACACGGCTTTCTGCATGGGAAGTCCTCGTATGACCCCTGACACTCATGGGGCCCCAGTCCTTGTATGACCCCTGACACTCACAGGGCACCAGTCCGCGTATGACCCCCGACGCGTATGACCCCGTCCTCGGCCGACCGCCGGCGTTCATTTTGTGCATTTTGGAAAATTTAACCACGGCAGGATATACCGTGAATGGCAGCTCCCTGAAGAGTGCTGTTGAATGGACAGGTCTAGGAGTATAAGGACATAGTTCCCTGAAAGTAGCAACACAAGTAGACAGGGTGGTAAGGAATGCACATGGCATGCCTGCCTTCACTGTCCAAGATATTGAGTACAAAGGAGCAGAATTAGGCCAAACGGCCCATCAAGTCTACTCTGCCATTTGATCATGGCTTAACCCCTCCTAACCCCATTTTCCTGTCTTCTCCCCAGAACCCCGTCATCTGAACAATAAGGGCAACATCCTCATGGGAAAGACACCAACTGAAAGTTCCTGCAAATCTCATACCATGCCGATTTAACAATATATGACCATTAATCCAAGGTGGCACCCAACCCAGGCGATTATTTGTGTGTTTGTCACAGGAGTGGATCTGCAATCACACATTACAATTGCTCCACACTTTTAAATCTACAGCAACATTTCTTACTTTAACTATGATATCTGTACATGTTGAATGGCTCGATTGTAATCATGTATTGTCTTTCCGCTGATTAGTTAGCATGCAACAAAAGCTTTTCACTGTACCTCAGTATACAAGACAATAAACTAAACTCAAACTCCATACATTAAACTTTTCACTTGGTTAGAGGGCCCTTCAGTACATATATAACAGCATTGGCAAGGCATCTTATAATACAGGAGCCCAGCAACTGCACAGACACCAAGAAACAAGAACTTAAGGAATGTCTTAATGGGGGAGAGGTTCAGGGAGGGAATTCCACAGCACAGCTGGCAATAATTGAGCACTGGATGACCAAGGATGGAATTGGAGTGGGAGGTGGAGATCTCAGAACTTGTCGCAGAGTTGTGCAGGGGTGCAGAGTTCGGACGAGGTCTCAGGTGGGTGACCACAGGGGCTAGAAGCAGGGAAGACATTTTCCATAGCATGGTTTGGGGGGGGGGGGGGGGGGGGGCACTTCTATGCCATGAAGTGCCATGGCATAGAAGGTTGCAGACCAAAAGTGGGGAAATTAGATGAAAGGTCGACATGGACCAAGAGGCCTATTTCTGTGCAGTGTGCCACAAAATGTAGCTGCTCGAACCATTTTTGAAGGTGGCCACAGCTAAATATTAAGCACCTAGCCGTACCATTGTCACCCTTATACAGATAGGTACAGAAACAAAACTACATGAGCAAAACATCACACAATGCTCGAACTAATACAAAATGCACTAATTACAGAAGAATAAACCTCTAATTTATTTGGCAGTATTACCGGCTTTGGCCAATGAACTGTCATTGGCTCCTGACTGAATGGTTTGCTGGGACTATTAGAGGATAGCTGCTGGTCTGAGGTTTGAAAGATATGTATAGACTATTTCCTTCTCTGAAGTATTATCAGTAAACCAAGTGAATTTTACAACAATTTGGTAATTTTGTTGTCATTATTACACATATCATACTTTTAATATCAAATGTCAAATTCTTCAGCTCCTTCAGTAAAATTTAAGATTCCGATTTCAAGACCTCCAGTGACATTCATTCAGCAACCACAATGACGTCATACATCTGTTATGCTTCCCAAAGATGAACTGTACAAATCTTCAGTTGGCCAAGGCTACACAAATGTGATAGAAATACGAAGATAGACAGAAAAAGCTGGAGTAACTCCGCAGGACAGGCAGCATCTCTGGAGAGAAGGAATGGGTGATATTTCGGGTCGAGACCCTTCTTCAGACCTGATAGAAATACTTTGTATTGTAGATATCAAGTAAACTTAAAAGCAATAAATCTCAAAATAAACATACCACATTATGTCCACTGAACCATTCCTGCTCAGCATTCTTTTTTTAAACAGCCAATGGATTAGGATGCAATGGGCTTCCGTCCCATCACTTTGGCTCATTGCTCTCACAACTCTTGTTGGAATATACCCTGAACGTGGAACCTACAGGCTTATGCTATTCAGGGGTTCATCAATAGATCAATCAGTGGAAAATCTCACACAAAATGATCTGAACAGGTACCTTTTACAAGATCAGACATCCCAACCAAAGTGTGACATTCAGGAAAATATTTAAACTAACTTGTTCTTTAGATGGCTTAGGAAGTTTGGCATTTCCCCAACAACTCTTACAAAATTCTACAGATGGGCCGTAGAAAACATTTTATCAGGATGCATCACAGCATGGTTTGGGAACAACTCCATCCAAGAGCGCAAGAAATTGCAGAGAGTTTTGGATGCAGCGCAGCCACAAACCAACCTCTCTTCCATTGACTCCATCTACACTACACACTGCCTCGGCAAGGCCTGCAGCATAATCAAGAACGAGTCTCTCCCCGGCCACTGCCTCTTCTCCCCTCTCCCATCAAATAAAAGGTGCAGAAGTGTGCAAATGTATACCTCAAGAATCAGGGACAGTTCCCCCCCCCCCCCCCAGCTATTATCGGGCAGCTGAACCATCCTCTCACCAACTAGAGAGTGGACCTAAACTACTATCTTCGCAATATCTTTAATCGGACTTTACTGGACTTTCTCTTGCACTTAATGCTCTTCTCTTTATCATGTGTCTGTACACTGTGGAAGGATCGATTGTAATCATGTAAAATCTTTCCGCTGACTGGTTAGCATGCAGCAAAAAGCTTTTCGCTGTACCTCGATACACATAACAAACTTTTCTGTAAATCTATGGCACAAATTTGTTTCTGCAGAGCAACAATGGCAAATTATGCCAGGATCCTCGCAGGGAAGCAAGGTGAGAAAGATAACACTCCATTCAATAAATGAGACCAATGTCAGCACCATCAAGGAGTTTGTATTTTTAAACCCAATGGCATTCTTCCCTCATCTGATTATTTGCAGTTGATTGCACAAATTTCAGTATAGTGCTCACTACACCTTAAAATGTCACCTTCACCATTAATCTTATCAGATACCTTCTCAAAATGCTGATAAATTTACTGTTCAATCACTGCATATGTTTTTTAAAAAAAGAACTCGCTCCAACTCTCCACATGTATAGTTGTTACATATAGCAATATTCCATCTGGACAAATAGGGTTTTCCAATACTCAACATGCAACTCATGAGCCTACAGCCCTTCCCAAGTTTAACTTGGAATATTAATCAGAAAGATCACAGCTGATCTGATGGTAACCTCAACCCTGTAGTCTTGCTGTCCTCCGAGTAACCTTTCAATTCCCTGCTTATCGGGAACTTATCTACCTTTACATTGAAACATTCAAAGGCTGACTGCCTCTCTTGAGCAAGTGCATTGCAAAGGCTCACAATTATAGTCAGTCACACAGCACTAAAACAGTCTCTTCAGCCCACCTCGTCCACTGGACCCATCTACCCACATTTAGTCCATAGCTTTCTACGCCATGAGAACTCAAGTGCTTCTTAATGTTGCAAGATTCTCAGAAAACAATTTGCCTCCTCGCTCTTAAATGGGCCGCCTTTATTTGTAAACAGTGACCTCCGGTTCTAGGTTCTCACACAAGAGGAAACATCTCCACACCCACCTGTGAAGATCCCTCAGGATTTTATGTTTCAAACAAGAAATCTCCCTGCAGTGTCATTCACATCAATTTTTGTCTTTTTCTAGCACTTGCCTTAGCAACAGTTTTTTTTTAAATTATTTACAGTAAATGAGAATTGAAAAACAAGAAGATTGATTTACACCAGATTTCTGGTTAGAAGGACGTGTAGAAAACTGCAGGCCGTAAATTCCTTTGTAAAGTCAAGGGTCTTGCACCACAGTACTGATACAAACAACCAATTAGCAAAGTTATCTGCAGCCTGGAAGGAATGTCCTGCTAACAATGTACTGTGTTTTGTGGTTCTACGGGGAGAGATTATGGATTGTCCAAACAAGCCCAATTTAAAATATTTATGAGGAACATGGAAAGAATTAACCAGCACTCCAAGTTTAGTTTTTAAACTTTGATGTTAGGGGCAATAAATAATTATAACAATAACAGATTTGCTTATCAGTGCTCTTTCATATCCCCCAAGCATTTCCTAATTTCTCCACAGGAAGCTACTTCACGTAGGAAAGTAACAACAGCCAAGAAACACACAATATTCAGCCATCTATTGAAATGTACAAAACTCTCACCAGTCCTGACAAGGAAGATGTAGGGATGAGCTATCCCGCAGCTTGGGTGTTTGGAACTTACTGCGGCATTTTGTGTCTATCTTCGGTGTAAACCAGCATCTGCAGTTCCTTCCTACACATGCAGTTTTACTTGTTCTGCTTTCAGGAGGGAAAGTGAAATCTCAACATTCTCTGCTCAGTAAAGCTGTAGAGTCTCAGTCACTGGGGACTGGTAGAGCGTGGGATACAAAGAGAATGGAGATATGGGGTTAATGCAGAAAAACGGTCCCAAGGGGAAATGTCAGCCATTATCTTACAGAATGACAGAGAAGGCCTACTCCTGCCTCTGGTCTTCAATGATGCAGCTTTCTTGGTTTCCACACCATAAATAAATTTGCATCAATATTTCATCATTTACCACAAACCACGTTCACACTAATAATCTCTCAGGAAATCGGTGACTTGCACAGCATGGCAACGCAGCAGTAGAGTTGCTGCCTCACAGCGCCAGAGACCCAGGTACAATCTTGACTATGGGTGCTGTCTGTACAGAATTTACATGTTCTCCCTGTGACCACGTGGGTTTTCCCCCAGGTGCTCCGGTTTCCTCCCACACTCCAAAGACAAACAGGTTTGTTGGGTAATTGGCTCAGGTAAACAAAATTGCAAATTGTCCTATCAAAACATTGAAAACCGTTCCAAAAGCCTTTGACAGCAAGGCCATCAATGCCTCCCAGGGATGGGGATGCAGAACCGGATTGCAGTGGTCTGCTTCTCGTATAGTTCTAAGTTCCCATCCCGTCCTGATGCAGCTTCTTGACCCAAAGCATCCATTATCCCTTTTCCTGCACAGATGCTGCCTGGCCTGCTGAGTTCCTCCGGCACATTCTTTGTTGCTCCAAATTCCAGCAACTACAGTGTCTTGTCTTGGAACTTCTGTTGAAGGGACAAGCTCAGCTGATGGGCTAAGGCTAAGCTATATAGCTGCTTGATTCATTACCTTAAAATTAGAGCCAGGCTTTTCAGATGTGGAGTAAACGCAGCGAGTGATAAAAGCTTGGAACTTGCTTCTGGAAACATTAGATCAATTGATAATTTTAAATCAGAATTTGGTGGTTTTTGTAAAAAAGTTATTGACAAATGTGGAACAAATGCAGGAAACAGCTAGGTTAAAGGTCAGCCATGAACTCATTGAATGACTGAAAACTTAGCCTTCAATTTTACATCAGTTTGTGGATCTGTATCAAATTCTCTCTGACCTCAGTAATATTACATTATCAGTACATGTTATTCATACAGCAGACATTTTATCTAATTTGGAAAAAAACAGATCCCTGCAGAACATTTACAGTTCCATTTAAACAGAAATGATCAAACAATGTTTCCACTGTACTTCCAGAACACTATCAGTAACAGGCAGATAGCATAATTTTTCTCTGGGCAGAATTGCATTACTTTATCAAGAACGAGCTATGAACAACTCGACAGGCTATTCTCCATAGTTTCCTTTAATTTGGATCTCACCCTGCAGATTTCAAAAGCACTACTTCACATGTTCAGTATTCTGTCGACTATACCAGAGTTCTCAAAATATTCTGTTGGAATACAATAAAAAGGTCACTAATAAGTATGGTTTTAAATTTTCAACACCCTGCTGATGAGCCAAGGAGTATTGGGAAAGACATCCTCAAGTTCAAGTAATTTTATATTCAAATTGTGTTCCACGGGGCAATTTATAACAACATTTAAAAGACATTTGGACAGGTGCATGAATATGTGAGTAGGAAAGGTTGAGAAGAATACAGGCCAGGTGAGACTAGCATAGATGGAGCATCTTTGTCGACACTGGCAAGTTGGGCCGATGGGCCCATTTCTGTGCGGTATGGCTGACTCTAATAGACCAACTGTGAGTCAAAAATGGCAGCCTGTAAATGTCCTGTAATAGGTCAGGGTTACATAGATTGTATGCAAGTTCATTATTTTCTTGTTTCTGTTCTGTACCTATAGACACTGAAATGTCAAGCATGTAATTCACAGATTTATCTGCTACTTGTTTCCCTTATTCACCGAATGTTAACAAAAGTGGACAAAACTAATGGATTCAATTTGTGTGTTTTATGCACAGCCATGAAAATGTCCGGGAGTGGTGACATTTTAAATGATGTTTCTCTTAAAACAGCCGTTTACAACCATTTCTCCTTATCAAGCCATTCCAGCACTGAGTAAGTCATTAGTTTCATTGCTGAGATTCCTGTCAATCATCGCTATTTCAAAGGAACTCTCGGAACTCCCGATCTTTATTAGACCCGATGCTGCCGGCTCAAGCTGTCAGCACTAACAAAGCAAGGAAGCCTGGTAGTCCAGGGAGGGGGGCAGCAGGTGTGGTTGAAACAAGGGGGGGTCCTGCTATCCTCCCCAACGTCTCCCAGACTTGAAAAGCTGAGAGCAAATGCTGCTGTTCTCAAAGCAGCTCTGGAACTGCTTTGTTCCCTGACTCACCTCACCCCACACAACCCGAGTGTTTCTCCATTTACTGTGTGGACCGCACAAAATCCTCAGGCAAAAGGAAAGGTGGCATTGATGTGAGTCTGAGCCAATTCTGCTCCCATGCCTGGAATACCCGTTCATGAAGGAAATTCACCTCTACCATCTTGTCCATCTTGTCAGTGGTCTATGCAGCTCAAGCTAACGCCAAGATGGCACTGAACAAATTATACTCGGTCAGTAATTCCTTGAGACAGCATGCCCTACGATATGATAAGATAGAACTTAATTCATCCCCGGAAGGAAATCCCCTGATGCCCATTCATCATCACCGTGACTTCAACCAGGGCAACTTCAGAAACATACTCCCCAAATACCATCAGTATGTTCTCCTATCCCCTGCAGGATGTTAACATTATTGACCATTGCTTCACCACCATCAAATATGCCTATCGCTCCATCCCTCACCCTCATTTCACCCAATCTGACCATCAGTGGCTGCTGCTCCTTCCAGGTTACAGACAGAGATTGAAACGCGAGGCTCCAACATAGAGAGTAATACAGCAAGGTCCCTGCCGGTAATGTCCTATACATTTCTTGACAGGTCAGCTCTCTTGACAAGGTAAACTCTCAGAAAGTGGCCAACCCGCATGGAGCACCTGGACAGGTTCTGCAATTATGTGCCAACCAATTGGCTAGAGTTTTCACACTCTCACTTCAATAATCTTCTTGCCCCCATCTGCGTTAAGGAAATCTCCATCATTCCAGTCTCTGAAAATTAAAGCAACTTCTCTGTGACTACCACCCAATAGCTCTAACAACGACCATAATGACGACTAAATGATAACTAATGGCGTATGTTTGTGGTCTTCTGGACAATCTCGACCCCCTGCAATTCACATACAGGACAATTAGGTCTATGGAGGATGCTGTCTCTCTGGCACTACATTCAGCTTTTGACAATAAAAACACCAATTGCAAGATGCTATTCATCGATTACAGCTCAGCCTGCAACACCAGAATGCCAAATAAGCTCATCCCTTCTAAACCAAGGTCTTGAGATCTCAATCAGCAACTCACTTCTGGACTTCCTGACCGGCAGACCTGTCAGTTACAATTGGTCATAACATTTTTTTCATGCTGACTCTCAACGCTGGTGCCCCGCAGAATTGCTATTTGGTAGGTTAATTTCCCCTAGTGTGAGGTTTGGCGGTAAAGTCACTGGAGCTGAGGCAGCAGCTTCACTAACTGGACTGCCCATGTTTATGGCAAGTTGCTCTTATATGTTATATTTCTGCACCGTTCACCTCAATGATAATTAAGCCAAGGTTAAGCAGTTATCGATGATCTAACTCATGGATAGCAGATGCCACAAATTATACACCTACTAAAATCTGTCAGAGACATTATACAGTTTTCATCACCCATTACAACAGTTTTTAAAGCAGTAGCACTAAGTATGCACCCTGACCTGAGTAAATGGATCCTGCTTGACATTAGTACCGTCAAAACAGAAAAAAGAAAACAGGCCAAAAAGCAGGGTGTTTTTGGGAAGATTATTTGCTATTGTTACCTGGTTTGACCTGTGTACATGCCAGGCTCGTATTGATGTGGTGATGCCCTCTGTAATGGCCCAGCAAATGCCTCAGACAAAGGCAAGTAAAAGGACAAAGTGGCAAAAAGTCAGTCTGCATTCCTGTTACTGGCACAAATACCAGACTCAAAAGCAATGCCTTCTACACTAAACAGATTTATTAAGCTCCACTGACTGAATGAATTGCTATTGTTCAGTTAATAATGCCACCATTGCTTTTCAAAAAGCATCCTTGCCAGGTGAGGAAGAGAAAGAGTTGAATACCAATTTCAAACTGAAGAGACATCAATCATTTGAAAATAGTTCTGGCAATAAACCTGAATACAGCCATAGCTGCCGATCAGTACAGTCCCACCACCCTGGGATCTATTTCAACCTCGCTTGCAGTCTTTATTGTACATTCTCCATGAACATGTAGGTGCTCTGGCTTCCTCTGGCATCCCAATAAGATGAGAGTTGAAAAGTTAATCAGCAGTTGTAAATGTATCCAAAGGCAGGTGGTTGAAAGTTGACTGGCATGCAAGAGTCAATAGTTACAGGGAAATAAGTGAGGGAATATGATTGCTTCAAAGGTGATTATTGTATCGATGAACAACATCGTCTTCTTGTATATTGTAAGGAAATACTGTATAAACATTTTTTTCACCCATTTCTATAGGTAATCTATATCCTGTTGTAAACTTGACTGTGCACATGTTCACCAATTTTGGTATTGTCTGCAAATTTACTAACCACCCCATCTACATTTACATCTGTCATTTATATACATCACAAACAACAAAGATCCCAGCAAAATTACACTGACCACAGACCTCCAGTCAAAATTACAGCCTTCCATCACAACCCTTTGTCTTCTACAAGAAACCAGTTTTGAATCCAAATGACCAAGTCACCATGGATCCCATGAATTTTAAGTTTCTGCAGCAATCTACCATGAACGGCTTACTAAAATTCCTGTAGACAACATCCGCCACCCTACTCCCATCAATCATCTTTGTTGTCACCTCCGAAAACTCGATCAAGGCATTTCATTATGTAGGATGGTCACTGACTAGCAAGTGTAATAGGAATGCAAAACAGTTAAGACGGAGGATTAGGACCCTATCCTTCAAGGAACATCTCAAAAGAACAGCAGCTAAGGTGAAGTCCAGAAACAATCTCCTCAGTAAGCTTGTTAGTTCAAAGTGGGGGGCAGCAGCCCCCACGCTGCGCATTTCAGCACTAGCCCTTGCATTTTCTTCAGCCGAATATTGCGCCCCTGTTTGGTCCAGGTCATCCCACACACACCATGTGGACACCCAATTGAACTCAACAATGAGGATCATCACAGGAACAATCCACTCAACACCACTCCCCTGGCTCCCTGTCCTATCCAATATAGCCCCTCCACACATCCGGCGAGTAGCGCTCACTCAAAGGATGCTCCAAAAGACCAAAAACTCCCCTCATCTGCCAATTCACATGGACATCTTCAACCCACCCACTGCTCGACTTCCATCTAGATGACCAATTTGGAAGAACCCACCACCCGCTGATTTCACCACCCAATCAGCTTGGAAAAAGGAATGGGAGTCCAAGGACGTCCCAAATAAACATCTGGTGTCAGACCCAACCCTGGCACCAATCTCCCAAGGAAGCAGTGGACGACGCTGAATAGATTCAGGACTGGACATGGCCCCTGCTTGGCCAGCCTTCACAAATGGGGCAGCAGCCCAACCCCACGGTGTGCTTGTGGAGAGCAGCAAACAATGCAACACAGCATTGAAGCATGCCCTCAAAAAAGACTTAAAGGAGGACTTGTCACCCTTCATACAGCAGATCAAGAGGCAACTGCTTGGCTAAAGGACTTTGCATTCGCTAAATAAATAAAATAGGCCAACAAAATAATCCAGGATTCGCTGACAATGCCATTTTCATAAAGTCCTCTTGCCAAACTGAACACCGTACAAAACCTATTTTTGTTGAATGCAAAGTGATGTCACCCGTAAATAGTACCAATATTTCTCAGATTCAGCAACTCCCACCAGCTGCCAATGACTAAACTCTAAACTTGCATAATCATTATCAATAAAGATATGTCGAAATGTTAAGCAGCCACAGAATGGGTTTGGAGTAATTTGCATAAAGTCCCAAGAACATTCCTGTTGCTGGCACCATAGTCTCAGCACGTTGCTATTAAATGTGGAAAGCTACAACAATGGAGGGAAACTCACACGCAGCTGCTTTCCACACCCTGTTCTTTACTGCAGTTCTCCATATTGCACAAACACTTTTTTTAAATAGGACACCTGCACTGAAACCTCAGCTGTTTAGCAAATCAGGAAAGTGTCATTCAATGAGGTCATATTTCCAAAAAGTCTGATACTCAGAGAAACAAAAGAATAAAGGCTCTGTTCTGTGACAGTGTGCTACATTGATCGGTCTACAATCAAGATACAAAGAAAATGAACATGGTGCACCTGAAGTTTCAGTAGTGGGAAGGAGAGCTTGAAAGGAAGGACGACCAATTGATCCGATAGCAATTGACCTGATATCAGAGCAGCTAAGTACCATGTCACCTGGAAGATTACTGCCAAGATCATGTACAGCGTTTCCACCCCCAAGTTACATCCATCAATGATTAACACGAGCCTTCACAAATGCAAGAAAACAGATTGAGATCTTTGACATATGGAAAGATCAGAGGAATATACTTGACTAGAAACTACCACACAGTGATTTCAACACAAAAAACTCTTATTTTAATAACAAAATAGCATAAATTTGAAAAATGACTAAGGAACCAAAGGCTGCAGAATACTATAAGTTGGTTAAATGTTAAACTTTTGCATTACTTGAAGATTTTTTAACGAATGAAGACCATGTTGAACGTGAAAATTCAGCACAATACTCTTTGCCTTGTTAATAATGCACTTAAAATTATAAATGTACACAGAAGTTGCCAGACAAAGAAAAAGGTTCCCACTAGTGGGAACAAATTAGAGGTGGACTCCCAAAATCATCTGGAGGCAGATAGCGAAGCGTAGATTGAACTAACTTTCAAGATAACGTTAATTTAAGAGTATAACACTGCCTGTTGCATTACTGGCCACTTGTCGGTCACTATTGATAAACATTTTGGTATAATTATTGATTGAGGGGAGGAATTTGGATGACTCAATACTGCATGGCTGATTTTTTCATTCTGTTCAGCCATATATTTTGCCCACTCTGCCACCCTTGTGTCAAATTAATTACCCGTGGTCAATTTGGCTCTATTTCATCAAACTGTTGTGGAACTATGGGGGGGGGGGGGTATCATCTATTCACTGGATTATAAAATCTTTTGGCTTCATTGGCTAACCTAACTCCAAGTTTAAACATAGGCCAATGCGAAGAGAGGTCTTCCAGATTCTAATGAATAACCTTTACACCAAATTACCCACAAGGTAATAAGATGCACAAACTGTTCTGTACAAATCAGCACATTGATTAGCCAATCTCAGGATCAGAATTAACTCAACTTTTTACTTTTGTTATAGTTTGTCCAGTCCAAGTTAGTCCCAATCCCATCCCTGTCCACATCCTTCTAAACCTCTCGTAACCACTCACGTGTCCAAATGTCTTTTAAAGGTTGTTAATATACCTGCTTCAACTACTTCTGGCAGCTCATTCCACATACCCTCCACTCTCAGGTTCCTACTAAATCTTTCCCTCGCCTGGAACATATGTTCTCTAGTTCTCGATTTCCTTACCCTGGCAAATACTCTGTGATTCACTCTATTCCCCTCACAATTAAAAAACCCCACTATGATAACCCCTTAGCCTCCTGCACTTTGAGGTAATTAATCTTTGTAATACTCTAATCCATGGGGTTGTGAAAGCTAGATTGTTCAAGACAATTTAAATGGACATAGATACATTTTGGATGGATCAGGGAATTGAGATGTGTGTAGAACTGGTACAGAAGAGGAGATGAGGACTGCTGCAAATCAGCCTGGAGGGACCGTGGCCTCTTCCTTTTCTATTTTTATGCTCTCATAGTCTGGTCAGGCTCACGTAATCACATTTTCACTCTACTAAACCTATTAATTTACTGTATAGTAGACAGTCTCCAAACTAGTATTCAGTCAATGTGTAGTTATAGTTAAACAGTTCAAATTGAAATGTATAAACCACAGCAATATTTCCAATTATAAGAAAGAATTTCTAATACTGAATGTGAAAAACATACCACCCAATGAACTGCATAACTTACAAAACAATGTGAATTTCACGATTAGATGACAGTCTGATTGCACGTAGTCTTCAGTGACGTAGATTCCTTGAGGCTTTAGGTTTTTTGTTAGCTTAACCATTGTTCTTTAAAACAGAATAATGCAGGTATGGATGAGGAACAAACCCTCAGCCTGCAAGACCAGAACCATTTACAAAAGTATAATCTTTCTTTTTGTTGTTTAATCACACATGTTCAGGCATTTGAGTTTTTGGTAGGGGCGGAGAATAGTCTACAATAAATGAGGAGAGTACAATACAGAGTAAATGTAGTACCAACTGAAGCTCACATTGTATGCAATTGCGTCCAATAAACTAAAGTGGTTAAGAAGTCCAGCAATGAACCACGAATTGAAGAATTTGCATTGGTAATCAGGGGTTTTGGACCAATAATACCTAGTTGACAAGCTAATATTTACCAAAGGAAAAAGATTAAAGCATATATATTTCAGCATTCACGAGTTCTCATTTTTAACAAGATTGCTACACTTGTAACCAATGTATATTTGCTCACTAAAAACAAGTAGAATTATGGGATGCTTTGATCTAACACTCATCAATTGGATCCATTTGATAAGGGCAGGCACCAGAACTATAAATATGCACTTTGATTTTTACATGCTAGTAAAAAACTGACAAGTACAACCGTACAGGGTTGTATTTTGAATCAGTTTAAGTTTTCAGGTTCCAATCCTGATTATTGGTCGCTTCAAAGAAACCATTGTCTACGGTGGTAATTTAATTGTACTTATTCACAAGCTGGTTCAGACCTAGTCTGTGTTTTGCAAGTTACACCCAATTCATATTCATTTGACAAAAATACCACTGAACTCAAGTCAAATTCATTTCCCATCAATATGCTGAAAATGGATTTGAATTCCAGTGCAATTATAGTCAGAAAGCAAATTCTTTACAGATGCCAACTGCTTTGTCCAGTATAAACTGGCACGGTCAATACCGTTGATGGGCACCAATTCTGAGAAATAAACCACAATCCTTTGTCAGGTGACTATTATACAAATTCATGCTGTTTTTTTTCGTACATTTTAAAATTTATTCGAGAACTAAATGGCAATTAGTTCAATAGCAGCCATTTGGTCATTTTGATTAATGGTTAAACATCTAAACATTACAACCAGTCTTTCATCATTTAAATGCCAACAAGCCCACTGTGCATTCTCAGCATTTTCTTTTGCACAACAGAATAAAATGTTTCCTTTGTTGGCTGCAGAGGTTAGTGAGATTGGGCAACTCACTTTAGCTCCCACCAATGTGCAGCCACAGCACCAAACCGCTATTAATTCAACACCAAGTGACAAGGAGCTGGCAATCCGAGGTATAAACAGCCTGTAGTCATCGTCCAGGAGTCATTGCAGCAGAGAAGAAAGTTACTGATCATTCTTACAGGATGGTTTGATGCTGTCTGCTCTATATCCAATTTCCCAGCATCAACAATAAGCAAAGTCACAGAAACAGTTCCCCAGCCATTGAGATGAAAAAACATACTACAAATTGCCATTATTTTGCATTATTATGTCCTATCCTTTGTCTACATGCCTGTGATGCTGCCACTGTATCTGAAGCTCGCCGTACTTGTGCAAATGGATGAATTGAAATATGTCCAAAAAGGGATGCAATTGAAATCTCACAAAATATACTGCTTCTGATGCGAAATGCAGCAAATTGTCCATTTGGTCCATGCTTAATTCCTAAGCTTGTCAGTCTCAGCTACATTTTACCACAAGGCACCCACTTGGCAGAGATGGACAAGCAATTCCTTGTCAAATCGACCACACGCAGAACCAGGGAGAAACTCTTCTGCAACATTACCCTTTTAGTATCAAGAAATTATTTTTAAATGTCAATAGAACTAATGGAAACAACACAATTGTACGCTCAATTTGCATTGATCACAAAGAGAAAGGCTCATAAGCTTAAGTTTTCACGTTTCAAATGTATTGTTGGCTTTGCACAAATCTCGGTATGCAGCTTCAAGCTCGTGCTGTTGCCTTCTTCCCATACAGCAGGTGCTACATTAATGTAGCAACATAAGAGAGTTAGAGTACATCTTTCTCATGCAACTTAAACAATTAAAAACCGCAGGAAAAACTATGACATGAATATTTTGTTTGAAATTCGCAAATTGAACAGTTAATGATGCTAAACCAAGATAACTACCTTTATAGTCTAAAAAGTCAAAGTCTAAAAAGATAAATAAATTAATATTTCCCTGTGTACAAACCTACACACAAACAAAATGCAGTAATATCTTCATCTTAATGTAACTACATTTTTGACAGCTATTTATTTGATATTAAATTGTTAAAATGGAAATGTGGACTTTATACATCTGCACCAGATCGTCATGTTGGTTATATGCCAGAGTAAATAAACCAACATTATACAAGTTGAAAAGTAACAGCGTTCTCCCAAAGAGACGTGTCGTTGGTTGCATTGTAAAATCAACCAACCAATTTTAAGAGCTACAATTTTTCACTGCAGCACAGGAGACATCATGAGAGGGATATAAAACGATTAGACATATAGATAGGCTAGTGATAGCAGATAGCCACTGTCCATTTCACAGAACACAGTGTCTAAAACTAAAAGGGCACAGGTTGAGACGAAAGGGAGGTTTTAAAGGTGACACGAGGGGTATATTTTTCACACAAAGATCTGAAATGAGCTGCCAGAGGTGGAAGAGGCAACAACAACAAGACATTGAAGAGGCACCTGGATGGATAATTGAATAGGGTTACCAACTGTCCCGTATTAGCCAGAACATCCCATATATTGGGCTAAATTGGTTTGTCCCATACGGGACCGCCCTTGTTCGAGGGGTTTTTCACATTCAGTATTAGAAATTCTTTCTTATAATCGGAAATATTGCTGTGGTTTATACATTTCAATTTGAACTGTTTAACAATAACTACACATTGACTGAATACTAGTTTGTTTTGGAGACTTTGTCTACTATACAGTAAATCAATAGGTTTAGTAGAGTGAAAATGTGATTACGTGAGCCTGACCAGACTATGAGAGCATAAAAATAGAAAAGGAAGAGGCCACGGTCCCTCCAGGCTGATTTGCAGCAGTCCTCATCTCCTCTTCTGTACCAGTTCTACACACATCTCAATTCCCTGACTCTGTTCGAGGGGACTGTCGAGTCGGAGCGCTGTGTCCGGCCCTGCCTCACACGTCCCGACGTAGTGCAGCCCATGGAGTGCAGCAGCGCCTCGCCTGTGGCCCCGTCGGTCGGCAGCCTGGCCAGCTGTCCTACCGCCTACACCACCAATTGGACCAGCTGAATTTTCTCTCACCTGCCAAGGCTCAGAGAACCATTTTGTCATGTCTTCTAGTGTTGAATCACCGTCCAGTACCAATTATATAGACAGCATGCAAGGCAATGACCAGACTAGTTTACAATATTGCTCTGGATCAAACAACCTTCAAGTACAGGTACTCAGCCTCGCATTCAAATACAGATAACCATTTTGTCTCTAAAGTGCTGGAATAACTCAGGTCAGGCAGCATCTCTTCTTCAGACTGAAGGGTCTCAGCCCGAAACATCACTTATTCATGGTCTCCAGAGATGTTGCCTGACCAGTTACTCCAGCACTTTGTGCCTTTTTTATTAAACCAGCATCTGCAGCTCCTTATGTCTTGATATACCAGACCATCTTTTAAGCAGGCAACCGAGGGATACAGACAATGCACAAGCAGATAGGATTGGCATCAAGGTAGGAAATACAAATACAGAAAACTTTTCAGGAACATTAGTTTGGAGTGTTGTAGACACCACTCAAGTTGCAAAAAATAAACTTCCAAAATGAATGCAAGTTCATACAAGGTGATGCACATCCAAAAATGCATCCACGCTCTGCCACAGAGATACAACTGATCTAATTATTATTCTACACACTCCAGACAGACCCACCAATAGTTCACTTTATAACTTGGGCCAATTTTTCTGAACTATAACT
The DNA here is from genome assembly GCA_038087875.1 of Malacoraja senta. Taxonomy (NCBI): domain Eukaryota; kingdom Metazoa; phylum Chordata; class Chondrichthyes; order Rajiformes; family Rajidae; genus Malacoraja; species Malacoraja senta. Next base: position 427,477 of record CM075993.1, read on the forward strand.
TCAGGATTTCTAGTTCTGGCACACCACCAAGAGCAAAACTCAAAGTCGTCTTAAAGTTCAAGTGTCAAGTGTTTAATTGTCATATGCACCAGGAATGGGACAATGACGTCCTTGGAAATGGGATAATCAAGCTTCTCAACCATTGTTTATTTCTCTTTGCATCAATGTTTTACCCAAAGGTTCACGTTATTCTGAGGGATGGTTTTGGCTGAACTATATACTCCAGTACCTTGGGAGAGAAATAATATTTAATGGTTCATGCAATTTCAGAATCAGAGTCACATAAAGTTCTCATAAATATTAAACACTGGAGGAACTCGATGGATCAAATAGCGACTGTGGAGAAAAAGGAATTGCACGAGTCCTGATGTAGGGTCCCGACGCAAAACGTCATCTAACCTTTTTCTTCAGAGATGTTGCATGACCACTGAGATACTCAAGCACTGTGTGTCTATCTTTGGTATAAAGCACTATCTGCAGTTCTTTGTTTCTACATTCTTTGCCTTATCTGCCAATACTAATAGATTCAATGTATATTACGAGCAAAAGGGCAAAGAGGGAGAGAATAATTAATGCTCCAGTGTCATTTAATGTGCGTCGACCCATGGATATGGGAGAGTCTCAAGTTAATATTTATTTTCTATAATTACATAAAGATCATGGAAGCTATGGAATTCAAGAAAGAGAGTAGTGATGCAAGGATACCTTGGAACAAGTGTTCAACGTAGCCAACAAAGCCAGAATCAGTCAAATAAAGCTCTCACAAATATAAAACACTGGAGGAACTCGATGGAACAAATAGCGACTGTAGAGGAAAAAGAATTGCACGAGTCCTGATGTAGGGTCCTCATCTTGGTCCTAAAAGATTTCCCCCTTATCCTTAAACTGTGACCCCTTGTCCTGGACTTCCCCAACATCGGGAATAATCTTCCTGCATCTAGCCTGTCCAACCCCTTAAGAATTTTGTAAGTTTTTATAAGATCCCCCCTCAATCCTCTAAATTCTAGCGGGTACAAGCCGAGTCTATCCAGTCTTTCTTCATATGAAAGTCCTGACATCCCAGGAATCAGTCTGGTGAACCTTCTCTGTACTCCCTCTATGGCAAGAATGTCTTTCCTCAGATTTGGAGACCAAAACTGTACGCAATACTCCAGGTGGTCTCACCAAGACCCTGTACAACTGCAGTAGAACCTCCCTGCTCCTATACTCAAATCCTTTTGCTATGAATGCTAACATACCATTCGCTTTCTTCACTGCCTGCTGCACCTGCATGCCTACTTTCAATGACTGGTGTACCATGACACCCAGGTCTCGTTGCATCTCCCCTTTTCCTAATCGGCCACCATTCAGATAATAGTCTACTTTCCTGTTTTTGCCACCAAAGTGGATAACCTCACATCTATCCACATTATACTGCATCTGCCATGCATTTGCCCACTCACCGAGCCTATCCAAGTCACCTTGCAGCCTCTTAGCATCCTCCTCACAGCTAACACTGCCCCCCAGCTTCGTGTCATCCGCAAACTTGGAGATGTTGCATTCAATTCCCTCGACCAAATCATTAATATATATTGTAAATAGCTGGGATCCCAGCACAGAGCCTTGCGGTACCCCACTAGTCACTGCCTGCCATTCTGAAAAGGACCCGTTTACTCCTACTCTTTGCTTCCTGTTTGCCAGCCAGTTCTCTATCCACATCAATACTGAACCCCCAATACCATGTGCTTTAAGTTTGTATACTAATCTCTTATGTCATCTAACCTTTTCCTCCAGAGATGTTGCATGACCACTGATCTCTTATGTCATTTAACCTTTTCCTCCAGAGATGTTGCATGACCACTGAGATACTTAATACATTTGCAGATTTAATACACAAGAATATCATTGTCCACAAATGCTTTCTTGTCATTGACATCCGTTGAACACGAATGGCAGATGTAAATCCAATCAGGAGCTTGGTATCTTCACAGCTTAGTACTGAAGTAGAATTCAATTTCAGCACTAAATCATCCTCTTTCGGGGAATAATTTGCCACCAAGCTAACTCTACAAATAATTCTTCCCAAATATTTCACTATTCGATTTATAACTTAAAATTGAACAACTGTTGTAATGTGAAATCAGCAAATGCACAACATACTGTTTAGATTTCTGACAGACCACCATGTTCTACAACTGCAGATGGTTCAAGCAAAATATAACTGTACTAGAGTCAATGAACAACAAAGGGTCATCTTCAGTGCTTATTATAACTGCAGCAGAACTTCAGCTTTAAAGGTTCCCTAATTCCAGTGATAAATGACTTTTTACTCCAAAATGTTGCTGATCAGGACAAAACCAAAGTCAGCAGTGAGCTTGTTAACAATTTCACTTGTGGCAGTAAAGGGCAAGGCACCTAGGTCATCCTAGATTCCTGCGTTGGAGATCAACACCAGATCCCGAGGTTGCAAACGATAACATTCCTGCCCCTCCATTTAAATCGTTGTTTTTCCTTCTCCAATCTCCTCCATAAGCAAACAATCTGCTCCCCTCACTCTGACCTTTTGTGAAACCCACCCTCCAGGCCTCGTACTCCATTCCTTAGTCAGCATTACGCGTTTTATTTACACACAGAATCTTGTCTAGGTACAGGATTTTTTTAACATAAATGGCAGCATGTAAATTTTCACACGTACAATGTATTGTTAACAATTCCAGGAAACTACCCCAAAAGTTGCACCAATTCTAACTGGCAGTGACTGCACCGTATACAAAATGTTTGCACAAAGGAATTTCCAGCCCACACAACTTTACAGAATTTGGTCACATTCACACTTACTGAAAGCTCTCAGTCCTGCCATAAACAGTATTCCAAGTACAATCAGGCAAAGCACTAAGAGACATCAGCTTCAACAAAACCTTGGCAATCTAGAATAGTTTCCCAGAAACCCAGTGTACAAGTCACTGCATTGAATCAAGACATTCACCTCCACATACAGGAACCTAAAAATCATTAAAATAAGGTTCACTCCCCAATCACACAGCCACTAAAAGCAAACTACTTTGTTGATTCTGGCTCACTCCCTTCAGATTGACATCAGGACAGGGACAAAACAGTACATTACTGGGCTGTATTATTATTGCATTGCAATGTCAACATTAATTCTGTATCAACTAGTCATCCAGTTTATCATTGAAGAGAGTGATTCATTAATGCATTGGTTCGTAAATCAGGTCTGTTCAAGACCCTGGTTGTTTAAAACAACGTAATTAATCTAAAAATAAGCGCAGTAAAAAACACATTCCTACAAAGCAAGATAGGGCAAATCTGCCTCACTCAAAACAACTCATTTAACTGCTGAAACACCCAAGCACATCACTACTCTTCCCACCATAATTTCGAGGTTGGGACTGGCTCCACTCAAAATTACTCCCAAATCCCCACAGACAATAGCTCTCAAATCAGCAGAATCAGTCATGCTAGTGCAACATACTCAGAAGTATGAAGAAATTATTAGTGATCTGACCTTCAATTCGTTCCTACTTATTTACAGTTCATATTTAAATTCAAATATTTCTAAGATGCAATTGCACCTGGGTCAATATTTCAGGGTGTATTTTGATTATCCTTTTGGAGTCCATCATTCTTCATTACTGATTCTGCTTCAAAGTACCTTAACTAAACTAGATAAACATTTAAAAACAAACAATAAGAACACAAGCAACCAGATTTCAAATCTCCAATACTTCACTCTTGGATCATGGCATTTGAATCAGGAAGTTTTGCAACAGTTTGGTAGCCAGTTGCCGAAAATTGGCCAATGTTTAAAAATGTTAAGCTTTACCGAAATCTAAAATTGTCATTTGTCTTCCTTGTTTAAAGAAATATTGACTACTGTTCTCCCTCGTGGTCTTGGTAAAAATAGTAAACCAGTACAGGTTGTAAATGACCAGGCATCATCTTTCTCATCGGGAGACCCTTGTTTAACCCACATTCGGTTAAATGAGCGTCCGATATTACTCAAGGTAGCCACCGTCTTCAACCAGTAGTACAACCAACAAACATAGTAAACACCTCTTCCGTCCAACATCTGAGGATTTACTTACTACTACAAATAAGACACATTAAATTCTGTCACTTACCACAACAATTCAAGAGACTCAAAGAATACAGGACCGGCGATTAAACTCAGTCATGGAACCATAACTCACTCCGCTCTAACTGCCGTCAGTTCATAAGTCTTTTTATCAATCTGATTTTTACTTTCATGGTGATGAGATGCTTACGCAGCAGAATTAGTCATCGCACCCTTTCCCTGGTTTCGAAGGCATACCATAAAGTTACATCATCGCGCTAAAATTACTTCTAATCTCACCAGTGTCCGGCAACGCCGCCTCTTTCAAATACCGAGCGAAAAAACACCAGGAAGATCCAATAAAGTGATGCGAGCTGCGAAGTTAAACTTTACAACTACAATGCTGTCGGAACCGCAGCAAGCGGGGTGCTGCCCACCCGACCGGGCGCCTCACACACTCCCGGGTTCACCCAACACACACTCCCGAGTTCACTCCTCACACCCCGCGCTCACCCCAAACATGCCAGACCCAAAGAGGGTTGGCGCTGTGCCTGCCACCTCGTTCCCCAATCCCTAACCCAGGACCTTGCCCGTCCCAGACCCGCTGCTCCCCGACCTTGCCCACTGCTCCGGCCGCTCGGGCGGACATCTTGTTTTGCTGGTTGGATCAGAAACCCCGGCCTGGTTCCGCCGCTCCTCACAGGCTCCGGCCGAACATCCCAGACGGACGAGGATCTGTCGGCGCTGGTTACCCGCCCGCTGCGGTTCCCCAGTCACTGCGAGCCCGCAGCCCGGTCCCGGCGGCGGCGGTTCCCCAGTCACTGCGAGCCCGCTGCCCGGTCCCGGCAGCGGTTCCCCAGTTACTGCGAGCCCGCTGTCGCGGCGGCGGCGAACAACAACAGGGCCCCGGACCAACCCGGCACCTAGCGACCACGGTGAGTGACAGGACAACTGGCCAACCCAGTGCCGCCGGCACTCCACCATCCAATCAGCAACCTTCTCCGGCGTCTAGGTCCCGCCCTTCACGCCTGCCTCCACCTATCACGCTGCAGTCCGCATGTCAGCCCGACCCCCAACGCTTATATATACCCCTGCCTGATCTCCACACAGTCCATGCAGTGAGCCAGGCTTCCCCCGATCCACACAGTGAGCCAGGCTTCCCCCGAGCCACACAGTGAACCAGTGTCCACCTACCCCTACCCACATAGTGAACCAGTGTCCACCTACCCCCACCCACATAGTGAACCAGGCTTCACCCACACAGTGAACCAGGCTTCACCCACACAGTGAACCAGGTTTCATCCACTGTGAACCAGGTTTCATCCACACAGTGAACCAGGCTTCACCCACACAGTGAACCAGGTTTCATCCACACAGTGAACCAGGCTTCACCCACACAGTGAACCAGGCTTCACCCACACAGTGAACCAGGTTTCATCCACACAGTGAACCAGGCTTACCCCACTCACACAGTGAACCAATCTCCACCTTCACGGACGGTGGCTGAGTTCCTCCAGCGGTTTATTTGTTTGTGGATCTATGCCAAGTTGAGTGACTCTCCCAAGAAAAGAGCCTCCTGTCCACGCATAATCTAAATCTTCCACACCTCCAGATTCAGGGACAGTTTCTTCCCATCTGTTATCGGGCAACTGAATCATTCTATCACAACCAGAGAGTAGTGCTGAACTACTATCTACCTCTTTGGTGACCCTCAGACTATCCATGATCAGACTTTGCTGGCTTTACCTTGCACAAAACATTATTCCCTTTTCATGTATCTATACACTATAAACGGCTCGATTGTTATCATGTATTGTCTTTCTGTTGACTGGATAGCACTCAACAAAAACCTCGGTACATGTGACAAGAAACTAAACTAAACTGCAAATCTCAATTTCATGAGTTTTATGGGACATTGACCACTTAATTTAAAGCAGTTGTGTTGGTGACGGTCTACCTGCAGGATTGATAAAGGTGCTGCTGTCTACTTCACTCAGCAGTTGGAATAGTGGACTGATCTCGGATGCTGTTCCTGCTGTAGCCTTAAACAAACCGCTTGGCCCATGACATAAACAGGAAACAATATTAGTAGGGCCTGAGAGTTGTTGGGATAATATTTCTCCTGACTGGGATGTCTAAAACCAGGGGTTACTGACTCAAGATATAGTACTAATCATTTTTGACAGGGCTAGAAAAAATGTATTCACCCAGATAGTCTTCACTGTTGGGACTTCTCCATCCAAGATGCAGTGGTGGTTCAGTCACTAAATATATTTAAAATATTGATTCATAGATTTTTGGATATTATGAAAACAACTGTAGGTATATGTGTGAAAGTAGTACTGCTGAAAGATAACCCATGATCACATTGAATGCTGTAGTAGGTGCAGTTCCTGTTCCTTGTTATTGTTACACAGTATCTCAAGATTGAGAATAACTTGCTTCTGTACTGGGTTCTGAGATGGCTAAAGAAGCCAATATAAGACCCATAGTTCTTCCTCAAATGGGACAGAAGAGGGCTGTCAATTGTTTATTTTTGTCAGATATGAAGCTGACGGATAGGCGGACAGTTTGTGAGGTGGTGTGCTCCTGTTGTTGGAGCAGGATTTCTGTGCATTCCTAATGCATGGCTATAAGTTCTCAAAACCATACTCCACTTTGAGCAATTGTGGGCTAGACATTCCTGGAGTTAGTTGGGATGTTTTATCTTTTCCCCAGAGATCACTTCCTTGAATTTGTTCTTCTGTTCAACAAATAACAGCCTCTTACAAGGGTGCTGGGAATATTGGGTCTGTCCTTGGTACCTGGTGTTAAACATACAAACAACATGGCCTGTCCAACATTGCCAACTGGGAATGACTAGAACCTCAATGCTGCAGAGGTTGAAGTAGGAGAGAAAGCTGACGATGGTTCACAAATCCTCCCAGTGAACTTGGAGGCAGTATTGGTTGTATTTTCCAATCACCGAAGAATAACAAAGATCAGGGATCACAGCTTTCTCCAAAACATACATTTTTTGACAGATAAGAAGCCTTGATTTATAAATACTCTTCTTCAATGGACCAACTTGTGTTCCTATAATGCTGTAGTTTCTGCAGCAGCAGTGCTTCTGCAGCCAGAGCACCACCCTGGCCCCTGCTCCTACAACACTGCCCATGCCTTGGCCATGACAACACTGTCCCTGAACTGCCTCTGCAGCTATGCTGTTCCCCCTGCAAGTGCATCTGCTGCGGTAGTGCTGCCAATAATGTACTATATGACCACTGCTGCTGCTGCAGTGCTGCCTCTGCTGTTTAGCCGGCTCCTGCAATGCTGCCCTTTATCTGCAGTGAACTGGAAATGATACCAGCTGAAGCGATGGATTAAAATCCAGCATGAAGACAGAAGAAAAATAAAAGAACAAACTACACAATGCTAAGACCAAGAACTTCACACAAGACGTCCAATCTCGGTTACAGTAAGAAATTTGGCCGGAAATTCTGTAACCACAAGTGTTTCAGATACAACTTCCTGTGGTTTCCTGCCTTCCACTCTCACAGAGATCCATAAGCCAACCCTCATTTGTAGCTTATGTTTTGCATAAAATTAAATAATCAGTATTCATTTCTCCTGGAAGATGTTAAGCCTCTAAATAGATGTTGAGTTGTGGAACTAGCTGCAAAAAATTGCAGTGGAGGAATTGGATTAACTTCTGAAAATGAAGGAGAGAACATTATTTTGAGTGAAGTCAGGGAACTGTAGGAAGCAGAAACAAATGGTGGGATTTGTACATAGATCCCAAACAGTAATGGTAACTTGGGAAAGTAGAGGAACACGTAAGAAGAGTAATAATAATCAAGAAAACTGGACAAACTAAATGAGCAGTTATAGTGAGGAGAACAAATATGGGGAATGTGAAGCCACCAACTTTGGTAGAAAACATGCAAGGTCAAAATATTTTTAACTGGATGGAGATTGATAGGTGTTAGTGTTCAGAAAGACCTGGCAGTCTTTGTATATAATTCACTGAAATTTAATGTGCAGCTACAATAGGTAATTAGGAAAGCTAGCAATAGGTTGACCTTTGTTGAGGAGAATTTAATTTAATTTAGAGATGTGTTACTTTATTTATACAGAACTCTGGAGAAACCATTTGTAGGCTTTTTATACAGGTCAGCTCTCCCCAACTAAGAAAATATATATTTAGATAGAGAAAGGACAACAGAGGTTTGCCAGATTGATTCCTGTGTTGCAGGTTAGTTGCGTGAGGAGAGCGTACGCAGACGGGCCTGCACTCTATTGAGTTTTAAAGAATAAGAGATTATCTCACTGAAGCATAGAAAACTCTTCAGGTGCTTACAGAGAAATGTGGTGTTAAAATTTCCCCATGCTGGGGTATCTAGATCTAGGGGTCACAGCTTTAAGAGGTCAGGCATTCAGAACAGGGATAAGAACAAATTTCTTCCCCAAAGGATAATGAATGTTTGAAATTCTCTGCTCCAAAAGTTCGTGGAGGATCAGTCCTGAGCATTTTCAAGACAGAGATTGAAGATGTTAAGGGAATTAGGAGATATGGGCTTTGTGCAGGAAAATGACTCTGGGTAAAAGAACAAGGTTGAGTTACTGAATGTTGGAGCAGGAACAAGAGCCTTAATGGCCTTCTTAAGCTCTTAGTTCTTATGGTCTCTAAAAGGAACCACTTACTTCCAAGCTGTCTTTTCCTTCATTAGTTTATAGAATATTTCAAGATTTTACCTAAAAATGTTTTAATGCAATCTCTTTGCCTGCTTGTCCTTCTTAATTTTCCTATGCACTTTGTAAACTCTTCAAAGCTTTCTGCGAAGCTGAGCTTTCGGTATCTTCACAAACTCTACACGTTTGCTTGATTCTGTTTTTTATGTTGTTCAACGTCCATGAGAATCTAGAATTGAAAACCGCGTGATAAAGGGACTTCCACAATGGAGTGATAGAAGTGAGTCACATATTTTCTATTTCTGGCATATTGAGTTCAATTTCCAATTCTTCTTCGCTTGTTTCAGTAAAGCTCTGGGTCGCTCAGTATATCAGGGTTCTCACTGTAAAGACAAAATTATGGTTCCACTTGTACAGCAGCCGTTACCCCGACCAGGAAACTCTTCAATTGTCCTCTATCAGGAAGCATGAATAAGCTCCATTGTTACGACCTTCCTGTGACACTGACAGAAGGATTTTCAGAGAAACAACAGAGAAAGCCTGCAGTAGATCAGTTGTGGTTGAGTTTGCATGGGGTGGGGAATTGCTGACACCACAGTAACTATTAATAACTCTGCATATCACTGCAACTATCTTTATCATAAACACAAATACTTTTGCTAAAGGATCGCAGATCAATTATTGACATGATAGATGATTTGATAATTATGTTATACTGCAAATTTGTTTCATATACATGGTGGAGTTTGTATGAAATTGTACTGAGTTCTGTACCTGTATCCATCTGTCCTGTCTGTCTCTTTGGTTTAAGCCAGCATCTGCAGTTCCTTCCTACATACACACTCATCTCAACGGTGTACGTCAGTCTGCCCGTTTATACAGTACACGGTTTTGTGTGTGTGCCTGTCTGAGTGTGTCAATACACATTCATATGTGTATGTGTGTACCTCTGCACATGTGTATGTGTTTGCTTGTGTGTGGGTGAGGAGAGTAGTTATGACTGTAGAGTGTCTGTTTTATGCAGCCTAGCAGCCCAGGGGCTGGGAGATATAGTTCACACATTGCTGAAATTACTGCTACATTCCTGCCTAATCTGCAAAACACTGTGTGCGCTGCTCAACACATCAATCAACTCAAAGAACAGGGACTGGAAGGCCAAGGACACACTTCCCGATCTCATTAAATTTTGAACAATCGGAAAATCCCAAGAGGAATCCAAAATTAGCCTGCTGTAGTGTGCCCCAGATCTTTGATCATTAGGAAGCAGAGGTTCAGGATGTATAAATAAAGGAGCAGGTCAGATACAGATAGCTTTGTCATTCGTTCCCACATGGCAACCATGCGTCAGCTGAAGGTCAGAGTTAAATTCAACTCAACGTTTGAACTTTCCATTCCAAGTCACAAAGTGACTGTCAACTTATAAGCAGAATGTTCAATTGAAGAAGCAAAATAAAAATCAGGAGATGATGTTGTGATGCCAGACGGCACTTTAAAGCCAGCAGGATTTTAGGTAATAGAAAAACTAAGCAAGGTGGAATGTCAAGCAAATGAGTGAATTTATCTGAATTGAAACAAAAGTATTCTGAAGGTTGGAGGTGAAGAAGATACAGAATAAAGTTCACAGCACCTTGAACAATCATGATCCTGGTGAAAGGGAGAAAGGAGATATTTGACAAGAGAGATGTTGGAGGCTTATAATGAAGGCAGTGGGGGTGATGGGTTATGTACAACAGACAACAAGCGATTCTTTTCATCATATCCTTGGGAACAGATGAGTGAGTAGGACTTGGGACAGGTAGAACCACCAGAATGAAGGAAAACATGCATAAAATTAAGGTAATAGCTTGAGGTCATTTAGGTGTGCGGAGAGTCGAAGGCTGAAGTCCCTATCCATTGCATCCTCCTACACCTCTCCAATTCTATCACTTACCCATACACTCGGGCCAATTTACAATGGTTAATTAATCATACAATCACACCCAAGCTTGTTACCGTGTACTAATTTATTGTGCTGGGAGAGCTGTGCAGTCAAACAAGAGAGTGGGAAACAGCAGTTTCACATCCAGCAGTTCACATCATTAGGTTGTAAGCTACCCAAGCAGAATATGAGGCACAGTTCCTTCAGTTTGCGCGTGGCCTCACTCCAGCAATAGAGGAGACCCAGGACAGAAAGGTCAGTATGGGAATGGGAAGGGGAATTAAAATAGTTAGCAACCTAGAGATACATCAGGCCTTGGTGGACAGGGCATGTGTTCAGTGAAGTGGTCGCCAAGTCTACGCTTGGTTTCTTCGATGTAAAGACCACATCAAGAACACTGAAAGAGGTAGATAAGATTAGAGGAGGTGCACGTGAACCTCTGTCTTACCTGGAAGGACTGCTGGGGCCCCTGAAAGGATAGAGGTATCAGAACATCTGTCTATCAGAAGATTCATAACCCTCTGAGAGAAGAAATTCCTCCTCCTCTGCATTTGAAATAGTCAATTCCTTATTCTCAAACTATGCCCCTAGTTCTCGCCAGTAGAGGAAGCATCCACTCAGCATCCATCACATAAATTCCACTCAGAATTGTGCACGTTTCAACGATATCACCTCTTCTTCAGAGATTCACCCTGCACAACCTTTCTTCATATGTCAATTACATCACCCCAGGAATTGACCCAGTTAAGTACCAATAGAAGCTCATTGTTAAATACAGAGAACAAAATTGAAAGCAGTGCTTTCCACCCGATGTCTCACCCTCACCCTGTAAAATTGCAACAAAACTTCCCTACTTTCATGTGTAGGAAGGAACTGCAGATGCTGATTTATACCAAAGATCGTCACAAAATGCTGGAATAACTCAGTGGGACAGGCAGCATCTCTGGAGAGAAGGAATGGGTAACGTTTTGGGTTGAGACCTTTCTCAAGTCTGAAGAATGGTCTCGACCTGAAATGCCACTCATTCCTTCTCTCCTTCTCTCCAGAGATGCTGCCTGGCCCACTGAGTTTACTCCAGCATTTTGTGTCTAGCTTCTCTACATTCATGTCCCATACCACTTGCAACAAAGACCGACGTTCCATTAGCCTTCCCCATTAATTGCTGTACTGTTTGCATTTTATGTCCTTGGATCCCCAGATCCTTTTACACCATAACACTTTGCCATCTCACTCCTTTTATGTAATAAATTGCCTTTTCATTCTTTCGTCCTTTCCAGAGAACCTCACATTTCCCCACATTATTTAACATGTGCCAACCTCTTGCCCACATATTTAAACTATCTGTTTACCTTTGCACAACTTATATCTTGCTAATCCACCTGTTGTTGGTATCATTAGCAAACATAGCAGTATACATTAGACTTTGTCTTGTCCTACTCTGAACTGTATCCAAAGCATTAACATTTTTTCTTAAATAAGGAAACCATTAATTCTCACAGCACTCCAGATGTGGTCTCACCAAGGCCATATGAAGCAGAGCCAAACAATTTTTGTATTCTCTGCCCTGGCCACAAATGATAACGTTCTGTTTGCTTTCTAAATGATTTGCTGTACCTACATGCTAGACTGCACCAACCCATCCAGATTACGTTTATCTCAGAGCTGTCCTGGGTTTCACATATTAATAAAATGTTTATTTTTAATTACTTTTTTAAATGGGTTTTGAATTTTTTGAATGTTTTTGAATGATATTCACAATCAAACCGTGGCAGGTGTGTGACAGCTGGTTTACCATGGGGCTCTGTTTTAACCAGCTGTCAAGGCCTTTGTGTGTGCCGGGTTTCTTCAGGCATGGCCTCCTGGTGCCGATTCGGACTGCAGGGACCAGCACTTCACAGACTTGCCAAGCAGGTCAGAGCTAGCTCCCTGAATGAAGTTGCCACCAAGATCTTCTCCAGTCACGCGTGGATTTTGTGGGTAAGGAATTAGGCCGCTTACTATTTCCAAGGAGGTCAAGAGCATTCAATTATGTTGCTGCTTATAACAGTTTGTCAACATCTCCCCTCCGATCTCTTTCCTCTGCCACTCAACAGACTTCAACTATCAAATGATTATATGATCTCTACATTTCTCCTAGCAAAATACACCAACTTCCACCGGGAAATGCGTTCATGGAATGTGCATATTATTTAGATTCAACATATAATGTCCATTTCTAATTGCCCCTTGTTAACCAGATTGGTGGATTTTGAGTCCCATTAGGCAAACGCTGGTAAGGATGGCACATGTTCTTCACTGGAGGACATGAACCCAATGAGTTTGTGTCGTGTAACTTCCAATTTAATTTCATTACATGCATTTAATTATTTTTTAATTCTCCATCTTGCATTCGTGCCCCTATTAAGCTGACAGAGAAGGAAAGTTCAGGTTAATCAGTGCACTTCTTCATGCAAACACAGGCTTAAAATTAGATCCAAAATTGAAGGATTGCATTGATAGAAAATTTAAGGGCAGATAATGGGAAGAAATGGTTTGCCACAGAGTTGAGGTTGTGGAATGTGCAGCCAGAATTATTGACTAAGGCATAGAGCCAAGCAAAGCCAGCAAAGACCACTACATACAGGCCAGATGGTGATAAACAAAAGGAGGATTAAGCATGAAACGGGGTGAGGAAATAGGATTAGGACCCTGCTCATGTGACACAAAAGTTAGTGGTATCATAGACCGTGAGGATGGTTATCTTCAGAAAGAAGGGTCCTAACCCGAAACGTTGCTTATCCATGTTCTCCAGAGATGCTGCCTGACCCGCTGAGTTACTCATTGTGTATTTGTTAATATATAATTAGGGACTCAGTTGTAGAGATGTTGGCCTGGGGGAGAATACTGGTGTTGGTACACTTATCCTGGCAGTGGGCTTGGATGATTTTGAAAAGTAATAGTGATACTTTTCCAGTGAGGTCCATTGTAAAGAATTAAGCAAATTTGCGGGTCTACAACATTTCATTCCCCAGGGCTGCACTGCCACCTGCTGGCTTTCTTTTCATCTTCTCTGACTGCTCCATGGGACAAGAAGGATGTGCTTCCATAATGGTTCTATTGGTTGGCAGGAGATTCATGCAGGATCAACAAATCTCCTGCAGGGAGAACAGGTGGAACTTGGCAGAGTGGCTGCTTACAGCTGGCATCCATTTTATAAAAGGAGCAGAAATTGAGATACAAAAGTGTGTTCACACAACACTTTGCAGATAGATGGACAATAAGAAGACTGCAAAACAATCAAGAATCCTTGCCTTGATCAATAGAGAAAAATGAAGGGAGTTATTCAACACCTGTATGAAGCTCAACTGGCCTCAGCTGAAGAGCTATTTAGGAGAACCACACTTTGGGTGCCAACATCTTCATGAGGACATGAAGGAGATTTACCACAATGAATCTAGGAGCAGGATAATATTTACATGGAGAGACTGGAGAAGGTGAGAATATCAGAAAAGAGATGGAAATTTGATAAAGGTGTTCAAAATTAAACAGCATTTTGATGGAGTAAATTTTTTATTTTTATTTATCATTACACTTATGGGCGCCTTTCAAAGACTCTCAAGGACGCCTTGCAGATAAGCAGATTACAAAACATATAAGCAGAATAAAAAATAAAAAATAGTAGGGACATCAACAACATCACAATACACAAATTAAGGACAGAATTTATTCCAAAGGCACAAAAAAGAAAATCAGAAACACAATTTGAGGCGAGAGCAGCGGCAGCTAAACCGCGCCAGCGTCCACTCTCCCCTCCGACTGCCATCTTGAACACAGACTAACAAAGACACAGCACACAAAAATCATCCCCCCACAATGAATAACCACTGTGGGGGAAGGCACAAATAAAGGATTGGCAACTAGAGGGCACAGTAAGAATCCTGTTCACATTGCTAGAGAGTCTAGAGTCAAGAGTGTTTTATTGTCAGATGTCTCGAAATGGAACAATTAAATTCTTACTTGCAGCAACACAACATATATGTAAACATAGTATGTAAAACACATAATAAACAACAACAAAAAGTTCAGTATATATGTTTAAAAAAAACCACAAACAGACAAATAGACAATAATAGTGCAAAGTCAAAAATAATGCCTCCATGTCTATATAGTTCGGACCTAATTGGAGATTGTACTGTTCAATAGCCTGATGGTTGTTGGGAAGAAGCAGTTCCTGAACCTGGACATTACAGTTTTCAGGCTCCTATGCCTGCTTCCCGATGGCAGGAGTGAAATGAGAGTGTGGCTAGAGTAGTGTGGATCTCTGATGATGCTGGCTGCCTTTTTGAGTCAGGTTCTCTTGTAGATTGCTTTGATGGTGGGGTAGTCAGTACCCGTGATGGACTGGGCAGTATTCAACACTTTTTGAAATCTCCTTCGTTCCTGGGCTAATCATTGTGATCTGGAACGTACTGCCCAAAAGGGTGATAGAAGCAGATTTAATGGCTAGGATTTGATGACCTGTCTGATGAAGGTTCTCAACTAGAAATGTCACCTATCCAATTTTCCAGAGATGCTGCCTGACCCGTTGAGTTACTCTCGCACTATGTGATTTATTACCTCTCTGATGGTTCCAGGATACCACATTTGTGGACATACGTATTCCCAGAGATCTAAACACTGAGGCATCTGCCTTCTGGATATGTGCTCCCTGCACACTGATTACCTGCACACCTACTTCCATGGACACCAATTGTCATAGACACCCAGTTCTTTGGGTCCCGAGCCAATACGTCACCCATATTTTTCCTCCAGAGATCAAGCCTGACCCGTTGAGTTAGTCAAGCACTTTGAGTCTATCTTTGCACACCAGCCTTTTCGACACCTCAAAGTAAAGCAATTTTAAACCCCATGACCAGCTATTTGTATTCTGAGCTGGTCATTGTTTTGAACTGAGATAACTTAAATTAGAATAAAACAAAGCACTCACACAGAATGGCAATTTCCCATGGCCATGACTTTTGCAACGTTGACTTTGAGTCTTGACACATTTCAATGATAGTTTTGGTTTCCTTTGATTGCAAGTGTCCAGTGCACCAAGTGACGGAGAACAGTCTGGAACCAACCTGTTGAGAAACAAAGCTGAACTCATTATTGCAGTAGACCATGTACAGGGGGCTGAGATCGCTAACCCTCTACACAATAACTGGTTAGGGGCTTGCGCTGAGGAGGGAGATGGGGTATGAGTGAGTTGGTGCAAAATATTACTTGGTTCTCACGTCCCCCTGTGATCAGTTCCTCCAGGTACTAACTATCCCTGGGGTATGTTTTCTCAAGGTGCAGGTCGAATTGTCTATATGAGATTAGAATCAGAGATTAGTTTTAATAAACTCTTAATAACCAACACCATATTGTTACAAGAGGAAAATTCTTATATAAAAATAAATGATCATGATATAGAAGGGAGAATTAGTTGCGTGTGAATTATCAGCATCAATTGGTGCAACAGAGGTTATATTAAAATGTTGATTTAGTGAGAAGTTCAAGTTTAACGTACAAAACATCCCTTTCGGTATTTTATCACAAATTATAGACGGAAGTGATTTAGATGAGATAATTTAGACTGCAAGAGAGGGTTTGGATTGACAGTAACTAAAAGGCCAAGAAATAAAAATGAAAGATTTCACTATTTTAAATACTGACACACACGCAATGGCAATAGAAGTGTGGTGGATAAATGTTTGTAGATTATATCCAGTCTTTCATCTCAGAATACTGAACCCCCCAGTTCCTCTAAATCAGAATAAAACTGTTAATAATATTGACATCAGAGGGCTAGAGGTTGCTGTACAACATGGTGATGACTGGGATACTCACCACAAGGCCCTTCTGTGAGGCAGCACTGAGCTCCTGTTTGATGGAGTTATTCCCAGAGAGAGCTGCAACACGCTCAGATATTTCTGATACTTCATTCCTTCGATATTTCAAATGTAGCTGCAATAAAGTTGCGACAAATCCAATGAACAGAATGACAAGGCAATGTTCTCAGCTCTGTGCAGCTGCCATTGTACGAGTTGATTTTGGTCTTTGCAGAACCATTCCTCAATATGAAAGTGACACAGAAATTCTCCGTGGAATTGTGAAGCTGAGAGAGGTAATGGGCAGCAATAAACTGTCCCGAGCTATCAGCAGTCAGTCCCAGAGCAGCGCCTACCTTGCCTGAAGCATTTGTCGTCAACATCTCCTCAGACTAAAAACCCAGAATGCTTCTGCAATATATTTCTGGAAAACAAAGTGGGAATCACTATGAATCACTATGAAGAAAATCACAATTCATGACTGTAAGTATAAATAAAATTACTGTCGAATAACCCTGGAGTCCTATGAATATTTAATAACATGGAAAACAATATTGTTGCTTACGTATTTGGGAGTTTACTGACATGTAAATTGCTTTACAATTTCCCTTGACACTCCTTCCCCTTCTAAATCCATGTTCAGCCAAATGTTTACAGTTGCCAGAGGCTCTGGGGTCTGGCTGAATGTTTTGCTGCTACTCTAACTAGAAAACTAAAGCTGTGGACTGTGAATATCTCAGACCTATATCAATATGGTAAGGGCGGGGTGAATGCATTGCACCATTCAGTATGTTGGATCATTGGATACCTGTAAATTGGGAATACTGTCAGTCGACCATTCCATTGTAATCCTTTTCAGTCATAGGCTCTGAGTTTAAGTGAGCTAATACTTGGCTTACAATGCTCCATGGAGGTAAATGCAGAACTTCCCTGCAGCTGGCCGACCATCCCTGGGCTGGATCTGCCTCTCACTGGTTCCATTCCTGTTTATCTTCAATTATCTGTTCTCCAGCCAGAGATGCTTCACATTTGCTAAAGATTGGATCTAAGAAAATAAAATTGTAAAAACTGGGATTTGACCTGTGATAGAGATTGGAGTAAATTGTAAAAGCTAAGAACACTCACATTTCAACCTAGCCTTGCAATCTTAGTTTCCTCGTTAGATTCTCTAATTCAATAATTCCTTATTGAAACCTTTCCGTACCTGAAATCTTTACTTAGCACAATCCCAGGGACTACAGATAGTGAGCCTTACATCAGTCGTGGTAAACTTAATGGAAGGGTTTCTGAGGGATCGGATATATTAGAATTAGTAAAGACAAGGACTGTTCAGGGATAGTCACTATGACTTAGTTTTGTGGGAGATAATGTCTCACAAATTTTGAGTCTTTTTGAGGAGATGAAGAGGAATGACAAAGGTAGGGCTTTGTCTACATGGACTCTGGCAAGGCCTCTGACAAGGTCCTGCAAGGTAGGCAGGTCCAGAGATTTGAATAAATGGGATCCAGGAAGAGATAGCAAATTGGATACAAAATTAGCTGGTGGTACGAGGCAGAAGGTGATAGTAGAGGGTTGCTTTTCTGGTTGGAGACCTGTAACCAGTGGTAGGTCCCTTCTTTTACCATATATATTAATGATTGGGATGGGAATGTAGGTAGCACGATGAGCAAGTTTGCAGATTACATCAAAATTGGTGGCACAGTAGACAGATTAGTCCACAGGCTTCATGTTTAAGACAGTGAAGAAGGGTTTCAACCCAAAACGTCACCTATCCATGTTCTCCAGAAATGCTGTCTGATCTGCTGAGTTACGACCACTCTGTGTCCTTTTGTGAGTAGGTGCACTGATAGGTAAGGCAAAGGATATTGGCGTGGATAGGCATCCCGGTTGGCATGGATGTGATAGGCCAAACGGCCTGTTTCTGTAATGTATATCCCTGTCAATAAGCTAATCCTTAGGATCAGCCTTGTCTTTTCCCCATTAACCAAAGAACTGATTAAAAATGTCCTCCACTATAAATATTACGTCTCTCTTTCTGACCTGCGCAGTCTTTCCAGAATGTCTGTTTTCATTTTACATTACAAATATCTGTTTTTACTCTTTATCCCTCTGCTCATACATCTCACACTCAGGCATTGATTATACACTGACATTGGAATGAGCTCCCATTCTCGCTCGATTCTGGGGAAATTGAGGAAAGGTTTGATTGGACTCTGTCTGCTATCAGGGCAGTATGTTTCTGGCAGCAGCAACACTTTATGGAAATCCTGATTGGCTTTTCCTGAAATTATCTAAAATTGATGGTGCAAGATAAGGCTGGTAATGCTTTGGGTGAATCTGGTTTAGATGGGATGCTTGTGTTAAAGAAGGAACTGCAGATGCTGGAAAATCGAAGGTACACAAAAATGCTGGAGAAACTCAGCGGGTGCAGCAGCATCTATGGAGCGAAGGAAATAGGTAACGTTTCGGGCCGAAACCCTTCTTCAGACTGAAGAAGGGTTTCGGCCCGAAACGTTACCTATTTCCTTCGCTCCATAGATGCTGCTGCACCCGCTGAGTTTCTCCAGCATTTTTGTGTACCTTAGATGGGATGCTTGCTGTGTTATTAAATGAACGTTACTGGAGGTTACAGAATTACTGGATATAATCTTTCAATCGTAGTTTCAAGTGACAAGCCAGTGGACGAGAAACTTTCAAATGTTCATAAAACAGTCGAAGGACATGCCTGGCAAAATCAGACTTGTCCCTTTAATCCTAGTGTTGGGGAAGTTTTGGAAACACTAATAGGCACTTGCAGTGTCTGGGTTTCTATCAATGTTGCTGCAAGGATAAGCACATACTGCAGACAGCGGCTCATCTATAAACAGAATATTTGTTCTTCTATGCAGTAACTCTCAAATGAACAGCAGTGTATATATAGACATACACTAGTGTTTGAAGATGTTTAGTTTAGTGAAAGAGAGTCAGCAGAGAATCAGAGTTAACTTTATAGGTCAATGATTCTTTATCAACAGCACTTTGCTTTGGAAGAATTTTGTCTCTCACTCACCATGGATGTTACCTGACCTGCTGAGTAACTCCAGCACTTCTATGTCATGTTAGGCCATTCAGAACAGGCAACAAATGCTGGCTTTGCCAGTGAGGTCTGTATCCTAAAAATAAATGTAAAAATTGAGGATTGATATTAACAAAACAACATAAGTAAAAATGTAAAAAAATATATATTGCTAGCACAGAATTAAACGTGTAAAAATAATTTCATTTTCCAGGTAGACCATTGGAGGAGTTGTCTCAGTTTTTATTGTTTAAAACTAAAATATTCAAGATGTAATTAAGGATTTAATTTGGCATCGGCTACACTCTCTGCATATACCAGTAATGAACAGGAACATAATTTCCTGTACTCTCCAGGTCCATACTGCGTTCCCTGGGCTTGGGAGTAATTAATTGCATTACAAAGATTGAATCTGGCATCTTCTGGTCAGTGCACTGAACATGTACTGCAGATCTACTACTTCGTGCAAATTAAATGCATGGATAGTTCATCACCTGATTAACACTTAATGAAACGCGATGTAATGAGGCCATCCACTGGTAAACACCGAAGTCAGATCACCGGCATTGCTATTAGACGCTGCCACTTCCACATTCTCCAACTAAGTTTGGGGACTTTGGGGACATTAACAAAGCATCATGTTGCTTAAAACATTCTCCCAGCAGGATGATAGAAGAAATCTTCAGTCTTGAGATGGTTTTTCCAGTTGGTGCATTAATAAGCACACAGTTTATGTTATCCCAATGTGATATCACCAGCGGACAGATCTTCCCTTCCATACTCCTTTCTGTCTCCCAAAACAATAATTATTTCCACGATGTGTAAGAAAGAACTGCAGATGCTGGTTTAAATCAAAGGTAGATACAAACAGCTGGAGTAACTCAGTGGGACAGGCAGCATCTCTGGAGAGAAGGAATGGGTGACGTTTTGAAATGTCACCCATTCCTTCTCTCCAGAGATGCTGCCTGTCCCGCTGAGTTACTCCAGCTTTTTGTGTCTACCTACTGTATTATTTGCACAATGCTCTAATTCACTCTTCTATCTCTACCTCCCTCTCCAGCTGATGATACTCCCGTGTAACAAAAGAACAACACCTGCCCTTTTTATACACTGCATACACTCATATGATTTTGGAGCATCTGTAGGCTATTTGGCTTTCAATTTTGTTCCACCATTTAATAAGTTTATGGCTGATCTGACAATCACTTCAACTCTGGCTACGGGCACACCCCTTATCTGTCATTGCCTTGTTTGTCAAGAATTCATCTATGCGTAAAAATATTCAAAACATTTGCTTCCACTGCCTTTTGAACAACAGAATTCCTAAGATTCACTAGTTTCTGAAAGAAAACATATGCCTAATTGCTCTGTTAAAAGGATCACCCCATATTTACAAATGGTATCTCTGCCTCTTCCCTTTATAGATTCTCTCATAAGAGGAAACATCCTCTCCACATCCACCTTATCAAGCCCCCTTAGAATCTGATATGTGTCAGTCAAATCACTTCTTACTCTTTCAAACTATGGTAGGCATCTTCCCATCTCCTCCCCTTTCTGCTTTCTGCAGAGATCGTTCCCTCCGTAACTCCCTGATCAATTCGTCCCTTCCTACCCAAACCACCCCCTCCCCGGGTACTTTCCCCTGCAACCACAGGAAATGCTACACTTGTCGCTTTACCTCCCCCCTCGACTCCATCCATTGACCCAATCAGTCTTTCCAGGTGAGGCAGAGGTTCACCTGCACCTGCTCCAACCTCATCTACTTAATCCGCTGTTCCCGGTGCCAACTTCTCTACATCAGCGAGAACAAGCGCAGGTTCGGCGATCTCTTCGCCCAACACCTCCGCTCAGTTCATATTAATCAACCTGATCTCCCAGTTGCTCAGCACTTCAACACCCCCTCCCATTACCAATCTGACCTTTCTGTCCTGGGCCTCCTCCATTGCCAGAGTGAGGCCCAGCGCAAATTGGAGGAACAACACCTCAAATTTTGCTTTTATAGTTTACACCCTAGTGGTATAAGCATTGACTTCTCTAATTTTAGATAGCCCTAGCTTTCTCCCTCCTTCCCCTCCCCCTTCCCAGCTTTGCCACTAAGCCTACTGTCTCCGCCTCTTCCTTTCTTTTTCCCACCCCCCCTCCCGACATCAGTCTGAAGAAGGGTCTCGACCCGAAATGTCGCCTATTCCTTCTCTCCATAGATGCTGCCTCACCCGCTGAGTTTCTCCAGCATTTTGTGTCTACCTTTGATTTTTCCAGCATCTGCAGTTATTTCTTAAACATGAACAAATGGACCACATGTTTCTCTCATTGAGATGTTTCTAGGCCAACAAGTGTGTGCAGCATGACAGGATTATGTTCTGCAATGAGCTTTCTCTGTGCTCACTGGTCAAAAGGATTACAGCAAGTTAGGGATTTGCATCGTCATCTACCATTAAGCTGTTGACTGATTGTCAGACTCAAACTACCAATTATTCTGTGCATCCTGATCACTCTGATCTGCATCTACTTGGCATAGAGTTATAAAGTCATAGTCATACATCATGGAAACAGGCCCGTCATCTAACGCCCACACCAACCAATATGCCACATCTACACCTCATACTTAACTGTATTAAACTCATTCACCATTCCTTGCCCACCTGCTCAACCGATCAAGATCCTGCTGCAATTTTTGACAACCGTCTTCGCTATCCACAATACCACCCACTTTACTGCCATATGCAAACTTTCTAATCATGCCTATATGTTCTCATCCAAAACATTGATGTAGATGACAAACAACAAAAGCATTGAGCCCTGAGGCACACCATTAATTACAGGCCTCCATCCGAAAAACAACCTTCCACCATCACTGTAATATTGATATATAGTGACTGAATGACAGGATAGGTTTGACTCACACTCCTATATTCTTGTGTTCCAATGTATCAATACCACAGAAGCTGACTTCACTGGGGTACCAGTCCCATCGACATCGATTCTCATCAGTGTAAGATCTACAGACACTTATTCTCACTGGGGTAGGGTTTCACAAAGACACTAATTTGGCACAGTTCCAAGGGCACTGATTCTCACTGGAGTTTATCTTCTGTTGGTGAAAGAGAGGAGAGGATGTTTCGGGTCGAGAACCTTCTTCAGACAGGGGCCGAATGTATGGGCTGGTGTAGACAGGCCCTTCAGGGAAAGCAGTAAGGCCAGCGGAAATCTGGAACTCTTCCACACCCTATTTAGATGATAGAAGTGTGGCTTCAAATGAGTGCTTCAAAATGGGAGATATTCGACTAAACACCCACCGTAAACTTGCTGTTCCTCAGGAGACGTCGAATGGGCTTCATCGTCTCATACAGTTCCTATGGCAACGGGATCGGCGCCGGCGGTCGCTCAGTGCGCCTGCGTGGGTGTCGGCGGTCCGTCAGTGCGCCTGCGTGGGTGCCGGCGGTCCGTCAGTGCGCCTGCGTGGGTGCCGGTGGTCGCTCGGTGCTGTGGCCGTGTGGTGGGCGGGATGATGGCGGCGGCGACGGCGATAGCGCAGCTCTTGGCCGACCAGGAGGTTGAGGTCCATCGGCTCAGTCAAGTGATCGAGCGGCTGCAAAGTGAAGACGAGGAGTTGCTAGTCGGCTCGGACTTGCAGAGCCTCAGAGAGGAGAACGAGAAGTTGAAGTACCGGCGACTGCACCTGCAGCGGAGCTTGCGGGCGGAGATGGCGAGGGGCCCGGCCCCACACAGCGCCGGTCCTGGGCCCCAGGTAGGGCGGCAATTATCTGGGACAGGTTGGTGTGAGGGACACCAGCTCTACTGGGCACCGTTGCCTGAACCTAAACACTGCCCATTGACCTCCCTAATTGACAAATACTAGAGTGCTCGGTGTAAAATCGTAAGGCAACCACCCCTCCCCCTCCTTATTCCAAGTATTAATGTCTTAAACATTCTCTGACTGCTTCCAACACATTAACGTCTTTCCTTAAATAAGGAGACCAATACATTGTGTAATGACGAAAGCTATTGCATTATCCTAAAACCCCAACCAGTTTGCCACTACCCTTTAGGGTAGGACATCTGTCATCCTTACCTAAATGAGACTCCTAATCCATTGATTTACTACCTAAAATGGTCAAGCGGTTGTATCATAACTGTGATATTAAAATGGATGAAAGATAAAACCGGTTGCCTCATTAGGGATCAACATTGAATTTGGGGAAGTAACTGACAGGACAATAATGCTTAAAATGTGCTTTTCACAAACATCTGGTGGCTGGTGTATAAGGTGAGAGTGCTGTGTTATACTGTAGTTGAACAACCGCTTGAAATAGTTCCACTCAGAATCATTCCTTAAAAGTAGTGTTCCAAGCTCCTTCATAATCCCCTACGTCGAAGAGAAATACAGACTGGCCAGCTGAGAATTGTACCAGGCTTGGACCTGTCAAAACTGTAACACATTGTCCACAAACAGCAATAACACCATGTAAAGGAAGGAACTAAAGAATCCCATAATTAACTGATCCGATTGAAGTTCTGCAATGCTGTTGTTTGTGGTTCTGAGTTGTGCTGGAAAATTGAACAGCTGATGAAAGTTGGTTCACAGTCATCTGTCCACAACAATCACTGAGGCTGGCCTGCAAGTGCTGAAGCAGTTGCAGCCATGTTCAAGCAGAAGGGCCGTGGATGATCCATCTAGGCTTCCTCCATAAATTTCCCACAACACCAAAGCCACCTGTGCTTTCTCGTCCAGGCTTTCACTACTGACATTTGGGTAAATGAATACTCCTCAGTATCATGTACTTGCTGACCTTAGTCAATCCTCAGGTTTGGCGGATCACTTGCTGCTTTGAACACTTATCTTAAATAACTTTGGAAAAGAGCTGTTCTTCATAAACT
Source organism: Malacoraja senta (assembly GCA_038087875.1). NCBI lineage: Eukaryota > Metazoa > Chordata > Chondrichthyes > Rajiformes > Rajidae > Malacoraja > Malacoraja senta. The sequence goes on from CM075993.1 coordinate 451,887, forward strand.
CTGGCGATCTTGTGCAGAATACGTTACAACCCTGTTGGTTACATTTAAAACCAGCCCAATACTGGTTTGGGATGCATTTGTGATTGAAGATAGACACAAAATGCTGGAGTAACTCAGCGGGTCAGGCAGCATCTAAGGAGAAAAAGGAACAGGTGACGTTTCGGGTCGAGACCCTTCTTCAGGCTGAGAGTAAGGGGAGAAGGGAAGGTCTATCTTTCGGTGAAAACTAGCATCTACAGTTCCTTCCTACATTTGTGATTGATGTTGTCATTCAGGTTTACAAACAATTCTCTCTGCTCATCCCAGCCAAACTAATTGTTGCCCTTCTCATTAGAGGGGAAAAGGCTTGATTTAGGAACAATCTGCAGGTTCTAAATTAATAAATTTTGTGATTGTCAGATTGTAGTTAGCTTTTGACATGGGAGCAGTGTAGTGAACTTACAAGGCCAGCACTCAGACGCCTGGTCTATTGATCTGCATACATGAGTTTGAATCCCATTGCATTGAAAAAGGTGGTCTTGGTACTGATCACCATGAAACTACTGCCTTGTTAAAAACCCATCTAGTTGCTCAAACAAGAAAATGTGGCACTTTGATCCCAGACCCACAACCATGTGGTTGAATCTTAACTTCCCTCTGAACTGACCAAATGAACCTTGTGTAGTTGAAGGGCAATTACAGCTGTGCGATAAATGCTTTCTTTGCCATGGATAGCCACAAGCCATTAACAAAAAAAATCATTTTCCTGAACGTAAATGAAAATCTTTGGTGATTCCAATCCATAGCATCCAGATTACCAACATGGCAGACTGGAGTGCTGATTGATTCGAGTTTGATTCTGGTAAAACCTGATGATCGAAACTGATTCTCAGCAGCTACCCTGATGCTCCAGAGAAAACAATCCAAGTTCCCTGGTCACGTGCTCCTTGGAACATGTTTCCAAGTGGGATTGGGGAACACAAGGGAGTTACAGGAGCAAACATCATTAAAACATATATGCTTCAGGTTACGGTGACCAAAAAAAACTATGCACCTGGCAGCTTCACAAGATGGATTGAAATTATGTTGGACCCATACAAAACACTGTTCTGACTTTGTTGTAAAAAAGATACACAGTAAATCCTTGCTTTTCGGACCTCTTTATAACGGATTTTAGCTATAGCGGACAGACCTACGACCTTCACTGCCAGGCTGGGCAGCTGATGCCATCCTGCCCTGTGCCACCTCTCTGGCCGCCTCTCCGGCTGCTCCTACCAACGCATCCACCACGGCCACTCCTACCACCTCCAACCTGATCGCTCCCAAGCTGCCGCCGCTGCCAGAGGTGTCACCCCCACCACCGCCACTGCTACTACCACCGTCATCCCCGCCACCTCTGTCGCTGCCACTACCACCGTCAATATCACCGCCACTGCCGCCGACCCTTACCTGCACCCCGGCTGCCCGCAACCAATGACTCTGATGACCCGCCAGCAGGCCGGGGCCATCACTTCACTTGGATTCCAGGTCCAGAGTCTGACGAAGGGCCTGGTCTTCTTCAATGTTCTTCAGAGCTGCTGACCAGCTGTGTTACTCAAACACTTTGTGTCCTTTTGTGTATCAACCAGCAACTCTAGTTGTGCATTTCTACTATTTATACAATAATACTCCTTTACCAAGTTATAGTGGACAATCATCAATAACAGACACCACCTACCCTTTAAGGTCTGTTATAACGAGGGTTGACTGTGTATATATATTTTTAGGATGATACCCGAATTATGCTTATACTCATCAAGCGTGGTTAAACAGTCTGAGGGTTTCTTCCAAAGGGGTGACAATGAATATTCAGTTTTCATTGGTTGGTCGGCAATGGAGAGCATTAACAGCTTTAATGTCCGGGGTGTTAATATATCAGATGACCTGTTCCAGGCCCAGCACGTAGACGTAATCATGAAGAAGGCATGTCAGCAACTCTACATTCTTAGAAATGTAAAGACATTTGGCATGACAACTAATATTTGCTACTGATGAACTGCTGAAAGTATCTTGACTAATTGCATCGTGATCAAATTAAAGCTTTCAGAATTTTTAAGGTGAGAAAACTTATGCTGTCCACTCTTAGACCAGGGAGAATGTTTCAATGATTTTCATCTCAATTGTATAATATTGTTTTAAAAGTTGAAATGATTGTGTTTTTATATACAAATTTGAAGAACTCGATTTATTGGGAAGGCAAGTCCAACATGGAGACATTGGAAAGAATTTCTGGAATCGCTTTCCTTGACAGCAATATGCAGAAAGAGCAAGAAGAAACCAATAACTTAGATCACAGAAACATTGGACGGGTATGGGAACATTTCTGTGGTTAGAAACATAGAAAAATAGGTGCAGGAGTAGGCCATTCAGCCCTTTGAGCCAGCACCACCATTCAACATGATCATGGCTGATCATCTAAAAACAGTACCCCGTTCCTACTTTTCCCCTTGATTCCTTTAGCCGTAAGAGCTAAATCTAACTCTCTTGAAAACATCCAGTGAATTGGCCTCCACTGCCCTCTGTGGCAGAGAGTTTCACAGATTCACAACTCTCTGGGTGAAAACGTTTTTCCTCATCTCAGTCCTAAATGGCCTACCCCTTATTCTTAAACTGTGACCCCTGGTTCTGGACTCCCCCAACATCAGGAACATTTTTCCTGCATCTAGCCTGTCCAATTTTATATATTTCTATGAGATGTCCTCTCATCCTTCTAAATTCCAGTTTGATGTTCAAGGTTAAAAATGATTTGCAAATCGTGAAAGAAAACCACTGCATGGGCAGAAAAAGAGCTTGGACAATGCAAAAGCCACTGAGGAGAAGAGAGTTCCAATTAATTTGATCCAGAGACATACTGGACATTGTGTTGTATGAGTCATAGAGCTACACAGTACAGAAACAGGCCCTGCTGAATGTAACCATGCCAACCAAGTTGCCTAACCGAGCGAGTCCCACTTGCCTGTGCCTAGCCTATACCCCTCTATTTCTTTCCTCTCCACACATTTATCCAAGTGTGTTAAATATCAGAATTGTAGCCACCTCTACTACTTCCAATGGTGGCTTGTTCCTTGTATCCACACATTCTGTGAAAAAATTACTCCTTGGTTCCCTTTTAAATCTTCTCCTCTCACCTTAAGCCTCTATTTTTAAACTCCCCTACTTTGGGGAAATAGCTATTCACCTAATCTATGGCCCTCTAAGGCCACCTTTGTGAAACAGCTGCCTATAGTCCTCTCTGCTTCCTGTGCCCCGTATTGGAGGGTTATCTCCGTTGGAACAGTGAAGGCTGTGGAAAGACTTAATCAAGGTGTGCAAATTGTGGTCATGGGTGGAGTAAATAGGAAGGGCCTATTTCCTTTGGCAGTGGGATCAAAATAAACAGGGTTTGTGATGTACATTGTTTCTCATTGATTTAACTTCTATTTGCTTTCCAGGAACAGGAATTGTTTTTCTTCCATGAGCTCAGCCCGGGGAGCTGTTTCTTCCTCCCAAGAGGTGCTTTCATTTACAACACGCTGATGTCATTCATACAGGTAGGAGAGCCATTCGCTGATTTATTCATCAAAATACTAGAGTGGTGGACTCATGAACAATGAGACACCTCATAATCTCTCAGTTATACCTCGGTGAATGCTGTCTTGCTTCCGGATCAAGGTGGTCCCAGGTTCCACTATTTAGTTGCTAAGGTCACATCCCATTGACTGAGGGGAGAAGAGAAGTTGGGCAGATTGCTGTTTCCATGTGTTCTCAACAGGTGTCTGTGGGAACAAGAAGGGGCTGTGATAGTTGAGTAGACTGCAGACTTTAATTTCCTGGCCCCAAGTAAGAACCAGCAATCTGCTCGGTTTTACAACATCTGCTGGGGGTTTGGTGGAAAATGATGACCAATTCCTCTCAAGTATTGGTGCTGCGCTGGTGGGAGCTCGTATTTATGAGATGTGCCTTGACAATACTGTCACTGGCTTCAAAGGCTGTGGATTCAAGTTCCACTCCAGAAATCTGAGCACAAAGTCATGGCTGACAGTTCATTGCACCACCAAGCAAGTGTGGTATGATCATACGTACGTCCTTCAGATGTTACGCTGAATATTTGGTGGCATAATGACTCGTGGTATTGTTTGAAGGAAAAATTGGGGAGTTGTCCTTGAGGTTGCACCAATGTTCCTGGACCGCTACCACCAACAAGACCAGCTGGTCATTCGGTATCACTGCGTTTGGATGCGCGCTTTTTGTAAAATGCCAGCCCCATTCCTTCTTTGAGCAGCAGATGTTACTATTAAGAAATAAAAGCAAAAGAAATATGGAAACATTCAGCAGGTCCAGCAGGTCAGGTCATTTCTGAAAAAAGATAAACACAGTAAACACCTCAGGTCATACACCCCTCATATGAAAAAGAATCTTCGACTTGAAATGTTAGCTCTGCTTCCCTTTCTGCAGATGCTGCTTGGCCTGTTGAATGTCATCATTTTCTGTTCTATCACCGTTCTTCAGAAGGAGCTTCATCGGTTGTGAAGTACCTGGTGAAATCCTTTGTTTCTTGGAAGACAAGAGATGCAAGTCAGGTTTGACTGTTTGTCTGTCCTGTTGCAGTCGGAGAACCGAAAGCGTGGGTTCAATGAAGTGGTCTCTCCAAATATCTACAGCAGACGTCTGTGGGAGATGTCTGGCCATTGGCAGCACTGCAGCCACAACATGTTCAGCTTTGATGTGGAGAAGGAGATGTTTGCGCTGAAGCCCATGAACTGTCCTGGCCACTGGTACATATGAACCACAAAAACAGTTATTGAAAAATTGGTTATTTTAAATGTCTAGGCTGATATTCAGGTGATTTATCAGGGTCAACTGGAGTGAGGATCTATTCTGTCGTGTGGGTGAGCTGGTGTTTGTTACTAATCTGCTTCACAGATAAACACAGCACGGACCTTCATTCACCTGCAGGAATCCAGGGCCCTCCCTCAAAGCCCAGTGGATCTTTGCAACAATGCAGCAATGTGCAGGAAGCCCTAGAGTCCTAACATGTTGCTGAAAATGTTACCGCCCAATGAATCAAATGCAAAATGTTGAAAATGGCAAATATGGTCAAAATGTGGAATAACATTCAAATGGCAAAAATAGTTATTTATCTAAATGCTGAAGCATTTGTAGCAAGGCAGTGAGTTAATGGCACAAGTTGAAGTGAATGGGTGTGATGTAATTGTCCTCATAAAATCATGACTGCATGATGAGCAAGACTGGGATTCATCCTCTCGATGCCCAAGTGATTTTGCACATTTGAACAAGGTCTTCTCCCATTCTCCTAAACTGTGGAGAATGCAGACCTAGTCTGTTCATTTAACAAACATGCCATGGCAGGAACCAGTCTGGTGAATGTTTGCTGTAGTCACTCAGTGATAAGGTGAGGAAACCAAACCTGTATATAATTTATATGTGCAGTCTCATCAGAGCTCTTCCAATTAATATCTCTCCTCCTGTGCTTGAATCTTCTCATAAACAAAGGCCAACATTCCATTTACTTAGTTGTTTGCTGCACATGTGTGCCTGCTCTCGGTGAAGTGTGCCGATGCAAAGGTCCCAGTCCCGCTTGGGGAACCAACCTTAGCTGTAGCGGTGACATTGCAGTTACTGTCGGCTTGGCGAAGAAACTCTGCCAAAGTCTCATCACTGTCCAGCAACATCCTTTGTCAGAGTTGTTCACTGTTGTTATGGGATAGTTGCATTCACCTGGTCCCTTTGCTCAGGCGTGGGTCATGGTTGTGTGAAGGTGATGGCAGAGGTTGGCTTAGGAGATCTATTTTTTCAGTTTGTGTATTTCTTCGGGTGAGGTTAGAAATGCTGACAAAGCCATTCATGACTGACCCTGAATTGAGTTGTTTGTGAAGCCCTTTCCGCGGGCTATTTGCAGTGATCCGTATTGTGTCATGTCTGGACTCTCAGTTTGGCCAGATTGGATAAAGATGACAGATTTCCTTTCATGGAGAACTTGAGCAAAGCAGATAGGGTTTTCCCACAATTAGGAGGGTCTTAGCTTTTTAATTTTAGATTTCTGTGGCATTAATTTATCTCATTCTGTTGCATGTTTAGTAAAGAATGTTGAAATAATCATCTGCTGCAACTCTTTCAGTTTGATGTTTAGCCATCGCCCACGTTCCTGGCGAGAGTTGCCCCTTCGGTTCGCCGACTTTGGCGTTCTTCACCGCAGAGAGCCTTCAGAGTCGTTAAACGGGCTGACCAGAGTGCGGCGATTTGAACAGGATGATGGCCACATCTTCTGCATGATGGAGCAGGTGGGAGATGAGGTGCTTCCTGGTCTCCCTGCTTAGTCTCTTCTCCATGGTAGCACCTTAAACATGAACAGAAATTGGACCAGTTATTTGCACTGGTTGTGATTTATATACTGAAGGTGTGACTCTACCTGGGTTACAGTCCCTGAAGGTGCTGACTCTGGGACACTGACATTGAACAGAGTTGGTGTGCTCACTGTTGCTTTTGGACAGCTTCATGGAAGCTGACGCTTGCAAAGCTATGGGCCTTTATTCTATGGAATCATGAGTAAGAGACATGTGTAATTGGTGGGTGTTGATACTCACATGTCTTGAAAGATTTGCTCTTCTTCCAGATTGAGGAGGAGATCATGGGCTGCCTCGACTTCTTGCGCTCGGTGTATGGAGTCTTTGGTTTCACTTTCCAGCTGAAACTCTCCACACGGCCAGAGATGTTTTTAGGAGACCTGAACACATGGAATCAAGCAGAAGAGGCAAGTGATAACTGGGCTAAGAGGCTACAGTATTCAGGCTAAGGTTCTTGGATGTTCCAGGAGACATGCTGGAAAACAAGTGGTTCATAATCCATCATTTCAGGCATCCAATATTTGAAATTCTCCATTTAGGAGCTGTCAAATCTCATGATGTAAAGGAAAGTTCCAGAAAGAAAGAGCTTTCTTTAGAGGCTGACTACGCTGTGTCACCTGAGAGGGTTGATCACAGACAGGCTGCTGGAAAGGGTAGACATTGGTTTCCAGTGAATGGCATCTGGACCTGAATGAGCATGAGGGTTATTAATTCCAGTTTAAAGTTGTATAAACGAAACAATCATCATCAGTTGGAGCTGAGCCTTGGTTTCTTTGCTGTTTTAGCATTTGAAGTTCAGTTTGGATGCGTTTGGTGAGGCCTGGAGACTGAGTGCAGGAGATGGAGCTTTCTACGGACCGAAGGTTAGTGAGGGGAGCACTTGGGGTTTGAGAGACTGCTGTCAATCTTAATCTCCCAGACACTTTTACCTTCTCTAATTGACTGCAGATTGATGTTGACGTGAAGGATGCCCTGGGCATATACCATCAGTGCGCCACCATCCAGTTGGACTTCCAGCTTCCTATTCGGTTTAATTTGACCTACGTTAGGTGAGAGTGGTTTCAGGTTGTTACTGAAACGTCTTGGAATCCTGTGTTTAAATGTTAAATCTGGGAAATAATGTTATCTGCTCCCTTCCTACCTGTCCTTGCATGTGGGTGGTGGAGAGGAACATGCAAAGATGAGTCTGTGGGTAAATGCAGCACCGGGCAGACTGATGGCAGTGTGGACGGTCATAGTGTTTTACGTAAATGAGCTTGAGGAGCTGGATCATGGGGAATGGAAATAGTCACTGTCCATTCTGCCCTGGATCACAGTGCATGTTGGGTTTGACAGAATGCCAGGCTTGGGTTACATAGTTAGCTTGGGTTGTGCTATGACATCAGGGTACTGACAGCTCCCACTCACCACTAACACTAGAGATGGAATGTAAGGGTTGGTGTTGTGTACGTATGTTGCTGATTCAACTTTCTGTTTGTAGCAAGGATGGAGCAGATGAGAACCGCCCAGTTATCATCCATCGTGCTGTGCTAGGATCGCTGGAACGCATGGTGGCTATCCTTGCTGAGGACTATGCTGGGAAATGGTAATGCTTCAAAGCCAAACAACACAGGGCAAGTGAGTTTCCCCACTGAGTCTCGGGTCACCCTGGCACTGCGTTATTGGCTCTGTGGGGAATCCTGTCCAAGGTTATGTGCGTGGTGTTGGATTGAGTGCTTTGTTGGATTTGTCACTTTGTGGACGGTGCAAGTGATGTGAAGTAGGAATTCATTATTATATTCAACCAGAAAAGCCGAACAGATGATCCATCTCAGCTTCGTGCAGAGGTGCATCTGCTGCCCACGTGCGTCACAGAGACCACTCACCTGCCAATACAATTTATTCCATATAATGTCAGTTACCGGTTAAGAGCACAGATATGGCACAGATTGCTGGACTAGACAAGATCCCATCTCCAGTACTGAAACCCTGTACACCAGAACTAGACATGCCTCCCGCCAAGCTGTTCCAATGTTACAACACTGCCATCTGACCGCACCATAGGGAAACTTGCCCAGGTGTGTCCTGTTTACGAGGAGCATGACGAATCCAATAGGGTGATTACCATCCAACTAATCTAAACTCAGGCAATGATAAAGTCATGGGCCCTGCCATCAACACTGGCTCATAAGTGATAGGAGCAGAATTAGGCCATTCGACATGACATCCGGAGGCTGCAGTGCATCGTTCGATCAGCTGAGAAGGTTGGCTGCAACCTTCCCCCCCCCATCGATGAACTGTACACTGCAAGGGCCAGGAAACGAGTGAGTAAGATTATCTCTGACCCCTCTCACCCTGGCCACAAACTCTTTGAAACACTTCCCTCTGGAAGGCGACTCCTGACTGTCAAAGCAACCACAGCCAGACATAAAAACAGCTTTTTTCCACAAGCTGTAGCTCTACTCAACAGCCAAAAGTCTGTAGCCTCCTTTTGCTCTGGTATTTTATTTCATTCTTCACATGTTTAAATTACTATGTATTATTTTTAATTGTCTACTGTATATCGTGTTGTTACTTGCAAGCAAAGCACCAAGGCAAATTCCTTGTCTGTGCACATACTTGGCTAATAAAATGTATTCAATTCAATTCAATTCAACTCAAGTCTACTCCGTCATTCAGCCATGGCCAATAACCCTTGACACTCATACTAATCAAATGGCAATTGGCAATATGTGTCAAATGGTAATAACCAACTCACTGATGCACAGTTTGGATTTGGCCAGGACCATTTGGTTCCAGATTTCATCAGAGTCTTGATTAAATTGTGAACCAAAGCACAGTATGTCAGAGGTAGGGAGTGATTGCCCATGATATTGAGGCAGCCTTTGACTCAATATGGCCTCTATCAGCATCGCGAGACCCTGCAAACAGTGAGCTGGGAGCTCTGTAAACACAGGCTCACTCAGTGGGCTTCCTGGAAGCACCAATGTTATCTTGGGGATACTTTGATCCCTTTGACATCGCCATGCAAAAGCTCCTTAATTTGAATGGATGGACAATGCGAGATACCTAGGGTGATGATGAGCATTAAACAGCATTGTATGAGTTGCTGGATAATGGACTGTGTTCTGAAGACAGGAACTTGAATATCTGGTATTTGAACTCGAGTCATCCAATCATGATGTAAGTATTGAATACCGCGATGGTTGAATTGTTGTAAAACTCATTTCACCGACTCGTGCTTCGTGGGGAAAGAAATTTGTCTTCCCGGTCATCCAGTGTTACTATTAGTGACTGCAATCCCACCAGTGTGGTTGACTCTCAGGGCAAGTTGAATTGGACATTAAATTACCCCCACCCCCCATTTCAGTGATGTTCCCATCCCTTACCTGAATGAAAGTATCCATTTCCCAATGTTGTTGAGTTGAATGGAAAGGTGCTGGTGCTGCATGTGAACTGCTTGTTATTTTGGTAACTAGGATTATCTCATTATCAGCATTCAGATCTGAAGACTCCATTTATCTTGTGGTAGATTTTCTGTGCCTGTGCCATCTGATCTTGTTGTTCATTTGGTATTCATTTGGGCTGTCTCAACTTGCCACTTTTGTTAAATTCAACAAACTTCTTTTCTTGACCTTTGGCAAAAGAAACTCGGCCACCCAGTTTTCTGAATCCCCTGTGCCGGGTATACTTTAATCTTGGGGTTGGGTTGGAGTGTCTGGTATGTGAGGCTTTATCAGTCCTGGAGAAGTTTCACAGTTGGATTGGGCTCTGTTACCTGTATCAGGATGGGCGAATCAGATGTGAGCACAGCAGGGTGTTGAATGAAAGAAGACATTTGCTAAAAAGCGTTGATAAAGAACTTATCAATGTCAGAACAGATATCACAGGCTTCGTTAACTTGCTACAGCTGGGCCGTCGAGATTAAACCAGAACTTATCCTCACACCGTCTGTCTCACAGGCTTTCCCTGGGCGATTGGTCTGTGATTATCCCACTGCCCCTAGATTGACCTTTGTCTTAATTGTTTATCCACGTTCCGCCCTCCTGACTAAAGTAGGGCTGGTTTGTTGTTCCCTCTACACGAGTGACTGATTTTGATGGGAGATTTCAGTGGAAGCAGAATGAACATTACCTGTGGGGAATCGGGACAGTACTCCCTTGGTTGGGATGTCAGATCCGTTCAGGGGCCTTTTTCACTGCCATGCCCAGCTCCTCCACACCATATTTAAACTGCTGGTGGGGAGGGAGGGGGGCGGTGCTACCTCTCTGCCCAGCACACAAGGAATGGCTTCTGGCTACAGGTGGGAACTGGCTTTCTCTCCGGCCTGTTCCCCAAAATTGGCAAAAAAATACAGGAGGTCCCTGTGGGAGCATGCATACGAAATAGTAATGGGATACAAAAACAGGCCCTTCCACCCAACTTGTCCAAGATGCCTGCTGTGAGCTACTCCCATTTGCCTGCGCAATGCCCATATCCCTCAGAAGCTTTACTGTCCATGTACATGTCCGTGTCTTTTACACATTGTAATTAAAACCGCCTCTGCCACTTCCATTGACAGCTCGTTCCACGTATCCACCACCCTATGAGGAAAATGTTGTCCCTCAGGTTCCTATTAAAGATTTCCCCTCTTATCTTAAAATTATGCCCGCTTTTTTAATGGTCCCCTACCCTGGGAAAAGACACACCTTATCTATGCCCCTCATGATTTTACTAACCTCTGCAAGATCACGCTCAGCCTATCCAACTATTACATCTATTAAATCTTCCAGACCATAACAACCTCATATCTCTTTTATATATTTTCCACTTGAATGACATCTTTCCTGTAGCAGGGCGTGTAAAACTGTACACAGTACTCCAAATGTTGCTTACCAACGTCTTGTGTAGCTGTAACATGACGTCCCAACTTCTGTACTCCATACTCTGACCAAAGAAGACAAAGATGCCGAATGCCTTCTTCACCACCCTGACTAGCTTTGTTGCCACTTTCACTTAACCATGTACCTACATCCCTAGGCCTCTGTGTAGGAAGGAACTGCAGATGCTGGTTACACTGAAGATAGACACAAAATGCTGGAGTAACGCAGCGGAACAGGCAACATGACTGGATAGAAGGAATTAGTGACATTTCGGGTCGAGACCTACAGAATGAAGGGTCTCAGATCTCAGAATGGAGAAGGGTCTGAACCTGAAACATCACCCATTCTATCCAGAGATGTTGCCTGTCCTGCTGAGTTACTCCAGCATTTTGTGTCTGTCCCAGGCTTCTGTGTTCTACAACACTCCCCAGGTCCCTGCCATTCATTGTGTAGATCATGTGTGGTTCCAACACCTTGCATTTATCTGAATTTAATTAGATCTACTCACAGTTGATAAAGATCCCATCGTAATCTTAAATAACAATCTTCACTGTCCACTCACTATACTACAAATTATCGTGTCAATCTTCGTGGTTACCTGTTTAAAAAATCTCGAACAAATCATGAGACATGATTTCCCATGCACAAAGATAGGGGGAGTTCAGGGCTAGCATGTTCCGGTAGAGTGAATGGCAAGGATGGCTGGAATAGGGAACCCATGGAAGATATTGAAGTTATGGTCAAGAAAAAGTAAGGAGGCATACATCAGCTTTAGGTATCTGAAGACTGGTGTGTGTGAATGCAAGGAAAGGCCTGAGCACTACAGATCAGTGAGCCTAACATCAGTGGTGGGTAAGGTGTTGGAAGAGTTTCTGAACAACAGGATAGTGGCACACCTCTACCCATCTCATGAAAGCCTTTCACTTGCCTGTAAACAACCTCCCCCAATTACCTACTGAAATTTCCTTTTCTAATACCATTAAAATCGTGTTTATCCACATTTTGAACTGGTTGGACCAGTACTATCTTTTTCTGTAACTGTTTTAAAATAGAATGAAAAACCGTTAATTACTGAATGATTTGCATGATATTTTAAAACAATTTGCGTGATATTTTTAAACAATTTCTACTTGTTTAAATCTAGGCCTTTCTGGCTGTCGCCGCGGCAGGTCCTGGTGGTCGCTGGACCAGGCTGTGAGGAGTATGGCAGGAGGGTGAGCACAAGCTGTAACTTCCTTGGGTGACGTGCCACCTGTGCCAACAGCTCCTGACTCTCGTTTCTTGTAGGTTTGTCAGGAACTGACTGGGGCTGGTTTCATGGCAGATGTGGACCTGGACACTGGCTCAGTGCCTTATAAGAAGAAGAATTCTCAGCTCGCTCAATACAACTTTATCCTCGGTAGGCAAAACCACTCTGCTCTGAGATCTTGTTTTGACAGCCTGCCCTCCCCACGGCCCCATTGCCCTTATTCAGGCAGGTGCAGCTATTGGGGCAGACCTGAGTACTGCCTCAAGAAGATGTGGAAAGATCACTCCTCGATTTCCCAGCTAAGGCCGACATTCATGATGCATTTTCTCTGGTTTGAATTTCTACCTTGATTGTGATAAATGAATGTTAATCAATTTGGTGCTACCATGGAACTTTCAGGGGTATAGTGTGGGCTTCCCTACTTTGAAGATGTGCTTGCAGGGTGGTGAGGTGAAAGGCAAGTGTCCTCAGTCTAGAGATAGCAGAGCAGAGGGACAGAGGCATCATGCCAGCCACAGGGACCCACACAGAAGATACTGGGAGAAGGTAAAACAAGGCTGAGGGTAGTGGAGGATTTGGACATTCCCATCCACACCAACAGGAGTGGGCATTGATGACCCTGTGTGTCTTTTATGTTTACACTGTGCAAGTTTGCTGAAGTTTTTGTTCCATGTTGGTGAGTTGTACTGAAGATGGGTCCATTTTTATGGCACTTCTTTTGCTTGCAGCGGTCGGAGAGAAGGAGAAGATGAATCACACAGTGAATGTCCGTATGAGAGATAACAAAGAGCATGTCGAGCAGTCATTGGCAGCAACGCTGGAGCAGCTGAGGTGGCTGCAACAGCAACGAGCTCCGAGGGCCCAGGAGGATTTCCAGCTTCCAGTCTGTGGTCGGGCGGATCCAAACCGTGACGTACTGAGAATTATAGCACCATGGAAGCATTCAGAAATATTAAAATAAATTACTCATTAATTGGAATTGCAACCTTGATGTTCTGGGCTGGAATGTATTCGAGGAATTGATGTGAAATTCAACTAGGAAGTAACACTACAATAAAAATAAACCAAAATTAGATTGTTGATTTATTCACAATATTGTTGATTCTGTGCATTTTCCTGGCAGTTGACTATTCGTGCGAATTTGTTCTGCTAATATTCAGTAGAATTACAGCAGCAGTTCAGTGCAAGGACAGGCCCTTCAACCCACCATGTCTGTGTCTACCATGATGCCAATCTAACTAATTGCATATGCTTGGACATGGCCCATATTCTTATTCCTTGTCTGTTTATATGCCTGTCTAAATGCCTCTTAGACATATATGCTTCTACCACCCCCATAGGCAGTGCGTTTCAGGTTCTTACTACTCTCTGTTTAAAAAGAAACTGATCTTGCAAATCTCCTTTAAACTTTCCCCACCTCATCTTCAATCTATGTCCTTGAGTATTTGATCTGCCCTGGGGAAAAGTATTTGTGTACTCTATCTATGCATTTCATAATTGTATATGCTCTCATCAATCACTGACACTCCTTAGAAAAGTCCAAACTCTTTATAACTTACCTTCCAATCCATGCAACATCCTGTTGAACATCTTCACCACCATTTAAAAATGTTCTACCTCATTCCTTTCAGACCAGAAGTGCACATAATACTCCAAATATGGCCTAACCATGGCAGCGTGTGTGATGGGGATCGGGCATCTGTAGGTCTCAGTGGGCAGTGTGTGGAGTGGATATATACCCAAATGCTGGAGTAACTCAGCGGGACAGGCAGCATCTCTGGAGAAAAGGAATGGGTGATGTTTCGGGTTGAGCCCCTTCTTCAGTCTCGGCCTGAAACATCACCCATTCCTTCTCCCCAGAGATGCTGCCTGTCCCATTTTGGGTCTATCTTTGGCTTAAACCAGCATCTGCAGTTCCTTCCTACATAGCGTGTGGAGGTGTGGGCAAGTTGGGCCAAAGGGCTCTGTCTCTGTCTCTGTCTCTGTCTCTGTCTCTGTCTCTGTCTCTGTCTCTGTCTCTGTCTCTGTCTCTGTCTCTGTCTCTGTCTCTGTCTCTGTCTCTGTCTCTGTCTCTGTCTCTGTCTCTGTCTCTGTCTCTGTCTCTGTCTCTGTCTCTGTCTCTGTCTCTGTCTCTGTCTCTGTCTCTGTCTCTGTCTCTGTCTCTGTCTCTGTCTCTGTCTCTGTCTCTGTCTCTGTCTCTGTCTCTGGCTCTGGCCCTCTCTGGCCCTCTCTGGCCCTCTCTGGCCCTCTCTGGCCACTTGTGCTCAAAGATCTCGCTATAGGATCTTTGCTTGTGCTTCCGCTCAGCATTGCAGCATCTGCGGCCTTTATTTCCACTCGCCGCTGATTGGTGGCTTTCCGCGCGGGCTGTGATTGGCCCGGCTTCTCCGCGGCGTGATTGGCCGGTGTGGGTTGCCCCTCATTGGGCGGGGCAGCAGCAATGGCGGCGAGGAAGCTTCTGCAGCGTCTGCTGCTGCTGGTGATGGCGGCGGCACTGGGAGCGGGAGCGGGAGCGGGAGCGGGAGCGGGCAGCGGTGAGTGCGGGGCCGGGGCTGCTCCTGATGGCGGCGTTAATGGGAGCGGGAGGTGAGTGCGGGCCGGGGATCCGGACCCTGCCCGCGGTGGAGAACCTGGGCCCGGTCGGGGCGATGCGTTGGGCCTAACCCCTTTACTTCTTGTCCTCAGAGTCTCCGAGTACCGGCGCCCCCGATGGCCTGCTCCAGTCCCGGGGCACCGGCATGCCCGCCGCCGGCGGCTTGGACAGCACCCGCGCCCAGCCCGAAGTCGGTAAGTAAGCGCTGTGTGTGTGTGGCGGCCACGCCAGCTGGGAGCTCCACGTTCGCCGTGCCGCCGGTCTCCCTACAATCACCATCTCTCTCTCCCTCCCCCCAGCGCCAACCACGCTGCCGCCCTACCTGGCGAGATGCCCGAGCGCCGGGCCGTGCAACAGGCTGCCGCCCGACTGTGTCGACTGCTCGCTGCATTCTAACTGTGTCTACGGAAAGGAGGTTTCGTTCAACTGCACAGTCAAGCCAGGCGTACAATGCACGGTAAGTAACCGATGCAACAAAAGAGGAATCTGGTAGATAGATCAGAGGAACAGGCCCTTCGGCCCACTATGTCTATGTCAACCCCACTTGCCAGCAGATTTTGTGTATGCCCAACCAGGCTTGGGGGCTTTCATGGCCTGCTGTTTATGTTCTTGTCTAGGTCAAGTAGTGCCAGAATTAACCTAAAATGTTGACTCATTTCATACACAATAACTGATGTTTTGTGGCATTTTTTTCTTCTAATTATATTAAGGAACACAAAATTCTTAACAGCAAACTCGATCTGTTCAGCTTCTCGAGGTTCCCATGTGCAAATGGTTATTGGTTTTGTCTTTTTCCGATCTATTCTGCGTTTGTGTTTGCCTGTATGGGAAGCCAGCCTCCAGGTGTCTTGCCAGTATTCTTTACTCAGCTGCAAGTCAGTGCTACATGACTACAGCTGTTGAATCTTTCATTGTTTTGGGAGATAGTGGCAGTCTGTCAGGTCCCTTTGAGGATCTGTCAGAACCAAACTAGTTCTATCTGGTTGTGTGACTAATATTGTGGCTACAAGAGTAGGTTTGATACTGGGTAACCCGCTGGTGTCCCAATGGCCTTCCACCATCTACGTCAGGATGTGATTACTTGCCAAGGCTATCCTGGCAGCAGCCTTCAAATCTGCAAGAAGAATAAGGGCAGCAAATGCACAGGATTGCGACCACCCACAAGTATCCTTCAGTTGCGCACCATCCTGACAACTCCACTGCTATTACTGTGTCTAAATCCTTGAACCTCTGCCCCACTGCAGCTGTTCATGTTAGTCTTAAAGGTAATTAATGTTGGACAGTAAATACACTTTGCCAGAAAAATGCCCAGATCTGAAAACATAAATTTAAAAAAAATGTTTCTCAGCCTTTAGCTTCTAATGTAGCACACTCATCCTTGGTGGAACATGGTTCAGGCATCTGGCAATGCTGCCACTCTGCACCCACCCCCAGCTTTGTAAATGAGACACTTGAATATTGAAACCATTCACAACCTTGGAGGGGAAAAAGGGTTAGGATTGCAGTGGTTTATCAGAGGTGATAACTGGAGCCCTACGAGGAGCATGGGAGAAAAACATAGCTACCATGGTGTAGATTAGCTGACTTTGCATGTAAAGTAATGGATTCTGGCGCATCAGTGACTTTGTTATCAATTATTTATTATTGTTCACATGTTTTTATTCTGTTTGCTACTCAGGATGAGAATAAGATAGAACAAAAAACATTTTGGATATCAATGGTCTGTCAGTTCTGTTGGCAGTTGCCTCCCACTCTGTACCAGTGCAAGGAAAGTACGAAATGCAAGACGGTGCGGTGCCCACGTGAATACTTTATTTCCAACTGCACAGCTCTGGAACATGTGCATTGTCTTGGTAGGTAGTCTTCGAAGGGGCAAACATTGGTGCTGTGTGATTTGTGTAGCAATGTTACAAAATTTTGAGATTTAAAAAATAAAGTCTGCAATTTATCCCATCAGATAAAGCATAAAAAGAAGTTTAATTTGACACTTAATTCACTTTCATATCTTCAGTATTAAAAAAGTTATGGCCATTATCATACTCAGAAATTAGCATCTAGTTCCCTATTGCTTTTCCATTGACTTAACACAAAAGCTGTGATCGAGGACAGTTAAAAGCCCATAACTTTCTTAAAAATTATGGTAACTGAAAGAAATTTTCAGGTATTATAGATTGAAGCATTCTGAAACAAATATGAAACAATCTTACTTCGAAGACATGAAAGTAAAGCATATAATTAGTTAGTTACCTAATTGTAGCTAATTACAAAATTCAATTACTAGATCTAAACATCTATCAATTTCTTAAGAATAGGTTAACATTTTTAAATAGCCTAAGTGTCCAAATAACATTCACACAATAATTCACAATATAACATAATTTTTAAATCTAATTTTCATGAATTTACAGGCCAAATGGAAGGAATTGAATGTTTAATACCTGTAAATTAATGGGCATTTAATTCATCTTGCGAGTGAGAATTTCTGGAACGCGATCTTTTGGAACGTTCATTTGCGGTGAATTTAACCCCGTATTGGCATGAAAAATACTGCCGTTAATTCGGGGAATAAAATCACCGTGTCGCATGACAAAATGTGAATTAAAGGCTTCTTAAGAAGCACTTTTATACATTTAAAGAAAGCACTTTTGTTTACCTGTCCATTGTGTGAAATCCGTCCCCGTTATTGGCGTTGACGCTTCAGGAGCTGCTTTTAAAATGACTGTAGCGCTGACATTGACGATTTAATTTTTTTAAAAAATTCACAAATCGCCGGTAGGAACGATTTTGTCAGCGAAGGTTTGTACTCCAACAAAATATTTCCAGGACAAGGGAGGAGAAACCGCGTTTTAACCCCGCCCCCCCCCTTAAAGGCGCCAAAATCGCGCACACGGCCAGTGGCAGAATTACAGCGCGACTGAAGGTAAGTTTTGTAACATACCTAATTTGTGTCCGTGCAATGACTTTATTCAAGATATGGATAGTTCTGCTATAATTCAATAGTTGCTTTCCTAAGAAACTGTTCATCATAGAAAATCCCTAACCCTGACCGAATATGTGGTATTCCCAAAGTCGTCAATGATTTATCCAGTTAGCCATATGGAAATACGTGAACCAATGGTTTAATAGATTTGGTGAAGTCCAAGTAGTTTAATCATTTAAATGTATTGGACAGGTGTAAAAAATAACAATGTTGATTCTTATTTGATAAGCTATAATACAAAGGATTAAAATGATGCTGTAATAACTAATCAAAAGTCAGGTTAAGTTAAATAGTTCTAAGTAGTGCATCCAGGAAGAGTACATTGGGCATTGAGGGAAGACAGTGTTGATGTACTAGAGCTGATAACTGAATTCAGGCACGGATTGCCAGGGTCATGTTCCCTGGCATATGAAGGTTTAATGACTGGATCAAAGTTACAAGTGAGGGAATACTGCTGGGATAAACAGAATCAACTATTTTGATTTTGGAAAGGCTTAAAAATAGGGGATGCAGGTGAAGAATTGAGACCACAATGGTTTTCAGCAATAACCGTAAACATTGCTGTGAACTTGTGGACCTTTTTCTACAAACTGCAATTTATTGTGTAATTTGTTTATAATTTTTTTTTTTTTAATTGTTAAAACCTGATCGATTGCACAGGTCCTTGAGATGTGCCAACTCTTTTGCGTGGCTTTGTGCTCTGACAATTTGGTAAATATTGTCAATCAAATCTGGGCTGCATTTGACTGAGTGCTGCTGTGATGTCATGCGGTATTCCTCAGACCTCCTGGCGTCTGTACCGGGTCCACGTCCATCACTTATTCGTTAGGTTGGCACCAAGACTACTTTCACTGTAGTGATTTCTTGACCACTCTGACACAGACAAAACACACATAGAACACATCAAATGTAAATGTCTCGAAGTCTGAGATTTTGTTTTCTTTGTCAGGTAATCGCACATTTCAGAAGAAGATGTATTGCAATTGGACAGGGGGTTACAAATGGTCAACTGCTTTGGCTCTGAGGTAAGGAAATATTTTGATTCTTGAGTGAGGATGTTTTGTTTTTAAACCTTTCTGTATGCTAGTTAATAGTCCCGTGGTAAGTAAGGTCGTTAAGAACGATTTTGGCCGTTTCTTGCATGAAATGCATCCCCCCAGGGATATCTGATTCTTCTGCCTCCACTCAGTCCCCACCGATCATCACCCCGTACCTTGGTAGTTATGGCCACAATGACTGGTGTTGAATGTAGAAAACTTTATAATTGGCCCTTTGATAGTTATTTCTGGAGCACTGATTGCATGTAAAGCCAGCATTTATTGCATTACATTAATTGCTGCATGAATTTAATTACTTGCCAGACTAGTTCAGAGGACAAAGATGTACGGCTGGAAAACTCTGATCAGTTAGAGATAATGTCTTGAGTCAATTACTTTAGGCCAGAATTGTAGCCTCATTTGCTTGGAGTGCATGGATTAGGTGAGGGTGGCAGTCTTGCTTCCCTGATAAAACATTGCCATTGCATTTTGCCCAAATCTGACAATTCTATAATGACAAATGGCAGCATTTGATTTCAGTGATTTATCTGATTGTAATACTCTTAATATGTGAGCAGCAAGGGTTTGGAGTATTTAAATCTTTTGGAGTGTGGGATACTTACAAAAGGTTTCAGCTGAGCAAATGAGGGACAGTGATAATATCGATTCAAAATTATTTTGATACAGTTCTATGGTCAGAATCAAAGGCCTGATTAGTTTCAATTGACCTGATTTTTTTTTGGGGGGCGGGGTTTGAGAGCTAATCTCTGGTGAGGGAACACATTTTGACGTGTTCATTTTGGATTGAGCAAAACAAAACTTTCATTGAAGCTGTGTGGTCTTTTTGACTGGCAGTATTTGCATTCCCAGTAACAAACCGTTCTCAATCTTTGCAGTAAGTCATAGGTTGTGTTATATGGTTGTTGTTTTTTCCCACTTAAGCAGATAACCTACATGAACGCAGGCATTCTGTGGCTCTCTCGACTCATTCCAAACAGTGATTCATTATGTAGAACATTTGAAAATGTTCATCTGCAGCAAACTGTGTCATATAATATCTGTTGACAGCGGGGAGTGGGTGGGAGGGGGAGACACTGGATCGTGATCAGCAGCTGGGCTTGGGTTAATCGGTAAACTTTCTTTTACCAGGACATGGGCTTGACTAGTATCTAAGAGCAGGTGTTGAACCCACACTTCTAACCAGTTTGCTATCATGTAGACATGTTCATTCTCATGCATATACTTTCTCTTTGCTTAACTGAAATTTTGATTTGATTTCAGCATCACTTTGGGAGGGTTTGGAGCTGACCGATTCTATTTGGGCCAATGGAAGGAGGGTCTTGGTAAACTCTTTAGCTTTGGCGGCCTTGGAATATGGACCTTGATAGATGTGCTGCTAATTGGGATTGGCTATGTTGGGCCTGCTGACGGCTCGTTGTACATCTGAGCTGCACAAGGACCTGTCCTGTAAAACCACGTGGAGTTACGGAGCACAAGTTCTGATATTTTGGAGAATGCTCCATCTGTACAGGAATCACTTTCTTTGCCACTGTCAAGCTGAGGACTTGTGCCATTGCTTCCTGATCAACCTTGGTGATGGTGATTATTGAAACTATCAATGAAGGCATCCTTGGGACCCTACAGTGACTTTTTTAAATTCTCTGTGATTCTTCTTTTAATGGAGATATTTCACATGCAACATTTGGACATATTTGCTGATAGGTCAGAAACCTAAAGACTGCCTGCAATTCTGACTATTTTGATAGGGTGAGTTGTGGATGGAATGAGAGATGAAAAAGATTTTGAAGATATTAACATCAAGCAAATTTGCACTGTTTGAACATTGCCTTCTCAATGGGGAACGAAGGAAGATGGGAAACATATGCAAACAGTTTTGGGCTGCTGACTACAGACAAGTGCATAAGTAAGGCCATGAATCACCTGTTTGTGGAGTTTCTTGGCACTGTAAATTTGCTGGTATTTCCAGTAACATGCTGAAAGCACAACTTCTGATTGTACTCCATGGTAAAAGTAAAGGCAGTTTGTATCAAGGGTTGGAATTAATCATTGCCTTCCATGGCGCAAAAGGTGACCTGCCAGTTTAATGTGCTGGTGACACTCTGCTCAGTCCAGTCTGGGCCAGCTGTTTAGTTCTGGTGTGGTCCCATGGAGGTTTATTAGAAGACTCCAGTCACCTAATGTTGGTCAGCTCCTAAGTTGCATTACTTACCATCAGGGATCTGAGCAATCCTGGGTGTGGAATGCAGTTTGAGGAGTGCATGGAAGGGGAAACTGGAAGGTAAGTGGCCTCACAGCTCTATCACTCCACACTTATCATGTTAGTCTATTGAGCTCAAATGGCATTTAATGTTACAGCTGGGGCTGTTAAGGTGTGTGAGGAAAGGCTCTATAATGCACCATTAGGTGCCCGCTGGAGATATCTGGCAGTGATTTCAGTCACCTTGAACATGTTTAACCAGCCTGTTGGATTCAGTGCTTTAGATATCTGTACTGTACATTGTTACAAAATTGTGAAAATAAACATCAATATCAATTATTTGAATCTTGTCATGTAACTTGTATGAAACTTTGTGGCATGTTGGTCACATCTCTTGCTATTCTTTATCGTATATTCCTGAAATAAGTGCATTCAAATGTTTCCAATATAATCAAAACATTGGTGGGAAAGCACAGCAATGGTGGAGCCAGGCCAGGTTTCAGATTGAGCTTTACATTCATCTGATTAAATGTACTCGGTGTTTACCTGCAGTAAGCCAACAGCAGAAAACAGTGGTTGTTAGGGATGAAAAATCATGGCATGGTGACAGCCAATATTACTAGATTCCATTGCTGCATCACACAACTTAAGTGTCAGATCCAACCAAATAACAGCAGAAGAGATTGCTCCCTGTGCAACCTCTTGGTTCACTCATCCCAATCCACCCAGGTATTTCCCCCTGCAACCACATAAGATGTAAGACCTGTCCCTATACCTCCCTCACCTCCAGCAACCCTTCCAGATTCGACAGGTTCACATGCAATTCCTCTAACCTCACCTGCTGTTCCCAATGTGGCCTCCTGTATAGGGAGGTTTCACGGCAGTCGGGTCACGACCCATGACCCGTACTGTTGCTACGCTACGCCAAGTGGATTACACGCGATGAACTGCAGGTAAGCACTGACCATTGTTTCCAGCGTAGCGGGCCCGTTAAAACCCGCCAAAATTGTCAAATTTTGCGCTGTAAATAATTATGGAAATCGGGATAAGCGTGAGAGACATTTAGCCTACTTCAGAATTCAAAATGTGAGGAGAAAAGACGGTAGATAGAAGCGAGAGCTGAAGGGACAACAGCCAAAGTGCTTGGCGAACATTGGCCGTTTGCTCACTGCATTTCATCAACGAAGGCATTATTTGTGTTTTTTCTTGATTCCTTTGGCATCTAAAAAGTTTCAGAAGGGATAAATCTGGCTGTAAAATTTTAAAATCGCCCATGGTTCTCGTGGGTTTTTACATACAAAAACAAAATGCCTCTGAAGCAAAATTTACAACCAGATTTATCACTTCTGAGACTTTTTAGATACCAAAGGAATCAAGAAAAAAACCAAATAATGCCTTACTGTTGATGAAATGCAGTGAGCAAACGCGATAAATCCCAATATTTTCAATTCCGATATCTGCACGGCCAATATTCGCCAAGCACTTTAGCTGTTGTTGTCCCTTCAGCTGTCGCTTCTCTTTACCTTCATTTCGCTTAACGTTTTGAATTATGAAGTTGGGTACATGTCTCTCACACTTACCCGGACGTCCACAATTTTTTACAGCGAAAAAATGCAACATTTTGGTGGTTTTTAACAGGTAGGAAAGTATGCATTTCTAGCATTAATAACATAAACCGGAAGTTACGTATGTCCTCCAGATGGATTGAGCGGCTCCGTGCGTCAAGCCCTATGACCCGGTGACCTTACGTGCAACCCCCCTATATTGGCGAGCATAAACCTAGCGACCAAATACTTGCACTGGGTTTGCCAAGGCCCGAATCTCCTAGCGGCTAACCATTTGAACTGTTCCTATTCCCACACTGACCTTTCTGCCCTGGGCCTCCATTGCCACAGTGAGGTACACACAAACAGCATCTAATTCCGCTTTAGTAGCTTACAACCCAACAGTATTTAAAAAATATATAAACCAGCATCTGCAGTTCCTTGTTTCAACAGCAGTAATTGCTTGGCTAAATGGGACACAGAGTGAGTTTCACTATATTGTACTAACTGTTGGGGATATAATATCACTATGATAACAGTATAAATGAGAAAATCACCAGTTTGCCATATCCAACTAAGCTATTTAACCTGGCACCTGGTGTGGGACATGAGGGTGTCGGGAGACTATTTTGGAAAAAACACAAGTAATGTTGCTAAAAATCATTTGCTGGTAGTGTAGTGCTAGATATACAGGATAGCAATTAACTATTTCATTTGCAAACCAAAGAAAAATCAATAAGCAATCTGAGTGCGGGTGCTGCAGTATAATTCAAGCATTGAACGCAGATCAGTATTCTAGTGACACAGACTTTTGATCAACAGGAACTAGCAGCCACCTAGCATTTGCATACAAAAGCAGCACCTTCTGGCACAGGGGTCAGGTTAGGGGGAGAAGGCAGGAGAATGGGGTTAGGAGATAGATCAGCCATGAATGAATGGCAGAGTGGACTTGATGGGCCGAATGGCCTAATTCCACTCTAGAATTAGGACCTTCTGGGGAAGGAGATCGTGGGAATGCTTATGAATGTGGCATAAACATTTTGGCAGGAAGGACAATTGTTCAAGTACAATCGACACAGGAGTATAAGGATGTTTAATCTGCATTTATTCAAATCACAACAATATACACCATCTTTTCATTCAAGTATGAATACCAGCTCAACAATGTCCCTTTCTGCACCGTTACTCAACCTAATAACTCCAAGTCTCTCACCACATCCCCCAATTACCAGCTGCACTTTCATAGCATTGTCAGGTTAACAAAAATATTAGCCTTGGGTTCGGATACAGCCCACTTGTAAACAATAGTTTAAAATAAAAAGGTAGGATATTTCACCCAAAAACATGGAAATAAAAAAAATGCAGTTTACTCCTGCACAGTTACATGAAATACCAACTCAACATAGGATACGTTTAAATCACACTATATTTGGTTTTACTGAAATAATTTCAATTTACCAAGTACAAATCCAGCATTACTCTGAGGGTAGCTAGGGTAGGTTACAAGACTCAGATTACAAGCGGCTTGCTCCTCTCTACAGGTGTTTGGAATCCTTTAGTGCCGTCTGGTCCTCTGGGCATACGTACTACTCCTGCAGGCAGCCCGCCTGCACTGTGCATCTTTCTAGAAAGCATGGGGCTGCCAACTGGAGTATTCTCATGGGATACCCCCTGCGCTTGCTTCCGTCTCTGTACCCAGGGGCTGCCGGACGGTGTGTTGCTGCTGTCCGATGAATAGTCCGTCCACTTACTTGCAACCTCAGCATTTGCAGGAGCTCCAAGCTTAGCATCTGCAGTGAGCGGAGATTTGTGCGCAGCCGTATCTTTCCGTTGCATCGATGGGCTGGAACGCGGACTGTTCCACGGACTAGCTCGGGGAGAAGTGTTAGGACTCAGGTGATTGTTTTTATAGGTGTTGGGGCTCAGCTGATTAATGGGTTTGGGTTTGCGGCCAAGCATAGGAGATGCAGGGTTGCTCTCTGGTTCAGAAGAGCTGCATGCTGAGGAATCTTCATATATATACTGCAACTCCTCCACTCGCTTATTGCTTGATTTGCTTTTCATCTCATTCTTGCCAACATCTTCAGCCTCTTTGTTCTTCTCTCTGACAACTTTCTTCTTTGGTGGTTTCATCTCTATTAGCACCACTTTCATTCCCCCTTCATCGTTTTTCCAAGTGATTCATGTGCCTTGATTGCAGATTCAACATTTTTCATACTCTACAATTACACAGTCCTTTGTTCCCAACTGTGAATAGCGATTGCCCAGTCTTTTCACATCTGCAGGGAGCTCCTTCCCTGGCTTTATAACACGAACAGAGATGACTGGACCAAACACACCAAATGCCTTCAGTACGTACTCCATTATCCTTTCTTGCAAGCCAGCATTTTCACATTCTAGATTATCATTTAAAACCTGGAGTTCTGGACACAGAAGCATATCATATACCAGCAGTATCTGACTTGGAAGATGCTCACTTGGGAAAACTGGAACGGCTGTCTTCCGTCTCACTTTTTTCCCTTCATCATTTAGTTTCCAAAAGGTCAGAGTACTTCAGAGCAAAGGCAGTGTTTGCCAGTCACGAGTGAGGTGTTTTACCTAGAACAAAAGATTCCATTTTATCCATGCCTATTCAACAGGAATGAACACCTGGACGATTCACTTAATTATAGTAATGAAATATCAAAGCAGTTAAACCATTGCAGAGGGAATAGACAGACGATGCTTCGGCTGGGACCTTTCTTTAGATTGAAGGAGGGTTGAGAATGCTGATAAAGAGAGATGGGGAGGGGGCGAGGCATTGCAAGTGATAAGTGGAAACAGACCTCCGCTCTGTTCGCAAAATCCAACCTGATCTCCTGGTGGCTCAGCACTTCAACTCCCCCTCCCATTCCGAATCCGACCTTTCTGTCCTGGGCCTCCTCCATGGCCAGAGTGAGGCCCACCGTAAATTGGAGGAGTAGCACCTCATATTTCGCTTGGGCAGTTTACACCCCAGCGGTATGATCATTGACTTCTCCAATTTCAGGTAGTCCCTGCTTTCTTCTTCCCAGCTCTCCCCCAGCCCACTGTCTCCGCCCCTTCCTTTCTTCTTCCCGCCCCCCCCCCCCCTCACATCAGTCTGAAGAAGGGTCTCGGCCCGAAACGTCGCCTATTTCCTTCGCTCCAATAGATGCTGCCTCACCCGCTGAGATTCTCCAGTATTTCTGTCTACGGTGGATACAGACGAGAGGTTTGATGGGCAGATGAGTGGAATAACTTAAAAAGGCTGGAGGTGAAGAGGAGACTATCAGATAATAAGAAAGAAATGTATAGCTGGGAGGGATGTGGGGTGCACAGGGATGGGCGGCGGCCTAATGCAAGGCCTCTTTCCCATACTGTATCTGTAAACTAATTTAGGCTATCTAGACTACTGAGCCTGTCCTGCCATTATCAAGATCGAGGCTGATCACCTTCCTCAGCTTCACTTTACAATCCACATCCCTCAGTCCCCTATTATCCAGAAATCAATCATTGTCATTGGAAAGAATATAGCCTGAGGATTCCACTGATTCACTATCCTTTAAGGTGCACTTTTTTGATAAACTGTGCTCCCCGATCTCGGACTCCTAAGCCGTCTGATGTCAAGCCCAGGAGCCCTTTAACTATTTTGTTTAGATCTGCTCTCATCATTGTAAATTTGAGATTATAATCCACTCACCCTATTCTACGGCAAACATCCCACTTTTGGAATAGTCTAGTGAACCTTCACTAGAATTCCACTATGGCAACTATTTTCATTCTTAGGTGAGACAAAAACTAGTAAATATGGCGTCACCAAGAACGTATAGAACTGAACTGATTTTTTTCTGTATTCAAATCCTCCAAATACTGTACTACATTCCTTTTGAATGACTCGCTGCACCGGCTCGATGTTCAGTTACTTGTGCAAGAGCAAACTTCAGTCTCTTTGAACATCCACACTGCCCAGTTCCTTACAATTTAAAACTTTCTCCAGTCTGTTTGAGCATTAAAATGGCGACCGCACATTATATTCCATCTGCCATGTTCTTGCCCACTCACCCAGATTGTTTGTATCATCTTGACCCTCTGTCTTCATTGCTCGATCTCACCTTGTTTAGTGTTGGATGTGAATGATTTGGATGTGGTCAAACTAGGTGCCTATGTGGCTGTTGGATGAAATGAGGGCTTTATTCTGTTTGAATACATGGTAGTGATAACATTAAATGGTTTGCTGGCCCATTGCAATGGAACACAATAGTTAGTCTAGGGGCTAGTTCAGGGCAAGGAGAATTAATTTCCTTCCTGAGGGCATTCATGAACCAGATGGGATTTTATAGCTATCATAGTGGTCATCAGACCAAGAACAGTTGTCCCTCCAAATTCTTCCTTAAATGCCAGTGGCATTATTCATTCATTGAATACATACTAGCAAAACAGTGTTGGATTAACTCAGCAGGTCGGGCAGCACCTGGTGAGGGAATGGACAGGTGACATTTCTGGACAGACCCTTCTTCAGGCTGATGGAGATGGGGGAGAAAGCCCCGACAAGTAATAGGTGAATACACATGAGGGGGGGGGGGGTATTGGCAGATGGGTGGATTATTAGTTTTGAAATGCAAGTACTATACCACAATAATCAACTATAGTTGAAAGTAGATGATTGGGACTTCAACGTTCTTTATCTATGTAATAATTCCCCATCATCTGACTTTGAGCAACCCAGCAAGTACAATAAGTCAGTGAGGGATCCATTCTACTAACTTATTGGTGTTAGTCTAAAGCTTCAAATTAGCCACCGCCACTACGACACAAGACACGCCAAGTGTTGGTTTACAACAAAAAGAGAACATGGCTGGGTGACATTTCGGGTCGGGACTGTTTGGGGGGTAGGGAGCTGGAAGAGAGGAGGGCAGGGCAAAGCGTGGCAATAATATTAAGAAGGGTCTCGACCCGAAACGTCACCCATTCCTTTTCTCCAGAGATGCTGCCTGTCCCGCTGAGTTACTCCAGCATTTTGTGTCTATCCTCGGTTTAAACCAGCATCTGCAGTTCCTTCTTGCGCAATAATATTAATGTTACCTTTTTGAAAGAAGTCAGCAGTTTAACACTGACATAGCCCATCTTATTTCTTCTCACGTGTTTTAGTAGAAATGCATCGTTTTCCAGGTAGACATCAGACAGATAATATTCAATCTGGGCAACAAGTTTCTGCACCAGCTCACTGTCCGGTGGCGCCCACTCCACCGCCAGATCATCTTCTCCACCGCTGCAACAGACAGACAGGGAGCGGATTAACGGAGCTCCGACCCCCGCCCCTCGCCCGCTCCCTCCCTCCCTCCATCCCTCCATCTCTCCCTCCCTCCCTCCCTCCATCCCTCCCTCCATCCCTCCATCTCCCCGCGGCCTCGGTACCTGTTTATCCCGGGCCCGGGAGCTGCCTCTTCGTCCGTGCCACTGCCCACGCTGCCGCCCTCCGGCCGCGCCGCCGGCTCCTCCTCGGCCGCCGCCACTTGGATGCGGACAAGCGGCGCGGCCTCCCCGGCCGGTACGGTCAGCGCCCCGGTGTCGCCGAGCGTTCCCCCCTCCATGGTCAGCGGCGAGCACGGGCCCCCGCCCCCGCCCCGAGGCCGAGCTTGGGCCGGAGGAGGAGCGCAGGGCGGGGCCG
The DNA here is from genome assembly GCA_038087875.1 of Malacoraja senta. Classification (NCBI taxonomy): domain Eukaryota; kingdom Metazoa; phylum Chordata; class Chondrichthyes; order Rajiformes; family Rajidae; genus Malacoraja; species Malacoraja senta. The sequence goes on from CM075993.1 coordinate 480,379, forward strand.
GGGGTAGGCCGGGCCTACGAGTCGGCGGGAGGAGCCTGTGGTCCCGGGCGGGCGCCAGGGACTCCCGGAGTGCCGGGGGCGCCAGGAAGGCGGCCCAGCGCAGCAGCGCGTCCTGCAGGTTGTACATGGGAGGCGGTGGGGCCCGGTCGCCATCCCCGGCCGCTTATCAACAGACCGCCTCCCAATCAACCCGGCCCAACCCCAGCCTCATCCAGTCCAATCCCCAGCCTCATCCAGTCCAACCGCCAGCCCCATCAAACCCAACCTCCAACCCCCAGCCCCATCAAACCCAACCTCCAACCCCCAGCCCCATCCAGTCCAACCCACAACCCCATCCAACCCCCAGCCCCATCAAACCCAACCTCCAACCCCCATCCTCATCCAGTCCAACCCACAACCCCATCCAACCCCCAGCCCCATCAAACCCAACCTCCAACCCACAGCCCCATCCAGTCCAACCCACAACCCCATCCAACCCCCAACCCTCAGCCCCATCCAGTCCAACCCCCAGCCCCATCAAACCCAACCTCCAACCCCCATCCTCATCCAGTCCAACCCACAACCCCATCCAACCCCCAGCCCCATCAAACCCAACCTCCAACCCCCATCCTCATCCAGTCCAACCCCCAGCCCCATCCAGTCCAACCCACAACCCCATCCAACCCCCAACCCCATCCAACCCCCAGCCCCATCAAACCCAACCTCCAACCCCCATCCTCATCCAGTCCAAACCCAGCCCCAGCCAGTCCAACTCTCCCAGCCCCCAGCCCCATCAAACCCAACCCCCAGCCCCATCCAACCCCCAACCCCCAGCCTCATCAAACCCAACCCCCAGCCTCATCCAGTCCAACCCCTAGCCCCATCCAGTCCAACTCTCCCAGCCCAGCCCAGCCCCATCAAACCCAACCCCCAGCCCCATCCAGTCCAACTCTCCCAGCCCAGCCCCCAGCCCCATCAAACCCAACCCACAGCCCCATCCAACCCCCAGCCTCATCAAACCCAACCCCCGGCCCCATCCAACCCCCAGCCTCATCCAGTCCAACCCCAACCCCATCCAACCCCCAGCCTCATCCAGTCCAACCCCCAGCCCCATCCAACCCCCAGCCTCATCCAGTCCAACCCCCAGCCCCATCCAGTCCAACTCTCTCAGCCCAGGCCCCAGCCTCATCAAACCCAACCCCCAGCCCCATCCAAACCCCAGCCCCATCCAGTCCAACCCCCAGCCTCATCCAGTCCAACCCCAGCCTCATCCAGTCCAACCCCCAGCCCCATCCAACCCCCAGCCTCATCCAGTCCAACCCCCAGCCCCAGCCTCATCCAGTCCAACCCCCAACCCCATCCAACCCCCAGCCTCATCAAACCCAACCCCCAGCCCCATCCAACATCCAGTCCAACCCCCAGCCCCATCCAGCCCAGCCCCCTGTCCAATCAAACCCAACCCTGGCCCAACCCCCAGCCCTAGCCCAATCCAACCCAGCCCATCCAATCCCCGCCCCAATTTCATTGGAGAGGAAGAGTGTCTAAATGCCTCTTAAATGTTATTATTGCAGCTGATTCCAGCAGGTCTCTGGCAGCACCAAAGGTCCTATAGCAGGATCTTTGGGCAGCACGTTCCAGATATCAACCACTCGGGTCCTAAACACTCTGCCCTCAGTTCTTATTTAAAACTCCTTATATTCACCTTAAACCTATGCCTACCATTGGAAGTTTGACTTTCTATTCTCCGCATCCCAAAATATTGTGTACTTCTGTCAGCTCACTCTCGACCTCCTTCACTTCAAGGAAAATAGCTTATCCAATCTTTTCTCGTAACTCAAATCCTGGTCAATCTCCTCGATACATCTGCAGCGCAATCATATCCTTCCAGATGTGTGGTGACCAGAACTACGCACATATTTGCCAGAGCTTTGCCCACACATTCGTTTCATTGCTTCCTCATATCCTCTCCAAAATTTACTTTCCTTCATAAGTCCATGTGATAGGAGCATAATTAGACCATTCGGTCCATCAAGTCTACTTTGCCATTCAATCATGGCTGACCTATCTCTTCCTCTCAACCCCATTCTCCTGCTATATCCCCATAACCCCTTCCTATGGTACTTGGTATGGTACTTTATTTCTGTATGGTACTTTATCTATTTCTGTATCATCAGCAAATTTAACAACCATATCTTCAGTGACTGCATCCGAATCATTGATATGATTATAAAATGTCGAAGCCCCTGTACCAGTCAGTGGCACAGCATTCCTCAATCCTGCCATCCACGTATGCCTATTCACCAGCCATCCTTCATCCACACTATGTGTAGGAAGGAACTGCAGATGTTGAAACCGAAGATAGTCACAATCCCTTCAATGGGGTACCTTTTCCAATGTCTTGGGAAATCTAATTTATCCTTTCCTTCTAATTCCTTATGCCTGGCTGAGATATTAATTTATCCTTTCTATTGAAGACCAAGGCAAAATATGTCTTATTAATTTACCATATCTATGGTTTCCATTACTAATTCTCCACTTGCTTTCTAAAGTACCAACATTTATTTTGTTAACCCTCATTTTATAACATCTTTAGACGCTCCTATTTGTTTTTATATTTCTAGTTTGTTTAATTTCATACTTTATTTTCCTTCCTTAGTTATTGGTTTTAATGTTTTTTAGATAATGCCAAATCTTCTGATCTACTTGGCTTTGCACGTACGTTTATCTTAGGCTTGCTGCTATATTTCAAGTTCAAGAATCAAGAATCAAGTTTCCTTTATTGTCATTCAGACCTTTCGGTCTGAACGAAATTGTGATGCCTGCAGTCATACACAGAACCAATAATAACAAAACATACAATAAACACAAATTAAACATCCACCACAGTGAGTTCACCAAGCACACCCTCACTGTCATGGAGGCAAAGTCTTCGTCTCCGTCTCTTCCCTCCTTGTCTATATTTCTCAATGGAATGTGCAAGTAATCCAGTCAAGTCAAGTGAGTTTATTGTCATGTGTCCCTGGTAGGACAATGAAATTCTTGCTTTGCATGAGCACAACAGAACATAGTAGGCATTTACTACAAGGCATTCTATAAATATATACACAATGGTCAATATACTGATAAAGTGCAAATAACAGTATTGGCTAGTAAAGTTCAGTGTTATGTCCGAGCCAGGTTTAATAGCCTGATGGCTGTGGGGAAGTAGCTGTTCCTGAACCTGGTCGTTGCAGTCTTCAGGCTCCTGTACCTTCTACCTGAAGGTAGTAGGGAGATGAGTGTGTGGCCAGGATGGTGTGGGTCCTTGATGATGCTGCCAGCCTTTTTGAGGCAGCGACTGTGGTAGATCCCCTCGATGGAAGGGAGGTCAGAGCCGATGATGGACTGGGCAGTGTTTACTACTTTTTGTAGTCTTTTCCTCTCCAGGGCACTCAAGTTGCCGAACCAAGCCACGATGCAACCGGTCAGCATGCTCTGTGTTCTGTTTCACAGAGACAAGGCTCACCCCCAGCTCCCCAGATTCAGCGGTCCAGCCTGAAGGTTTCTCCATCCATCGTATGGACCGTACACTGGCATCTGGGAAAGGGAGAGGAGGGGGCGTCTACCTCATGGTCAACTCTGCGTGGTGCTCAGACGTGGCAGTCCTGTCCAACTCCTGCTCTCCACACCTCGAACATCTGGCGGTGAAGTGTCGTCCCTTCTACCTTCCGAGGGAATTCACCTCCATCATCCTGACCGCGGTCTACATCCCACCCCAGGCAGACGTCCGTCTGGCACTGGGGGAGCTGCACGCCGTGGTCAACAAACACCAGACGTCTTACCCCGAGGCGTTCACCACCATAGCCGGGGACTTCAATAAGGCAAACCTAAAGAAATCACTCCCTAACTTCCACCAACATGTCTCCTGCTGCACCAGAGGATCAAACACCCTCGACCACTGCTACACCACCATCAAGAATGCCTATCGCTCTATCCCTCGCCCTCACTTCGGTAAATCCGACCATACCGCGGTGCTGCTTCTTCCTGCCTACAGGCAGCAATTAAAGAGCGCACCCCCAGAGGTGAGGACAGTACAGAGCTGGTCGGGGGGGGGGGGGGGGGGCAGAGGAACAACTCCAGGACTGTTTGGAGTCTGTAGACTGGGCAATGTTCAAGGACTCGGCAACGGACCTGAACGAATACGCCACAGTCGTTACAGACTTCATTAAGAAGTGTGTGGAGGACTGCATCCCCACCAAAACCTTCCGAGCGTTTCCCAATCAGAAACCTTGGATGAACTTTGAGATCCGCACTCTTCTGAAGTCCAGACACCGGGCATTCATGTCTGATGATACAGTGGCCTACAAGGAGTCCAGATACGACCTTGGTAAGGCCATCAAAAAGGCCAAAAGGGACTTCTGCTCCAAACTGGAGGAAGAGACTGATGTTCGGCGGCTGTGGCAGGGCCTGAATGCAATCACCTCTTACAAGGCGAAATCAGGAGGCAGCTCGAATGTCGGCGAAACATCACTCCCTGATGAGCTCAATGCGTTTTACGCACGCTTTGATAGGGAGAACACCGATGTGCCTTGCCGAGCCCCCATTTGCTGTGATGGTATTTCAAGTAATGTGTGCTTCCATAACACAGATTGGACGTAACACGATCGATGGATTAGGGAACACTATTTGTCTTCCGCGGGTCTATTTTGTCATAACACGATTTCGATTGGGAACTAAAAACCCACCAATAGTTACTTTGGAAATTAAAAACTGCATTGGAAAATAAATGTTTCCATGTAACCACCCGGAAATAATCAGAAGCCGCTGTTATTTAAGGTTGTTGACACTGACAAGCAATCGCTTCTATTGACACTGCGATATCGCTCTAGGAAAGAATGTGGTATCCACCCATCACTTGCCCGACTTTGTCCCGCCACCACCTCTCTCCATCAGTCTGAAGAAGGATCCCGACACGAACCCTCGCCTGCCCATGTTCTCCACAGATTCTGGTTGATTACTGCGCATCAGTGGTTACCTAGCGCAGGTCGGAGTAGAGTAGCGCTTAAACTTTGAAGTGGGCCTTTTTTTGAAGTGGGCCTTTTTTGACCAAGTTGAGGAGATCTAGTTGCTCAATCCCATTTTTAAATGACTTAACATCGGGAGCAGCGTGTGTTGGGTGGTAACCTATTCCATTCCCTTATCATCCTTGGGTAAAGGGGATATGTAGCAATTTAGCGAGTTGATGATGTAGGGACCGTTATTTTGTCATGTTTCATGGCAGTCGGTGCTCTGGAATGACGGGAGATTTTGATCAAAGATCTTTGATTTTGATGGCGTGATTTTGTGAATCTCCTTGTCCGACCCTGCCCGAGATACTACCCGACCCGCTGAGTTCCTCCGGCAATTCGTGTTTAGCATACAACCTTTAGTATGCTTTATTTTGCAGTAACAAAAATAAACTCATAGCTATGAAAAAAAATTGCGAATTCCGAATGAAAAGCTGTAATTGAAAGCCTTAAGTTCCCTCGTTCCTCATCTAATTGTTTCTATAAGGCGAGGTTTACGGGGAGCGCAAGGATTGTGTTAGCGCAGAACTACCTGCCTACCAAAGATCTTATAGCGAAGCTAGAGATTAAAGATTAGAGATCTTTGCTGCCTACTTTGTGCTTTCAGAAAGCTCCCCTTCACAATGTGCTGCACCCGGAGTGACCTATCCCCCACTTGGCTGGCGGGCGGGCCGGACTGGGAGTCGCGGCCTGCGGGGCGCTGGGGAACATGAAGCGCGGACACGGCGAACAGCGGAAGTAGCGGTTGCTAGGGAGCCGGGGGGCGGCGGGGGTGAGCACGGTGCCGGCGGCCGCAGTGGGATCGGGAGGGGGACGGGGACGGGGACGGGGACGGTGCGGGACGGGGACGGGGACGGGGACGGTGCGGGACGGGGGATGCTGCCCGGCAAGTATCGGGCGAGGCTGCTCGGAAACCCGGTAGGTGCTGTGGGTATCCATGGAAACCCAACCCACGCCTCGCCCTTTGTGTGCGGTTCCGACCGGCGAGCCGCGTGTATCAGGTCTCGGGTACCGGGTCACTCTCCTGTGCTGAAGCACAGTCCTGTGTCACCGGGTCACTGTGCTGAAGCAAAGCAAGAATTTCACTGTCCTATGACACATGACAATAAACTCACTTGAACTTGTCCGGGGCGCGGGGTCACTGTCCGGGGGTGAAAGGTCACCGTCCGAGGGCGCGGGGTCACTGTCCGCGGGTGAAGGGTCACTCCGAGTGCACGGGGTCTGTGTCTGGGAGTCACTGACCGAGGGCACGGGGTCACTGTCCGGGGGTGAAGGGTTACTCCGAGGGCACGGGGTCACTGTCCGGGGGAAACCTTTGGCGCTCCAGAGAAAATAATACAAATTTGTGCAACCTCTCCTTGCCAATATCCTTTAATCCAGTCAACATAATATTTCCTGTCAATTTCTGAGCTGCTCTCATTGTCATTTGAATCCATCCTCAAATCTCTTTCCTTCCTTCCTTCCTCCCTTCCTTCCTTCCTTCCTTCCTCCCTCCCTCCCTCCCTCCCTCCCTCCCTCCCTCCCCCTACAAAGGAAGGAAGAGTTTGGATGACGCCGCCTGCCACATTGGGGCTTTACTTAACAAGGAACCTTTCCTCATCTTTTGACAACGAGATTAGTCTTCTGTACCTAATGTTGAATTCATCATTTAAAACACTCATAATACCATTGTAATATTTCCACAATTCAGTTTTCTGTTCTGGTAATTTCAGGTTTTATTTGTTTTTACACTTCTGTCAGCGCTATCAAACTGTTATTCATTAATAACTGCCTTCGGACACCCAGAAAATTGCATAGGATTTACATGGAGGGTAGAAAAAGGGTTGCAATTGCAAGCACCTGTTCTTTTTACAAAGAAAAGTGGATGACATATCAATTCCTAGTTAGTAACCTGTGACTTAGTCACAGAGCTATACAGTATTGAAAATTGTCTTTCGGCCCACTTTGTCCATGCCACTGGGCTAGTCCCATTTATCTACATTTGGCCCGTAGCCTTGAAACCCATCCTGTCCTTCGTGGACTTCGGGAGCCGTGGTTTCCTGGGAGGTGGCGGCCGCTCCAGACACTCCGGGCCGCTGAGAGTGTTCACCCGACGCCAGAGCTTCATCATCCGGCGAGAGGGCCTGAGGCATCGGGCTGCCATATCGGCGACTGCAGAGGCCTCAATAAGCCCCGACTATGGGTGAACTGGGGATGGGACTGGACTTTGCTGCCTTCCCCCACAGTGGGAACCATTGTGGGGGGGGATGTTTTTATGTTATTGTTAAATTCTTTAATGTTATCTTTATTTGTGTGCTGCATGGCAAATCAAATTTCACTACACCAATTGGTGTATGTGACAATAAATGTTTATCTATCTATCTATCTATCTATCTATCTATCTGACAACTGTTGGAACACAACTCTCTAAATGTTGCCTCTTCCCTTCCACGTGCACCCTAACACTGGCACTCAGTTATCATTCTGGTAAATCTACATTGCAGTCCCACTGAGGTCTGTACATTCTTCCTCAAGTGCAGTTGTTAGGACTGCCCAGAGTACTTCAGGTGCGACCTCTGCATTTGTTGTTGGAGTAAGTCTTGGTGAGGAGAGCCAATTCTGTGGCAATTTGACTGTGACAATTTTTGCAATACAATATTTTTCCATATTGTGACAAAACGGTGTTTTCTTTGAGATGACATTTTTTATTTAAACCAAAAGAGTTGGCAATGTTATGAGTCTGCCCTCTAATGGTTTAGTGTTGACAATGATGTGTTGAAAATTAGGCTTCTGATCACATAGTATTTTATTACTACAAGGTACAGTGTATTACAGGTATTATAACTTAATTGTTTTGTTTGCAGATTAATACTTGCAGTCTTCAGTTAACTGTGCAGGCTTCAGCTGTCGGAGATCGCTTATCTCAGAAGCAGCAGGTAAAAAGTGTCAATGATTGATAGAAATTACACTGAAAAAATACTGGTCTTACTTGCGACAAAAAATGTTGTTTTCTTCTTTGTGCCAAGAATTGACTTTAGAATCAAAATGCACTTTGAATGTCATTGGAACAAATATGCAAAATACTTTTAAATCAAATTTCTTCTCTATCTTCAACCCTGCTCATTCTCTATTCTCCCCTGTCCTGTCAGGTTGAAGATTCATAAGCTTGAAAACATGTACCATCAGATTCAAGAACAGCTTCTTTCTTGCTGCCATCAGACTCATGAACGGACCTGTCAAACGCCCAATCTCCCAATCTACCTTGTTGCACCCTTGTGCTTGTTTTATCTGCACTTTCATTGTAGCTGGAACACTATATATTCTGCATTTTATTCCTTTTCCTCTCTTGCACAATGTACTCATGTACTGTATGATTTACCTGGATAGCACACAAAACAAATGTTATTCCACTGCCCCTTGGTACAGATGACAATAATGGCAAAATTCTATTCTGCATTATAGATGTTTGTGGTTTTATTCAGTGAATCATGAAATTCTGAATTCAAGAAAGTTTTGTTTTAAAATCACTTCATTTAAATCTGTATTTTTTATTTTGCAGCTTGATTATAGAGCAAATAAGGAGCTCCTTCCTTCACATAAACTTTTGAATGTGGATGGAGACAAGAATTTCCATGGAAAACCAGGTATGGTACATCTGCAAGTATTCACTTGTCTGACTACTAACATTTATCTCTCTCAGATTCAAACATACTTCAAAACTGGACACAATACTCTAAATGTGGCCTCACCAATATCTTATATAACTGTAGCATGACCTCCCAACGTCTACACTCAATACTCTGACTGATGATGGTCACTGTGCCAAAAGCTTTTTTTGACCACCCCACAATTCAGTTCTTCTTCCACAATGCTTTAAACTCTCACGTGATCTTTTGTCTCTGGTTCTACTACAGAATGCAGCTTATTTTGTTTCTCTCCATGTAACAAAGACCTTATGAACTTTTGAAACTAATTTTCTGTAAAACAACTCTAAGATGAGCAAATTACCGCAACCCATAATGGGAAAAGCGTTAATAATATGGCTGAACTTCATAATAATGCGAGGGAATTGGACTAATATTGCCTTTCACAGAATCACTGAGCTATCCTGGAAAATATATATTTGTGAGAAAAGTTTGGTATGTATCCCAAAGATGAACTCTGTAATAAAGTTTCATTCTGTTCTCATGGGCAATTCTATATGTTTTCTATTGCTGTAATTGATATTCTGTATATTTTAATAGTATTTAATTGTTGATTATTTGAATGCAAATTATTGTACCTCCAGCACAAGCATCATGTCAGGTAGACAAGTTATAGGGAGGCAGATTATACTTGTGTAGACTCTTCATTGAATTTTGTTGTTCACAGAAATAACCTGTCATGATGATCCACACCGCCACTACTCAGAACTGTCATTGAAGGAAACAGCTGGGGACATGCCATCACAAAGTCCCAGTTTACTAAAATCTCGACAGGGCTCTCAAAGTGCTGTGCCTTTCCATTCTCATAGTCACGGAACCTTGCCGTACTTACCAGGTATTTCCTGTTTCCTGTTCGTAACCTATTCTGTTTCTGTTTTAAAAGGTCTAACGAAACAACAGTCCTTATGTCAAGTGGGCTGAATTAGAACTGTACAAAACTATGAATAGTGCCTTTCCACTCTCAGTCCTGATATGGTTAAGTGGTTTATGATACCACATGCCTATCAGCACCAACACTTTTTAATCTCTCCGCACATAAAAAACACAATCACCTTTTTATTTTCTCCACTTATCTCGTATTTTTCTGCATTATATTGCATCCATGTCCTTGACCATTTACTCACCCTGTCCATATCATCCCGAAGCCTCTTGGCATCTCCTCACAGGGGAGACTGACTTTCAGCTTTGTGTCATCGGCAAATTGCGATAAACTGTAAATATTAGATATTGATTGTGAGCAGCTGGGCATCGGCACTGATCTCTGGGACACTTCACAAGTTAGTTCTAACCTGAAAATTACCCTCTGTATTTAGTTTGTTCATTTATCCTTAATCAATGCTCAGGTATTAATTACCCCAACCCACTACCCACAGATCCTGATTTAATTTGAAAATCTTTTAACAATGGTCTTCTGAAAGTTCAAATACACCACATCACATGATTCACCTTTACACAGTCTGCTTCTATGTTTTGTCTGATGTTCTTAGATTATTTTGTTCATGCATGATGGAAATCCTGAACACTGTCCAGAATATTGTTGAGGTTGGGGTGGCGGGGGTGATGGTTGGTAAATGGAGAACTTTAAACCGGGGTTGTACATACACTTCCTAGGCAGAGCTACTCCAAGCCGTGAAACCAAGATGGATTGATGAAGACAATGTACAAATCATGATTCCATAGAATGGTAAAAGCAGATTGCAGGGGCTTGTGATTTTTTAAGGAATTTTGTTATCTCAAATCTTCCAAATAGTGCTGAATTGCTGACTCGTAGAAGTGGCTCATTTCTGGCTTCCTTGTTATTTATTTAGTTGGAGCACCATTTGTTTGTATGTTAGCATGGCTTCAAATGTTCCAGTACAATGACCTTCTCTATATCCTGAGAAATGACCAAACCCTTTGTAAACTCCCAGGTGACAATGTCATTTTCTCTGAGCTTCCTTCAACACCTGGAATACCAGTTGTATACCGCACACCCGAACAGCGGGCGGAATATGCAGACAGACTGAATCTGGACAGGTGAGTATGATTTTAAAAGATTGAAAGTTTAGATGGGCTTGTTGAGAAATGAACATAGAACAGTATAGTTCAGAAACGGGCCCTTTGGCCCACAATGTTTGTGCCGAACATTATGCCAAGTTAAACTCTCATCTGCCTGAACATGATCCATTTCCCTCTATTCCCTGCACTTCCATCTGCCTATTTAAAAGCTTCTTAAAGGTCACTGTCACCACCACCCTGGGCAGTGCATGCCAGGCTACCACCACTTTCTGTGTGATAGAACTTGACCGCACATCTCCATGAAACTTCCCCCCTCTCGCCTTATAGCTATGTCCACTAGTGTTGGACATTTCCACCCTGGGACAAAGGTTCTGACTGTCTAGGCCTCTCATCATTTTATATACTTCTATCAAGTCTCTCCTCAACTTCTGACGAACCAGAGATACCTATCTAAATCTATCCCTGTAACTGAAACCCTCTAATCCAGGCAGTGTTTGGGTAAACCTCCTCTGCACCCTCTTCAAAGCCTCCTCATCTTTCCTGTATTGGGATGACCAGAATTGCAAGCAATAGTCCAAATGCTACCTAATCCAAAGTCACAGAATTATACAGCAGGGAAACAGGCACCTTGGTCTAACTCATTCGTGCCAACCCAATTACTCCGTAAACTAATCCTATTTGCCTCTATTTCATCCATTCTCCTCTAAACCTTTCCTATTCACATTCGTGTTCAATGATAAGTGGTCCCAACAATGTAATTAAGTTCATGAATATAAAAGAAAGTTAAAACGATACGATTATAAATTGAGAGCATTTTGCTGATATTTTCAGTTAAAACATCAATTTATTATCTTGTAAACTTAAATAAGGCAGCCACAACTGTAATGAAACATTGCCTAATTGAAGAAACGTGAATTAGTAGACAATTAAAAAAACAGCATTTGTATTGAGAGGAGTGGAATAAACCTTCCCTGAGCTGCGTCAGACTGAGTCCCAAGTCTGACAGGTTTTCAGTGAGGTGTCTACATTACAACGGAGCTACAGTGAATTAAGAAATTATAGCATTGTTCCCTTGGAACTACAGTGGGTAAATAAATGTAATTTTACATGGGTTACAAATTAACTGTTTTCAACCCTCCCAATATGAACTGTTTTTGAATGAACCATCACAAAATCTAAGCTCTGAAACCGTAACTCCCATATCATTGACAACATGTAAATTAATCCTTTCACCCAAGTCTTAAATGAAAACAGTTTATAAAAATGTCCTGGAAAATGCTCAGTGGTATTTTTGTTGCAGATTACACTTGTGATCGGGCATGTTCTGTAGCAAATACTTGAGCTATCTCTCGTACAGATTTAAATTGGAAGTTTTTAAATTTGTTTTTAATACTCATCTTTTGTTGAAATGGAATTTATTCTACCATGCAAAACTTTACTTGCTGAATATCTAAGACATTACTTTCCATCAACAATTTAATATTTGTAATTATTGATCAGGCGAAATCTAACCGTCTGTCCAATACTGGAGGGTGAGCAACAACTTCGCTTGTTGAATTTCCAGCACAACCTCATCACGCAGATACAGCACATTTCCAACCTGCGCCGCCTTATCTTCTTGGACTTGTACAACAATCAGATCGAGGAAATCTCCGGTCTTTCTTCTCTGAGGTCACTCCGTGTGCTTATGCTGGGCAAGAACAGGTACAAAATCCTTGTTCGTGTATTCAGGCAGTAGATTGCTCTCTCATTTGATGAAATTATTGACTCAGCAACTTTTCCCAAATTCGTTTGAACTCTCTGACTCCAGCCAATTGAAAATGTCTTCCAATGTCTATTGAGTTCACTATTACTTCAGATTCTTAATGCCACATTTGGTGATATGATCTCTTGATGTAAGGACCTGTTATTCTCATTGTTTGGTCAAGATTGGAATGAGGTGACTTTTGCTCAGTTTTAGAGACACAAGAAACTGCAGATACAAATCAGGAAACAAAGTGCTGAGGGACTCAGCGGGTCAGGCAGCATCTGTGGACACTCAGTGTTTTGAGTCGGGACACCTTCAGACCGATGGGGTAGGCGGGGGAGAAAGGTGGAAATGAGAGGTGAGAGGTGAAGTAAAGCCTGGCAAATGATAGATGGATAGTGGTGAGGAGCTGATTGGCCGATGAGTGGAGTAAATCACAAAGGCTAAAGGTGATAAGGAAGCAAAAAAGATTTTTGTTGTGATAATCTTCAGTCCATTTGAACACACTTCCCCCAATACCAGTTTAGTTTAGAGATACAGCGCGGAAACAGGCCCTTCAGCCCACCAAGTCCGTGCCGACCAGCAATCCCCGCACACTATCCTACACACACTAGGGACAATTTACATTTATACCAATCTAATTAACCTACAAATCTGTACGTCTTTGGAGTGTGGGAGGAAACCGAAGATCTCGGAGAAAACCCATGCGGTCACGGGGAGAACGTACAAACTTTGTACAGACAGCACCTGTAGTCGGGATCGAACCCGAGTCTCTGGCACTGTAACTCTATCACTGCGCCACCATGCCGCCGCTATAGGGCACTTTGTCAGATGTCTTCTAGGAATCCAAGTACACCACATTTACAGGTTCCCTTCTATCAACTCTCCTTGTTACAAGTTAAACATGATTTACTTTTTAAAATACTTTGTTGACTTTAGTCCCATTAGCTTTTCCATTACCTTGTCCGTCATGATAGTGAGTGTTATAAGTTCTTCCCTTTAGTAACAAACCAGGTTAGCGTGAAGGCAGTCAGATATCTTTGCAATATTTTGGTGAGTCCTCTGCCATGAAGCCTGATACAAAATATTCCTGTTTCCATCAGGCAAGAGGTACAGGTGCCTAAAGTCTCACACCAGCAGCTTTATCCAAAGAAAAAAGAAAATAGCAGGTTACAGTAATGAGATAAGGGAGCGGTGGGTAGAACTGCTAATTCCCTGCAACTATTGAATTCTTCAACTGATCTGCACGACTCTAATCCTATCTCAGCTACAGGACATTTCTGACCACCTCTAGAACTGCAATAGACTTGATTTCTAATCATGTTTTGCACTAATGTCTTGATTTTTTAACATAATCTTTTCTCTTTTCACCACCTTGTGGAGTTTGTGTGAATTATATATAATTTATGATTTACGTCTCTGTACTTGTGATGCTGCTGCAAGTAAGGTTGTGCATTGTACCTGCACCTCACCGTACTTGTGCAAATGACAATAAATTCAACTTGATTTGATTTAACTTATCTTCCATTTCTTTCTTTCCTGTTATTAATCTCAAGTTTTGACATCTCGATATCCTACACTTACACTTGTTACCCTCTGGCCTGGAATGTTTTGCCTCCACTGGAGGTTACTTTGCCTCCACTGTTAACTCTGGTAAATCCTCTTGGGGCTCCAACTTAATCAGCCAGTGATCCATCAGTCTGTTGGCATTCTGTCTCTGGGCACAAGATGCCGACTTGGACTTGAGAATGACCAAAGAGTGGACTGGAGCAAGAAAAGTCAAATACGATGGACTTCCTGAAGAAGGAGTTGTTCTTTACCAGAGCAGGTGGTAAATGCATGTTTTGTTATTCGCAGGATCAAGAATATCTCCAATCTGGAGAATCTGACTGATCTCGATGTGCTGGATCTTCATGCAAACCAGGTGTGGTAACGTCACAACTAACAGGCACAGAATCTGTCAGCATTCAAATATTCAACCAGATTTGATCAGTTTTACACGAAAAACAAATCATTTATCAGGTTGATTGTGTGATATTATTAGTGTTTAGTGTTTGGAATAATTGTTAAAGGTTTCTGTGTTGTGCCAGCAACCGACAGTTATGTTTTGACACTTGGTGTAATGTCACTGATCAACTATTTTTGGAAACTCTTCAGATAACCCTGTCAAATAAACGGATTGTAATTTTTGCTGCTCAAGGTACCTGGTAAAGTAAGTACATTTTTACCCAAATTGAGCATCTAAAAAAATGTCAGTATGTCCCTACTGTAATGTTAGTTTGCTCCAGGATATTAGTACTCCTGAACCACTAGCTTTCACATCCTTCACCATGGTAAATACAGGTGAGAAGTATTCATTCAGGACCTTGCCCATTTCCTGTGGTTTCAGACACACATTACCACACTGATCCTTATGGAGACTTACTTCCTGCCCAGCTACCCCTTTGTTTTTAATATATTTACAGGTTTTGTTTTAGGATTCTCCTTTATATTGTCTGCCAAGAATATCTCATTCCCCTTTATCGCCTTCCTAATTTCCTTCAGCTTAGGCAGTTGTGTATGCAAATGGGGGAGTCCCAGACCTGGTGGAAACCTACGCAGGGGAATGCTAACATCAACATCAACATCAATAGGATAGATGAGGTAGAATGGAGTTGTGAAGAAATTTTGAAAAGAGAAATATGAAAAATCTACATTTGTTAATCAGTTTATGCATGTGGGAAATATTTGTTAAATCACTATGGAACAAATGAAAGGTGAGAATTCTATTACACACAATAATTGGGACTTGAACATCTAATCAGGAACAATGGGAGGGAGAGAAGTCAAATTCACAACAGATAATACAACTAATGGATATTTGGCAGAGGCCAGGGAACATAGAATTAATGTGATAGCAACAACTAGAAGTAGCAGAAGGAAGTTGATTGGGCGTATAAAATACTGCTGTGACAGTACAGAAGGGGTGATGTTGTGGCATTCTGAAGAGAACTGTATGAGATGTTATGAGGAAAGGGATCTGCAGGGAGTTGTGAGGAGAGGGCAGGATAGTGGGACCAGCTGGATTTTTAAATCAAGCCAGTACTGTCTCAGTGGCCTGAATGGTCTGCTTAATGTTATAACTATTCTGTGTTATTGTTATAACCTTAAGGGGTAAAATGGCTTTGTATTCTGCTTCTATTGCCATCTGTTTCATCTCAATGTGGATATCTTGGCACATTGTTGTGAAGTGGAAACATAAGCTGTGAAAAAGAGTGAAGCAAAGTTCATTGGGCTGCTGCCCAGATGCTTGCACCTTCTGAGCAATGTCTCCCTGTACTTTTCCAATTGACTGGTTCTCAGTGTTACATAGAAACATAGAAAATAGGTGCAGGAGTAGGCCATTCGGCCCTTTGAGCCTGCACCGCCATTCAATATGATCATGGCTGATCATCCAACTCAGTATCCTGTACCTGCCTTCTCTCCATACCCCCTGATCCCTTTAGCCACAAGGGCCACATCTAACTCCCTCTTAAATATAGCCAATGAACTGGCCTCAACTACCTTCTGTGGCAGAGAATTCCACAGATTCACCACTCTCTGTGTGAAAAATGATTTTCTCATCTCGGTCCTAAAAGACTTCCCCCTATCCTTAAACTGTGACCCCTTGTTCTGGACTTCCCCAACATCGGGAACAATCTTCCTGCATCTAGCCTGTCCAACCCCTTAAGAATCTTGTAAGTTTTTATAAGATCCCCCCTCAATCTTCTAAATTCTAGCGAGTACAAGCCAAGTCTATCCAGTCTTTCTTCATTGTGTTGTAGCTACCACCTGAACAGGTCAAGGATAATTACTCTGTCACTGACTGAAGCTATCGTTACCCATTCTAGTGATCAGAAAACCTTGCCTGCAGGATGTGGCTTTCATTCATCCATTGCACATCACACTGAATTACTTGTGCTGGACAGGGCATCTGATGATTTGTATGTTACAAATCAGCCTCTACCCACCCCTCCCTTATCTCATTACTGTAACCTGCTATTTTGTTTTTTCTTGGGATACATCTGCAGTTCTCACAAGTTTCATACTCCCAAAAGTTCCCTTTTTAAAACTGATATATAAATTAATAGGTCAAACCTGGAATTTGAGCACACCAAGCTACAATTTGTCAGTAGCCTCCTGGCTTGCCAATCTATAATGAATTGAGATGTAGCAAGACAGATTACAAGCTTATTGTATTATAAAATGTGAATGTATGTAAACAGAGTAGGCGAAGATTTATCATTGTCTCGGCCCTCATTAGCACATCCAGTTTTGCCTTCAATGAAAACTTTGAACACTTGCTAATAATTAGTGGAAGGGAAGTTGTGTCCTGTTGCTGAGAGTCAGAGGCCACCA
This sequence comes from Malacoraja senta, assembly GCA_038087875.1. Lineage (NCBI taxonomy): Eukaryota > Metazoa > Chordata > Chondrichthyes > Rajiformes > Rajidae > Malacoraja > Malacoraja senta. The sequence continues at coordinate 497,208 of CM075993.1, forward strand.
GCCAGTTAGAACAATCCCAGAGTAATAATCAGAGAGAGAGCGATGTGTCTGATTAAAGACTGGGCAGTCTGTGCGCCTGTTTCAGTACGGTCAACTCATTTGCATAACTTTTCCATAAGACTGAGTTCTACTTTGTGTTTGGAGAAGAGTAATCATTATTTAAGAAAACCACAATGTTTTCCTTATGCTTTACTTGTCAATGTTCTCATTTTTATTTGCCACCTGAGGAAATGTGAGTATTCAAACTATATTTATTAATAGATTTCGAGGATAGAGAACATTAACCATCTGACTGAACTCCGCGTGCTAAATCTTGCAGGGAACCTCATTGTTCATGCTGAAAATATGAATGGTCTTGACTCACTAACAGAACTCAATCTCCGACGTAATCACATAGAATCTGTGGTAAGTGTTATCCATGGCCCATTCGTTGAGCTGATTCATGATACTTGTCATTGTGTTCAACAACCTCGCTGTAAAAGACTGTGTTTTGTGATTTTCTTTAATTGATGATTTTTTCCATGAAGATAAAGTTTCTGTTCCGGCATATTTGTTTTATCCATTGGTAAACCAAGCCTCCTCCTGCTGCTTCCTCTGCTGCTAAGTGTTCATGTTGTTGGAATATTATCTTTATCACGTCAGAGACACCAATTATGTTGCTATCCACCTTCGCTGTGATTAGTTTTATGGATGGGTTCCTGCCGTCGACTTATTCGCCACACCCCACCTGTTATCTTTCAAAATCTTTGTACTCCCTATTAAACCGGTTGCTGTTTTCAACCAGTCAAGTGCCTGACCAACCGACCATATCCGTTTTGCCACTGAAACCAGAGCAGCTGTACCAGTGTGCACTCCTCAGTAGGTCTCTGGCGTGGGACTGGAATCAGATGCCATGTGCTGAGTCAGTCACGCTCATTAAACACAGTGGAGAAAACATTCATTCACATCGTAGGAACAACGGTAGTTTGATGCTGGTGTCGGTTACATTGAGCAATATTCATGAGCTCTCTTCATCCCATTGATGAGCACCACGCCTTGCGCTGTGGCACAGCTGGTGGTCGTAGCTCCAGTCCTGCTTCTCTCTCGGACTATGGGGGTTTTCTCTGCGTGCACCAGGTTTCTCCCACACCCCATCGGCATAATTACTCCGATAAACTGGCGGTTTTCTTGTGTGAGTGCGTCCAGAATTACAGGTAATGGTCAACAAGTTCCTGTCACCGATGCTCTGCTTCCCTGCTGAGTGTTCCTTCAGTCTTTACAAGGGCAACCACTCCTAAAGTTCAAATTTTATAAATTATTCTATCTGTAAAAAGCACGGAAAATGTTAAGTCTCATGAATAAACCGGCATGCTTTTAGGGTATGGGGAAAAAAATTAACATTCGCCTGGTGCTTAATGAGCCTGGAGACATGGAACTGCAGGTGCTGGTTTACAAACTCAGTAGGTCAGACAGCATCTGTGGAGAACATGGATAGGTGACGTTTCACAGAGTGCTGGAGTAACTGGGTCAGGCAGCATCTGTGGAGAACATGGATAGGTGACGTTTCACAGAATGCTGGAGTAACAGTGGGTCTGGCAGCATCTGTTGAGAACATGGGTAGGTCTCATCTGCCTGTACACCTGCAAATTATGCTCTCATTTGGCCACCAAACCTCCTTTGATTCCGTTGCCACTTAACTGCATGGAGAGGTGATTTACAGCAGCTCATAAACCCCAATGCATTTAGGATATGGGAGGATGAAGCATGGGGTGAATGTGCAAACTTCTCACAGAGTAATGTGTAATGAATGCAATGTACATATTTAAAGCAAACTGAAACCCCTCATTTATTCATTGGCTGAAGCATTAATCATGACTTCTGAATAAAGATTTGCTCATGCTGCATAATTCAGACTGCTGATCTTGAAAAGGAATGTTAGCAGTTCACAAAATAAATGTTAGAATAGGAAGGATGAACAGTATGCAGCGGATACAGACTGTTGTAACAAATTATCCAGGCATTAGTAAGGAATCTCTAATATTATGCCCTTTTCCCACACTTCAGACACCTTGTCCCAGCTTTGCCGACATGGTGGTACATGAACATACAAGAAACTGTAGGCGCTGAAATCTTGAGCAAAAAACAAAGTGCTGGAGGAACTCAGTGGGTCAGGCAGCATTTGGGGTCATGACTCTTCAGATTAGCCTTGGGTTGAAAGATTAACCAAAATTCTTTCTTTAACGGAAATCAATGTCTTTGCAGCCCCAGCATAAATACAGCTTCAGTACACCATGCTCCTAACTCAAGACTTGACAAAGTATGAATGACTGGGTGATAACACAGACACCACCTTCTTTCATCAAAAAATCACTAGATAATACAGATAATATTAAATGAAAATATTAAACAACTGCAGATATTGCAAATCTGAAACAAAACAGAACACACTACGAAACTTGGCAAGTCAGGCAGCGTTTGTGGAAAGAGAAATAGTCAATGTTTTGGGTCTTCATCCAGAACATAGAACCGTACCACACAAGAACGTACCTTTGGCCCACAATGTCCAGTCAAACATGATGCCAACAACAACTCTTATCTACCTGCACATGATCCATATCCCTCCATTACCTGCATGTCCATAAGCCTCTCTAAAAGGTTCTGAAATGCCACTATGATATCTGCCTACATCACCATCTTTGGCAGTGTATTCCCGGCTCCCACCACTCTGTAAAAACAAAACTTGCCCCACACATCAGCTTTAAAGTTTGTCCCTCTTACCTTAAAGCCATGGTCCTTGACATTTTCATCTCCCCGCAAGCTCTGACATTCCAGATAAAACAATCCAACTTTGTCTGATCTCTGCTTCTAGTTAATATCCCTAATGCAGGCAGCATTTTGCCAAACCTCTTATGCACCCTCCTCAAAGCCTCCACATCCCTTCTGTAATGGAGCGACCAGAACTGCACACATTACTCCAAATGCAGTTTAACCAAAGTCCCATAATGCTGCAATAGAAAGGAACTGCAGATGCTGGTTTATACCAAAGATAGACACAAAATGCTGGAGTAACTCAGCGGGTCAGGCAGCTTCTCTGAAGAAAATAGGTAGGTGACGTTACAGGTCATGATGCTGCAACATGACTTCATGACTTGTACTCAATGCCCTGACTGATCAAGGCAACTATACCATTTGCCTTCTTTACCACACTAATGGTGTTGCCACTTTCAGGGAGCTATGGACTTGAACCCTTTGATCCCTCTATACGGCAATGCTGTTAAAGGTGGAGGAACTCAGCGGGTTGAGCAGCATCTGTGAGGGGAAGGGAGAAAATGTTGGTGTTTCCAGTATGAAGAAGAGAGGGCGAGGAGTGTGACGGGCCAGTAGGTGATCGGTGGACCAAGGTGTAGTGAAGGATCGCAGACAGATGAAGCCAGGTGGGGGAGGGGGAAAGGTGGAGACAGCTAATGGAAGGTGATAGATAATAAGGAAGGCAAAGGTTGCCACTGCTGGAATCGGGTCAGTAAGGAAGATGACAATGGGAACCATGAGGGGAGAGATGAGCCACCATATCCACATTTGCATATATCTGAACTTTTAAATGCTCAGTTGTTGCCTCCAGTTGCAGCTTTTCCGAGTGTTGGGGCTGTTCTGCCTCGTGCTGTCTCGCATCACAAGGTCTACCCAAAGCATCAGGGTTTTACACTCTCATGTCCAGACAGAAATCTCCATTTTGGTCTCTTCACAGTTTATTCGGTGTGGCTTTGAGTATGTAGTTCTTACTTTCTCTGTTTACTGTTAGACTGTCGGTATATTTTAGCCCATTTGGTGGCAGGTCCAGAATATTTGCATTTCACTTAAATTAAAAATCGTTACTGAACAGCTCCACTAATGTGACCGATGAATAAAAGGCTAAAAAATAACTTGTTTTAGTAGTCCTTTGGGGAACAGCCAAACTGTAAGGACATGCTGAGCAGAGTGAGAGTGGCAGGTTGAAGAGCCAGTCAGTGATGCTGTGCAGTGACTGCGCAGGCTTCTGCAACCGTCACTGAGACAGCAGCTTGGCCCTGCCCTGCCCGTGGCTGCAGCAACAGCATCCGAATGACAAATTCATCTGTCTGCTCTCCTGCAATGCTTGCCCATAACCAGGGGCTCAGTCGCTGTGAGCAAAACCTTTTGCCCAGGCTGCAGTAAATGGAAGTGCAAGAATGCTTCCGAAGGCTGCTGCGATGTTATGCACTGTCTTGCTGACAACTCCCTCTTTATCTTTCCGTCACAGAGAGATGCAGAGTCTTTACCTTGTCTCCAAAGATTTTTCCTCAGCTTTAACAACATATCCAGGTAAGGACTGCATCCTTTTATTATTAACGAGAAATGCTGGCAGTTCCTCAATGCCTCGATGCTCACCGTGTTAAAGGCCAGAGCCTTTGCTGACTGTTAGTTGCTGAATAATTGCATAGGCATTTAATCTATTCACCTTTGTGTTTGCTGCATTTTCGGTAATTAGTTTTTATGTTAAACTGAGACAAATTGAATAAAGCCAGTGATTTTATTTTCTGGCTTGGTTTTATTTCAGCACATTGCTGACTCGTGTACTCGACTGCATTTGTCAGTCTGAGCCTGATTGCTGCAGCCATTTAACAGTGTCTCAGTGAAGGGCACCCGTAGACCAGGAAGTGCAGCCAGCAAGCTCTGCACCTTCTGTCACAAGTTTAATTATATACTACCTCATTTTCAACATTATTTAGTCTTGATAGTAAATAGTGATACAGCTTTTGCACTTTTAAAAGAAAATTATAAATGTTTATTAACTGGAATGTGTGTAAATCAGATGGAGTTTATTATTCTGCAGAATATATTCCAATTCACTGTTGTAAGGTGTAGATATGTATTCATGATAAATCAACATGCATGCACTGATATTAATACAGTAACATGGCATCTGAAAATGTTGGTTGTTTATTGTTAAGGTTCCTTGCACCCAAAATAACCAGAAAAAAACCATGAAGACTTTGGTTCCCAGTCACTGCCATCTCATGTTTTATAATTTTACTTCACAGACAACCTGTCTGTGATCAATACAATTACTAAATCCATTACCTGTTTGGGAAGAAACCTCAGGGAAGGCTCTGGACAAAGTTTACAAAGCCAGCCAAACTGAGGCGAGAAATTGATTCACATCAAGAAATTGCAATTTACTAACACTTATGTTAATATTGAAGAAAACAGATTAAGGGTCAAAGCTGAGGAAAAATGTATTAAAATTATATATTTACAACTGCATTACAAAACATAGCTGCCCTGCCTTCATCAATGTCCTCTTAAAAAGGCAATCCAATTTGTAGACATGATATCTCACACTAAAAGCCTCGCTGACCATTCCTAATCAGGTCCTTTCTTTCCAATCGTATGTCAATCCTGTCCCTTAAATCTGTGGTTCCAAATCACTCTTCTGCCAAGGGAACAAGTTCATTTGTGTTCACTCTGACTAGGCCTCAGCTCCAATCGAACCTCCTCGCAGTTCCACCCCTTCCTTTAGCAGTTTCTCTTCAAAATTATAATGTTTCAACATTGGCAGCATCCTTGTACATCTCAGCTGCACCCTTCATGCGATGTTTTGTCTGCAGTCGTTGACAGTTGTCTTACTATGACTTAAATAATGTGTAGGAAGGAACCGAAGATAGACACAAAATGCTGGAGTAACTCAGTGGGACAGGCAGCATCTTTGGATAGAAGGAATGGGTGACGTTTCGGGTCGAGACCATTCTTCAGGCCTGTCCCGCTGAGTAACTCCAGCATTTTATGACTTAAATAATGTTTGTGTGATTCAATGATCACCTCCCTGCGCTTGTGTTCTATATCAGGCAGTCCCATACGTCTACTTAGCTTCTTGTCCAACTTTGCATTGTCCTACGTGGAACTGCAGAGAACAATTTCACCAGATGGAATCCCATCTATCCAGCTCAGTTAAAATTGGGCAATGAATGCAGTGACACTCATATCTTGAGAATTAATTTGCAAACATTTGATCTTTGCATATTTTCTTAAACCTGTGGGAAGCAGCACTACCTGCTGCTCCACTTACTGCACCGTGGTTTTAATCAATTTAATGGATACTCTATTGGATCCCACTGCAAGAAACTGATACTACTTCGGAAGTGAAAGATATTAGTTGTGAGGTGATTAAATTAAATATTCATTTTATCTTGATTTGCAAGCTGCCACAATAGACCAGAAATCAGGCTGAATTAATGCAAGAGATAGTTACCATAAACCTTCGGGATGGGAGTGCAGTCTGTGATATAGTTAGCAAAGCAGAGAATTCATCTTTGGTCATTTATGTTCAAGATCTTCAGAGATGGTTGTATCCATTAGTTATTTCTTATTTCTTAATTTTATTTAATACAGTTTCATTAGCCTCTTTAATTAAATGCTTTCATAAAACGCAGATTTGAGAACATTGCTTGCCTGGCAGACTCTGTATCACTCTCGGAGGTCACCCTGGATGGCAATCCCATAGCTCAGGAGTCATGGTACAAGCAAACACTTCTCCGACACATGGTGCAGCTCCGACAGTTGGACATGAAGAAAATCACAGTGAGTCTCCAACGCTGGCCACACTGGTGGGATGTGTGCCATAACTTCCAGCTCTGCCACTGTCCATCAGTCCAGTGGGCTGAGCAACAAGACACTCATGGAATGCTCTCTTATACTGACCCACTGCTTCATCTCGTTAAGGAATATTTTTGAGACTTTGGGATTTACTAGTTCAAGTCAAAGTATCCTTTATTGTTATTCAGACCTTTCGGTCTGAACGAAATTTCGTGCCTTGCAGTCATACATATAATAAAAATAACAAAAACACACAATAAACACAAATTTAACATCCACCACAGTGAGTTCACCAGGCACCTCCTCACTGTGATGGAAGGCAAAAGTCTTAAAGTCTTTGTCTCTTCCCTCCTTGTTCTCTCTCTGCGCTGAGGTGATCCAGGCCTCCGAAGTTGAATTGGGGATTAGAATGATGATTGAAATGGAATTCGAAAACCAGTTGTGACATTGATAGAAATACAGTATAACAGCCAGTGGTACATGACAGACTCCAGGACTGTGGTGCATTTGGAGTTTAATTTGATTAGGTGGATTTAGATTTCCAGATGACTGGGACTATTTCTAGGGATGTTGGGCCTGCGTAAGCTGAACCAGAAAGACCCAATATCCTCACAGGGAGGTTGGCTGGTACTGTTGGGAACAAGTCTGCATCTAATTTGGCAGGGAATGGGACATAGACCAGATATACAGTCTGGGGAAGGTGCAGTCAAATATAGGACAGCAAATCAACCCAGTAAAAGCACAGGCATAAGTGTGATGAGCCACTTGGGGGGAATGTGAGACTAAATGGAAGTTATTTTAATGAAGGCAGGTGAACGTAGTGTGTTTGTCAACTCATGGGAAGTTGATACTGTTGCTGTCACACTGACATGGTTACATGGAGAGCAGGGAGGGCACGGTACAGAATCATCGGGCCTGATGGGAGGGTTGGGGAATAATGGTGGGATGTAAAAAATGGGATTTTAAGGAATCTATTACTTTGTTCAATAGAGAGGCAATTCACACGTTTGATTTCCTCGCAGGAAGAGGAGAGGAGAATGGCATCGGTCATGGCCAGGAAAGAGGACGACAAGAAACGTGAAATCCACAAGCAGGCAATCTTGAAGGTGCGGGCTCACTGCTGGAGTATTAGTTTCATATTCATTGCAAAAAGAATCCAATAGTCAATAATTGAAAACCAAATGTGAAATAATAACAGAACATTCGATGGCATGAATGGAAAGAGAAACAGTGTCGATTGCAGGAGGCCATTTACTTTCAGTCGTAGCCATTACACAGCCATAAACTAACCAAATAGAATCATATTATATTATTTTGCAGTATATTTAAGATGTTTTTGGGTTCACAGCCACGACCTAAGGAGTAAAAAGTTAGTAAAAATATATATCTTTTAAAACAACACAAATGGATAATTTATCAAAGCCAATCTCAAATTTAATTTAATGCAGTTTTACTGAAAAAAATAATGTTCGGTAAATAACTAATGGGAGTAGTATTGATGATGAGTGAATATCATTCCAGCAGAAACAGCTGCGTTCAAGGTTCAATGTCTGTGCCAAATCTCCTCTGCCACCACATGATCAGTATCCCTCAATTCTCTGTATGTTAGTATGCCTATTTAAAAGCCTTTTATATGTCACTAGTGCATCTGCCTCCACCACTATCACTGGCAGTGCGTTCAACATACAACAACCACCCACGTTGTAAAGTAAAATTGCTCCTCGCATTTCTTTTAAACTTTGTCCCTCTCACCTTAAAGCTATGTCCACTAGTTGACATGTCCACACTGGGAGAAAGGTTCTGACTGTCTACCCTGTCTATGCCTCTTCTAATTTTCTATAGATAGACACAGAAAGCTGGAGAAACTCAGCGGGACAGGCAGCATCTCCAGAGAGAAGGAATGGGTGACGTTTCAGGACGAGATCCTTCTTCAGACCTGAAGGGCTGAAGAAGGGTCACGACCCGAAACGTCACCCATTCCTTCTTTACAGAGATGCTGCCTGTCTTGCTGAGTTACTCCAGCTTTCTGTGCCTATCTTCGGTTTATACCAGCATCTGCAGTTTCTTCCTACACATCTAATTTTCTTTTCTTCTACAGCTCTCCCCTCAACCTCCAGCATTTCAGAAAATCAATCTATGTCTGTCCAACCTCTCCTTGTAGCTAATACCCCCTAATCCAAGCAGTCTTCTCGTAAACCTCTGCACCCTCTCCAAAGCCTCCACATTCTTCCTTTATTGCGGTGACCAGACGGCACGCAATACTCCAAATGCGGCCTAGCCCAAGTCTTATAGCACTGCGGCGTTACTTCTTGACCCTTATACTTAATCCCCTGACCAATGAAGGAAGGCAAGCATACCCTGCACATTCTGACCCATGAGGACCTCTGCCATTTCTCATATTCCTATTTTTAATTTCCCAGTCTTCTCCTCGCAGGGACTAATATTTGCTTCAGCTTGAACTTTGCTTATATATTGCTTATACTTACATCAATTCTCTTTTTACATTACGTAGGTTTTCTCTCATACTTTATCTTTTCATTCTTTATAACTCTCTTGGTTATCCTTTGCTGATTCCTAAAAACTTCCCATTCTCTGGCCTAAAGTTAATATTTGCAACGTTGTATGCCTTTTTCAATTTGTACCATTGTTGAATTCCTTAATTAGCGATTGATAGTGAATCCTTCTGACAGTGTTTATGTTTCTCTGGAATATATCTTTGGTGAAGTTATACAATATCTTTATAAATTTCTTCCATCGCTATTCTTTGGTTTTGCTCATTAATCTATTTTTCCTGTCCACTTTAGCCATCTCCGCCTCATACCATTGCAATTGCTTTATGTTTATGACACTGTTTTCAGGCCCTTTTTCATTCTCATCTGAATGTGAAATTTCACCATATCAAGATCACTCTATCCATGGAGATCTTTATTATTAAAATAATTAATTAATCCTGCCTCATTATACATTACCAGACTTATCCACTGCCACCCATTTATCTGTGCCACCTTCCTATTTATGTACTCATCAGCACAATCACTAGAGCTGTCCTGGTCTGTCACTGCCTTTCGTCTCCATACAACCTGCCTGAAGAACCACTGTAACTTTCCCTTTCCTCATCTCACCAACCAGTCCCCACCCCACCGCTCTACGTAGATAGATGGGTGTAAACTCGTGCATTGCTTTCAGATTTTGTCATTCATTGATAATCTTGCCTAAACTGTAAGCCCTAACAGTCTGCTCCCGGTCGCAGGAGAAGCGACGCTTGGCTATTAGTAACGCTGCCAGACAGTGGGAGATGCAGCAAACGTTCGCCACAGACAAGGAGGCACAGCAAGCATACTCTCTCTGCACAGTCAGTAGCAACAATATTCACAAGCCCTGCCACCTCACCCAGTCTGAGCAGGAACTGTGGTCCCGAGAATCAAGGTACTTTCTTGTACTGAGAATATTTGACTGCGTCACCTGGAGGGGAAGGATCTTAATTACGGAAATCATGAAATGGAATCAGTTTGGATGGAGCTAAGAAATAGTGAGTTGGGAGTTGCCCTCAGACAGAAAGAGTAGTGCAGGAACAGCATAAACCAGCAAATCTGAGATCCAGTACAGGCAAAGAATAGTTAAAGTTAATGTGGACCCGTTAGAATCTGATGCAATTATACTGTGAATTGGGGAAATTCAGAGAAATTAAAGAAATGTTTTGTGTTTTTTTTCACTGAAGGAGACCCAAAAACATTCACAGAAAGACTGGGGAACTCGAGGTCCAGCGAGATTGCTCAGAGAAATTAGTCAGTAAATAAACTGTTGGGGGTTTAATGAGAGTGAAAGGAAATAAATCAGTAGGAGCTGAAGACCTATGTTGTGGAGATTGTGGATGCAGTGCTTCCAGCATTCCATGTAGTTGAGAAGGAATCGCAGTCTTATACTTTTTAATATATATATATATATATGTGTGTGTGTTTAAAACCCTTTGTGCTGGATTGTATGTTGTCTCTCAACAGCCAGCAGAGTCCTAAAAGCAGCAGTAGGAAGGAAAGAGCAGAGAGCAACAAGCAAGAACTCACCAAACCCGAAAAATCCCATAACATGAGGTAATATCTTCTCGTGAATGAAAATGAGCATCTTCTGATTGTGTGGTGGATAAAGTAGTTCCATCACTCGACTCTATCTGCAAAGGCATTGTTAGTGCTGTCTGACAACTCTTCACTTATGATGCCCAGTGACTACCAACACTTGTTTACATTCTGTCTTCATGTCCAAGGCAGTCACTTTCACCTCACCTCTTTTGTCTCTGTTTGGTCATGTCTGTGATGAGGTGTGGAGCACAAACTGGGCATTAGGAGTACACAGAGACCCATGTGTGTGGTGGAAGGAATCCTCTGCCTCAGTCTGTCCACTTGCCTGCCTCATCAGGCAACTCATCAGGCCCAGTCTGTGTGAGCGTCTATAGTTCCCATATTGACCTCACCAGCCACCCCAGAACCAGCAGAACCAGAGTGGAAGCAGGGCACCCTTGATCCTGAGGCACTGCTTTAGTAGTCAGTGCTTGCCAACACTGGCAGAAGGAACAGTGCTATTGTTTGACCGTAGATTGGTTGGGCAGTAGTTAGCCAGGTTGCATTTGTACTGTTGAGGATCCAGAATTAGGTGGATAAACAATCTACGAGGAGGAAGAAGAGAGCCAGTGGAAGGATACGGAGAGGGAGTTGGCTGATGTAGCATCATATGGCCCCCTGCTCCTGTTTCTTTATGAATAGTAAATGTCGGGGCAATTTTGCACAAAGTTGGGCAAATGCCAGTGTTGTAACTCCATTGAAACCCCCATCTTCTGTATTGCATTGGCATGTTGTCTAGTCCCATAGTCATTAACAAGTGCGCTGCGCTGTTTCCTGATGTCAAAACGGAGTGAGGCAGATTGGCTGGAGACTGGCTAATAAGCATCAGCGATGATGCAGAAATCTTAGATGCCGATGTCTGTGAACTTATAAAAGTAGCACCTCCACAGTTCAGAGAAAAAGTGGTCTGATAAAAGTCCATGTGACCATGTGTGCTTTGTGTGTGTTGTGCAGGTCTCCTGATGGGATGCTGGCCTCTGGATTACAGGGACTGTCCATTGCAGAGTCTCACCTGGTGGAGCTGGAGAGAGATACACTGCACTTGTACGGGCTAGGTGCCCTGGAATCCCTGGAGCGCAGCTGGGGGGTGCAATCCGCAGCTGCCGTCACCACCGTCTCCTTCATGTTTATCGATTTCGATGAGATTATTCCCATGTTGCCACGTTTAAGGATTAAATTCCCAAATATTTTGGTAAGATTTTTTGGGAGACAGATATGTGAGGGTAGGATAACTAAGAGGGTGACTGAAAATCGCTTATAGTTGCAGAGATTTTCATTTTAATACTGACTCTGCATTGTTGACGCATTTAAACGTTGCTGTCAGTGATGTTGATGAGAAACCTGGGTCTGGAGATTTGATTCGCAACATCTCTCGTGTCATTTGTTTGCAGCATTTCAAGTTCCAGGACACAAACATACACAAACTGCAGCAGTTCAACGCGCTGGCACAGGGCCGCCGGTTGGACCAGCTCACCGTCAGTCCTCAGGGCAACTCTGTGGTGAGCTTCAGTCTCTGGAAGTACTACGTCCTCTTCAGGCTCAGTCACTTTGGTCTCCAGAAAATAAATGGGGCAGAGGTAAGCACATCAGACAATATAGGGCCCCAAAATCATGGGGCCCAACGTCACGGGGCCCAACATCATTGGCTCCATCCCCATTGGCCCCAATATCATAAGCTGACCTCTGATATCACACCTTCCTGATAGAAAATATCTCCTTGACAAATTCACCAGTTCCCTTACAGTATGTATATCACAGTTCCATTTACATCAGGTAGTAGAAACAAGGAATTGCAGATGCTGATGTACAAAAAAAAGACACACAATGTTGGAGTAAGTCAGCGGGTCAGACATCATCCCTGGAGAACATGGATCGGTGATGTTCCGGGACTGAAGAAAGTTCCCATCCCGAAACGTCACCTATCCATGTTCTCCAGAGATGCTGCCTGACCCGCTGAGTTACTCCAGCACTCTGTGTCATTCTTTTCCATTTACATTAATCCCGTCATAGATCATTAGACATCAGTCTTGGCTTTTACTGCTTTAATATTTTCTTCTTGTGACTGGACATTTTCTTCTTGTGACTGATGAAAGTGTTTGTTGACCTAGACTTTAAATCCTCAGGTTAAAGCACATTGTTTGTTTTCTAATTGTAACAGGTAACTCCCATGGATGTAGTGATGGGTGAGCGACTCTTTGGGATTTTAGCACGTGTTGCTGCTTCACATATCCCCCAACCTCGCCTACTTTCATTACTTGGAGAAATCAAGTAAGAATTCATTTTATTGATAGTTCAGTTAAACAATAGGTTCTTTTGCCATAGAGTTGGTTATTGCTATTTGTAAATGTGTGTTCAGAAATATGCTGCAAGTAATCTGTTTACTTACTCCCAAGTGTTTCATGAAGCATAGTAGAAGGAGCTATTCTGTAAGAATTAGCCAAGGTTTTGTGGAAAGCGTGGAAACAGGTCCTTCGGCCCACACCAACAGTAGATACAAAATACTGGAGTAACTCGACGGGACAGGCAGCATCTCTGGAGAGAAGGAATGGGTCACGTTATCGGGTCGAGACCCTTCTTCAGACTCTTCATTCCACACCAACCATTAATTATCTGATCCATCCTTCAGTTCCCATATAGAATAGAATCAAGAGTAATCCAGAGTTTCAGCGGGAGGGACATTTGTTTTTATTTTAGATTTCCAGCATCTGCTCCTGTATCAGTAACTTGCTGCTTACTTTGCTGAGGTTAAAGACTGACTGTATTTCAACCACATGTTTCATGCTTAGACACCAATGATGCTATTGAGTGCTTTTTGATTATGTCGATTGATATGAAACGTGGTAACTTGCTAACATCGCAAACTACAAAAGCCCCCTCTTCTTCCCCTCCCCCTTCCCTCCCCCCCCCTTCCCTCCCCCCCCCCCCTTCCCTCCCCCCCCCCCCCCCCCCACCGCACTTCAGAGAGTGCAGCCCCGTGCTTCCTGAGGCCTCTCCTGACAAGGTGCTGTGAGACAAACTCTCCAGAGACAGGTCTACGGTTCAAAACCCCAGGAAAGGAAGTCCTCCAATTGTAACATTTTTCTTGTCAGAAAGAAGCAACTGATTTTCATACTGGAGGGGAAGGGGAAGAAAGCCGTGCTGACAATGGACGACTGCAAGGACATAAAGCTTGGAGGCGAGAGCATTGGCCGTGCCATCCTGAACTACTCCAACAGAGACGCCACCTCCGAACAATTCAAGGTAAATGCGCCCAGGCTGCCAGGCCAGCGCTGTTCTGTTGCCTTCTGCTAGAGTTCGCCAAGTGTGTCACTTGGTTATTGTGCTGCAGGGAGAATCACAGTGAAACCAACGTACAGATGCTCTTGATTTCATCCCTCAAGTCCCTGCTTCCCCCAGTAATTAATCTGTAACCCAGAGCCAACGAGCTCTGATAGTTCACCACCAGGCACAGTTTAAAGTGGTATTGACAAGGTAATGGACAGGACTGCAGTGAGTGAGGTGTCATCCTGAACTATGCTGTGCAGTGATTAGTAAAGTTGACCTTTGTCCTTCTGGGCATCAACAGCTTTCAATTTCTCAACCTTGAGAAAGTACAGTACCTGAATTTTTTATCCAAAGTAGACAACTACATACTCGTCCACATTATATTCCTCCGTACATCCCTCTTCACTGTTTCCTCAGCTTTCTATTCCAATAGAGCCATTTGCATTCCTTCTAATAGTTCACTGCTTCCCTGCTTTGTTTCATCAGAAACCTAGATTTTCAGAGAGCCTTTACTAAGGTGCCACATGGGTGGCTGCTAAGGAAGATGAGAACCCATGGTATTAAAGGGCAGATACTAGCATGGATAGCTGGTTGGCTGGAAGGCAGAAGGCAAAGAGCGGCAATAAAGGGGGCTTTTTCTGGTTGGCTGCCAGTGACTATCAGAGTTCCATGGGGCTCAGTGCTGGGGCCGCTACTCTTCACGTTCTATATTCATGATTTGGATGAGGGGATTGAAGACTTTGTGGCCAAGTTTGCGGATGATACGAAAATAGGTGGAGGGGCAGGTAGTGTAGAGAAAGCAGGGACTCTACAGAAGGACTTGGACAGGTTGGGAGAGTGGGCAGAGAAGTGGCAGATGGAATATAGTGTAGCAAAGTGTGGAGTTGTGCATTTTGATAGTAAGAATAAAGGAGTAGATTATTTTCTAAATGGGGTGAGAATCCAGAAATCGAAGGTGCAAAGGGACATGTGAGTGCTGGTGCAGGATTCCCAAAACGTTAATCTGAAAGTCGAATCTTGCAATGCTAGCATTTATTTTGAGAGGGCTTGTTCACAAAAACAGGGATGTAATGCTGAGGACTCTATAAGGCGCTGGTCAGGTCGTATTTGGAATATTGTGAGCAATTTTTGGCACCGTATCTGAGGAAGGATGTGCTGGCTCTGGAGAGGGTCCAGAAGAGGTTTTCAAGAATGGTCCCAGGAATGAGTAGGTTAACGTATGATGAGCGTTTGCCAGCACTGGGCCTGTAATCACTGGAGTTTAGAAGAATGATGGGGGACCTCATTGAAACTTACCGAATAGTGAAAGCTTGGATAGAGTGGATGTGGAGAAGATGTTTCCACTAGTGGGAGAGTCTAGTACTAGAGGTCATAGTCTCAGAATTAAAGGACGTTCTATTAAGAAGATGAGAAGGAATTTATTTAGTCAGAGGGTGGTGAATCTGTGGAATTCTTTGCCACAGAAGGCTATGGAGGCAAAGTCAGTGGATATATTTAAGGCAGAGTTAGATAGATTCTTGATTAGTACAGGGGTCAGAGGTTATGGGGAGAAGGCAGAAGAATGGGGTTAGGAGGGAGAGATAGATCAGCCATGATTGAATGGCGGAGTAGACTTGATGGGCCGAATGGCCTAATTCTATTGTCACTTATGATCAGCAAACCTGGACATACACTTGACTCTCATCTACATCGTTGATATAGATTGTGGACAATTGCTTCACATGTGGGACATCACCAGTCACCATCTCCCATTCCAACAATGACCCATTTAATCCCATGGTTTGCTTTCTGTCCCTGAACCAATCTGTAATCCATGCCTTTTGAAAGTTTTCTGAAAGAAATATATCACATCAATTATACCAATGACCATACATCATTTGTGTAAATTTATGGCATTTTATTGTGATTTTCAAACACTGAACTCCAAACCTGATTTGGATCTAGTGGCAAAGATACAATCGTTCTATCAGTAATAAAGACAGATAATGTTGATAATATTTAGCAAGTTATGGTGCTTTCCTGGGGAGAGATTATGTTTTAGATCAAGAACATGATTTGGATTGTCCAGTAGAAAGGACAATATTAAGCTGCACGTTTTATTTAATAAACCTTTACCTATTTTCTTTATTTAACATTAGGAAACTAAGACATTTTGCCAAGTGTACGTCCAGAGACTGGTTAAAGATGCAGCTCTTATTGATGTTAAAAATGAATCGCTGCACAAGCTCTGGCCACAGATCTTCATTGAACTTGTGCGAGACTGTGTCATCCAGATGAGCAATAAGAACTCCCACATGAAACTGTGCCTGAGAAACATCATGCAGCGGAAATGATGAGGAAGCAGATCCACATTCAGCATTGGCCATCCTCTACCCTGAGAGAGCTCACAGCACCTCAATCACACCGCCATTCACACAGGAGCTTTCCTTCAGCATTTGGACTTCATTGGATCAAGTATTGCCAAATCGGTTGTTAAAAAACCTGCAGTGGGAAACTGAAATCACACTGGTGAAGGAAGCCAAAGCCATTGTTATACCAGTCTTCCCCTTCGAATGCAGGTAGCAGAACAGTCTGTCATGTTAGACCTCTACTGGGAGGGGCTCTGCTTCTGTTACCTGCTGACTCTATCTCTGCTGGGCTTAGACCAAAACGTGTATTAACTGAATGTTTTCTCCTCTCATCACTTTAGGATGATGGAGTAGTTGTGAGCAGAGTTACAACTTGTGAATTCCAGCTCATTGTTTACTCATGTTATTAACAATCCAGAAATGTGGCTGCATAGAACCTGCTGGTTTCATGTAAGGTATTATCACAGCAGTTCAATAGTAAATGTTATTATCATTAGAAACATTTCTTGTCTGAATTTGAACTGGGCGATGCTTGAAAATGGAACTAAAGATGGCCTGTCAGCAATGTGTTGTTGAATGATGGACCAGGCCTTCCTTGGGGCCACTGTGGACTGCTGAGGGTACTCAGCCTGTTTCAGGTTTGTACACCTGTATGTGGGGTCGTTCTGTGTGTACGGTGGGCCCACATTGGCCCCCAAGACTGGACACCAATTACACCACTCACGCATGGCACCCGGATTTCAGCAGCAATTGTGTTCCGTGATCTTTGTACCATCTGGCAGGTGCCAATATTATCTCTTGACTGAAGATTTTACAGTGCGAGTTAATGGATGCTATTTTTGAGTTTATCTTGCCACTGCAGGGAAAGGAGCAAATATTATGCACAGCTTTGATGATATTTGATGTTTTAACAGCTAATATCAGCTTTCATTGTAGACACACAGGGTGTAGGTATTCAACTGGTCAGTTTGGCTGTTCAGTTGGTTTTTAGGCTGCTCTGAACCACAACACCACCTATCTGCCTTTGCTCTGTCATCTATATCACTTTTCAACAAAAATCTAATAGTCTTGGCAGAATTGTGCCTGTTAATTAAAATATTATCCAATGATGTGTTAACTAAAATAGTCAGCTCACCACGTCAAGTCTTCAATGCCAAGAGTGTGCCATTGTTTACTGCATTGAATCTCCCATCATGAACCTGATTTGAGACAGTTCACCGACGGAGTTGGAGCCAAGGCAGCAGGCACAGCTACGATAGATCATGAATGTGGATTAATTGTGAAGTTATGTGCCAAGTGTGCTACATGGGTGTGGGACACTGCATGTGCATTGGATCTGGCCACTCAGTATGCATTCTAACACATCGCATGCTTGTGGACAAGAAGCACATTTACTACTTGGATTTTCTGTCTCCTCCATAAAATGACAAATTTGAGTAAAACCCTGTGAGATTTTAAAAATATTCTTTTAGTTTCTCGCTTGAAAAGTTAATGTACTTTGCTTGGAGTTGTTCAGTTCTGTGAGGATCTGCACTAGGGTTCAATGGTGTAAGAGATGGAACCCACAGCAGTCAGATCTGGAAGTTCTGGTTTATTGATTACATTTTATCATTTCAGTAATTAATCATTTTCAATTTAAATGTAATCATTTACCAGGCTGACGTCAATCATTAATTATTGTTTAACTATTCTAATTTTATATGCTTGATTAATTTCTGTAATACAATGATTTTCAGTTCACTTGATTGCTGGTACACTGCTTATTTCGCAATGATTTTTACTCATTGCTGGTTGTATATGAAAAAAATCATTAAAGTTTGTTTCAAATTCATTAATTACTATTTTATTTTACCATCTACATCCAGGCATAACATCCGAAATGGCCATTCTACATAAACAGCTGTTGCGTGTGACGTGGCTTGCATGAACAGTGAACTCCCTCTCACTCCAGGTCAGGCTTCCCACTGACGGGCTGCACATCGGGC
Organism: Malacoraja senta; assembly: GCA_038087875.1. Classification (NCBI taxonomy): domain Eukaryota; kingdom Metazoa; phylum Chordata; class Chondrichthyes; order Rajiformes; family Rajidae; genus Malacoraja; species Malacoraja senta. The sequence goes on from CM075993.1 coordinate 515,505, forward strand.
AGGTTTAGTACTCAGTACTTGGGTATTTCTGAAGTGCAGCTGGTGTCATAGAGTATGAAATAAAATTTATTGATGACTAATATTTACAGAATAATTAATTTTAATGTTTATGGATACTATAAAAAATAGTTTTTTTATACATGAAGCTAGTAATTATTTCTCCAAAGACCCATAGTCCCTAATACTACAGAAACTTAGCCCCACAGAAAGCAATCCTGTTTCTCATGAATTTTCCCTGAAACCTACTCAACACATCATGAACTTCCCCCCAGATTCTACCAGTCATCCCCAAGACAATTTATAATGGACAATTAACCTACAAACCCGCACATCTGTGGGAGGAAACCAGAGCACCCGGAGTAAGTGCACATGGTCACAGGAAGAACATGCAAACTCAACACAGCATCTGAAATCAGGATCAAACCTGGATCACTGGAGCTGTGTGGAGCAGCACCTATAGAGGAGTAGGTAAGTTTTGAAAGGACGAGGAAACTGAAGGCCATGAGGGGCTGTGGCGTCTGCTACTCCTTGTTCATTTATGTTCTCAGCGCAGCTGCTAAGCTTCAGCATTCTCATGACGTGGGCAACTTAAATGGACTTGACCAGTGTGAAATATCAATGTCTTCGAGGTTTCCCCTCGGCTAAAACCTCCCATTAATCCTCCAGATATTGTCTATTTTTACTTCCTTCTCAGCAAGTGCTACGGCAATTGAGACAAAATGGCTTCAAATATCTCCTGCGGTACATTACGGTTTGCCCAATTAGTCACGCAATCTATAAATTAACTACAGAACTAGTTAAAAAAACGAAACTAGCAAAGGTACACAAAAATGCTGGAGAAACTCAGCGGGTGCAGCAGCATCTATGGAGCGAAGGAAATAGGCAACGTTTCGGGCCGAAACCCTTCTTCAGACTGATAGGGGGTGGGGAGAAGAAAGGGAAAAAGGCGGAGGAGGAGCCCGAGGGCTGGAGGAGGGGAGGAGACAACCAGAGGGCTGATGAAGGGGAGGGGACAGCAAGGGCTAGCAGAATTGGGAGAATTCAATGTTCATGCCACCAGGATGTAGACCATGGAGGAGACCCAGGACAGAGAGGTCAGATACGGAATGGGAGGGGGAGTTGAAGTGCTGAGCCACCGGGAGGTCAGGTTGGTTATTGCGGACCGACCGGAGGTGTTGGGCGAAACGATCGGCAAGCCTCTGCTCGGTCTCACCGATGTAGATCAGCTGACATCTAGAGCAGCAGATGCAATAGATGAGGTTGGAGGAGATGCAGGTGAACCTCTGTCGCACCTGGAACGACTGCTTGGGTCCCTGAATGGAGGCGAGGAGGGAGGTGAAGGGACAAGTAATTTCAATGTATAAAACAATGCTGGCGACTTGTCTGAAGAAGGGTTTCTAACCCGAAACGTTGCCTATTTCCTTCGCTCCATAGATTCTGCCTCCAGCATTTTTGTCTGTTCTTATTTAGTAAAAGAAACCAACCACTCAGACTGCGTTTCCTCCCTCCACAATCCCCAAAATGGGGACAGGGAACGGTCATCAATGCCCACCAGCACTTGTATAAAACAAAGCTGGCAAACCGCTTCACGCTCAGGAGGAAACGCTGCAGCTCCTCATCATGGTTGGTGAGACCTTACTCTTTAGTACACGATTTCTCTAGTCACAGACTATAGAAATGATCCTTAAAAGTATAGCCTTAACTTCGCACTGTCTCTGCGCCTCCCTCCATTTACAACAACACACTTTTAAGTCACTCTGAGTAATGACCTTTTCATGGATTGTTCATAAAACTCATCGAAAACATTGCAGATAATGTCTAGCCATCCCTTCCCGACCTTCCTAGACTTCCAATAAAGCAAAAGTGACATTATTATTATTACCACCCAGCAGGCATGGAATGTGCATAGATTAGCAACCAGGCTCCAGCCATTGGCCCGCTGTTTGATCCGCCACTATTGCTGTAAATACCCGACACAATCACTGCAACAGTCAGAGAAGCAGAACATGCGCTTCACCAACTTCCCTGAACTTCCCAAAACTCCCCCAAACTTTCCCAAACTCCCTCAAACTTCCAGCCGTCTGACGCGTGGGCAGGGAATGCTCAGTAGAGCTCAGGGAGCCACCTGGTGGCTGCAGCTGGTAATGCACAAGCGCGACAGCGACAACTGATGGTGACCCTGACTCCACCCAGGAGATGTGTTGTCCAACTCAGTCAGTTCCACCAGCATCACGTCGTTCTTCTCTGACCACTGCATCTTCTAGCCTTCCTGTCACCTACCAGAGGATCAGGTCAGGCATGGGATGCAGAAAGCTGAACGTCTAACGAAAGATGATCTTATAAGGAGTAAGGAGATGTCTGCAGGAGTACATTCTGAGGTACAAACTGACTCACATATAGTTTAAACAACCACATTAGACCAATCCCCCCTCCCCTGAAATATATTTAAAAAACGAGCAACAAAGTTCTGGGGTGGACGAATATGCCGGAGAAACTCAGCGGGTGAGGCAGCATCTATGGAGCGAAGGAATAGGTGACGTTTCTGGTCGAGACCCTTCTTTAGCATCTGCAGTTCTTTCTTAAACAAAGTTCTGGAAAAACTCTATAGTCGTCAACAAAATAGAGAGAGTACAGAGGAGATTTACTAGAATGTTGCCTGGGTTTCAGCAACTAAGTTACAGAGAAAGGTTGAACAAGTTAGGTCTTTATTCTTTGGAGCGCAGAAGGTTAAGCGGGGACTTGATAGAGGTCTTTAAAATGATGAGCGGGTTAGACAGAGTTGACGTGGATAAGCTTTTTCCATTGAGAGTAGGGAAGATTCAAACAAGGGGACATGACTTGAGAATTAAGGGACAGAAGTTTAGGGGGAACATTAGGGGGAACTTCTTTACTCAGAGAGTGGTAGCTGTGTGGAATGAGCTTCCAGTGGAAGTGGTGGAGGCTGGTTCGATTTTATCCTTTAAAAATAGATTGGATGGGTATATGGACGGGAAAGGAATGGAGGGTTATGGTCTGAGTGCAGGTAGATGGGACTAGGGGGAAGTATTTTTTTTTTTTTTAAATGTTCGGCACGGACTTGAAGGGCCGAGATGGCCTGTTTCCGTGCTGTAATGGTTATATGGTTTATATGGTCAGTCAGCATCTGTGGAGGAATAGACAGTGACATTTCGTGCTGGTCAAGAATCCAGCATCCAGTCTTTAATATCTCTATAGAAAAGTTTTGTCAGGGAGAGGCTGTTGAGAAATCTCTAAGTTGTGTTCACTATTTGAAAAATCAGTTAACTATTTAAGACAGCTATGATATTACCATGACAGAGCAGTCGAGGGGCCGAGTAGCCTCTGCTCTGAAAAACATAATATAACCACATCACAGGCATTTCTTCTCAAATCCCTAGTTTCATTTAAAATGTAAATTGAAATTGTCCTTCCTTTGATTAATTTAAATATAATTCCATTTAAAAAAAGTAAGCTCCCAATGCCGTGCCATTGCTTCACCGCAATGCCGTGACTCGGATTCGAACCGAGGTTGCTGCGGCCACAACGCAGAGTACTAACCACTATACGATCACGGCGAGCTACTCAGAAGCTGGCGTCCTCAGCCGAGCAACGCCTCTAGACACTGAACAACGATTGACGTAACTTGTGATTTAGGTGATGACGTCGCATCCGATGACCCGGCGATTCTGCGCAGTAAAACAGACTACAACTCCCAGCATATCACACGAGGCGCATGCGCATTGTTGTAAAATAATTGACAACTTCAATGGTTCTCTTCCCATCGCCGATTAATCCTTGTTCCACTCAAACCCTTGTTCCACTTTGGTTCCACTTCCCATTCAGCGTTCCGAAGATGCTGCTTCCTTTCAGAACTCCCTGATTTGCTCTTCCGTCTCCAACAACAATTCCCTCTTTCACAGCTCTGAGTATAAGAGGCAGGAAGCCACATTGAAGCTTTGTAGAACGATGGTTCGGACACTTTTGCAGTATTGTGGGCAGTTCTGGTCGCCCCATTACAGGAAGGATGAGGAAGATTTATCAGAATCGTGCCTGGATTAGAGAGTATCGGTTGTAAGGAGAAATTGGACATTTGGATAGTTTTCTCTGGAATACCAGAGGTTGAAGGAAAACCTGGTAGAAGGATATACAATTTCGAGAGACATATAGACAGCATGTTTTTACCTGGTGGAAATATCAGACTAAAGGGCAAAGCTTTAAGGTGAGAAGGACATGGGGCAGGTATTTCACACAAGACAGTGGTGAGTGCCTGGAACACTATGCCAGATGTGGTGGTGAGGGATCTACAACAATGGCATTTAAGATGCATCTGGATGAGCATATGGATATGCAGGGAATGGAGGGTTATGGATCATGTGCTGGTGTAGGAGGCTAGTTTATCTGGGCATCATGCTCAGTGCAGACATTATGGGCAGAAGAGCCTGTTCCTGTGCTATGTTCTGACCCTGCCCATTGTGCAGGACTCCTAATTCTCCTTTCGGGTTTAGTTTAGTTATAGAAACATAGAAAATAGGTGCAGGAGTAGGCCATTTGGCCCCTCGAGCCAGCCATATGATCATGGCTGATCATCCCAAATCAGTACCCCGTTACGGCTTTTCCCCCCATATTCCTTGATTCCCTTAGCCCTTAGAGTTTAAAGATACAGTGCGGAAACAGGCCATTCGGCACACTGAGTCCGCGCTGACCACCGATCCTTGCACGGGCCTGACCCACTGTACGAGTTCACCCAAGAGATCTCCCGAGTTAAAAAAGATATCAAACTCGTGGAAGCACGTAGAATGTACATAGTGGGTTGGTCGGAGCTCGGGACGTCTCTTAGCGGCTCTTAACGCTAACGGCAGGTACTCGGGAAACGCGGTAAGCTCGGGAAGACTCGTGAAGATTTTTCAACATGTTGAAAATGTTCACGAGAGCCCTGAGTACCTACGAGCGGCTACTACCATAATTCTCCGAGTTCGAATCGGAGGAAACTCGGGAGAACTGTTAAATGAACTCGTACAGTGGGACAGCCCTCGAGGGACAATTTACAATTTTACCAAGCTAATTAACTTACCAACCTGTAGATCTTTGGAGTGTGGGAGGAGACCGGAGCTCCCAGGGAAAGTTCACAGAGAGAACGTACAAACAGCACCCTTACAAGATCAAACACGGGTGGGTCTCTGGCGCTGTAAGGCAGCAATTCTCCTGCTGCATCTGTCTGTCACCCCAGTGATTTACTTACACTATTTCAATTTAACTTTTTTTCTAAAAATAAAACTTTATTCAGAAATAAAAATATGTAAACATAAGCTGTGCATATCTTCATACATTCTCGGTATCTATGCATTCATTAGTGTCATACGTAGTAGTGTTCACACCTATCTTTAAACAAAACACCCTTGCCATTCATGTGGTTCCCTGGGTAACACTATATCCCTTGTTTGAGGGATGTCCACATCGGACTCTGCCCCACAATGTCCCTTTGCATGTACTCCTGTAGTCTGGAATGGGCCAGTGGGCAACATTCCCTGACGGACATCTCGCTCTGCTGGGAGGTCAACAAAGTTTTGGGCAGACCCACGAGCGTCTTTCACTGAGTTGATGATCTTCCAGCAGCACTTTATGTCTGTCTCTGACTGGGAACAGCCCGTGAGTCGTGTTAGGGAGCTCTTCAGCATGAAGCATAACAGGGACCTTGCATCATTCTCCAGACCCTCTTCACAAATTCACACTCAGCGGGTCATTCAGCATCTGTGGAGGATTGCACAGCTGACATTTCAGGCTGATCAAGAATCCAGCATCCAGTCTTTTATGACGCTATAGAAATATTTTGTCAGGGTGGATGTGGAGAGGCTTCACATTTTGCAACCATCTCCTCGCTGTAGCAGCCATAGCAAGGGTAGCGGTAGTCAGACTCTGACGGCACAGGAAGGATCTTACGAGAAGGACCGCTCTCACCGCCAGCCAAGTGAGGACTTGGTGTTTGGTGGTGAGGCCTGGTGGAGGCATTTCAGCGGACAAACTGGGCAGTCTGCTCAGAGAAAGACGTCTCAGGATGCTCCATGCTGATCACTGCCTGAATGACTTGTGGTAAAGGTGTTGGTCTAGAATAACTTTTCCAATTTAATGTATTGAATTAGATGCTTATGATGTAATCTCCTCTGTATTGGAGAAACCAAGGGAACATTGGATGATTGGTTTGCAGGACACCACTATTCAAGGGTGACCATGAGCTAAATATTGCCTGTCACTTTAATGTCTGTCCCACTCCCAAAGATTTCTGTCTTTAGCTCCTACATTGTTTTAATGTAAGCTTGAGGAACAGCATCTTGTCTGCCATCCAAGCACAGAACTCCCACAGGACCTATCAGATCACCAGACTTAATGTGTAGGAAGGAACTGCAAACATCACCTATTCCTTTGCTGCCTGACCCGTTGAGTTACTCCAGATTTTTGTGTAGATCGCCAGATTTTCCAGTTTATGTCAGATATGGCCTATTATGAAAAAAAGGTTATCCAGTTATACTGTCAATTCTTCTCCTCCACAGATGCTCCCTGATTTCAGATTAATTTCAAATTTCCAAAAACCACAGTGTGTGCATCTCCCAGTTCCAGGTAACAACTTCCTGGGCCGAGCACTCTCTGCCCATTTCCTAGCTGGGTTCTTTTGCCAAGAATCTGTTGTCTTTGGCTCTGATCTCCATCTGTCAGAAACTATTTCTGTTCATCTGAAAAGCAAAATTAATTATTTACAAACTCAGCAGCTTTCTTGGAATAGAATTAAACAGCGAGCAATGAAAATTTGGGAAGTTTTATTGAAAGCACAAATTTTATTATTTTTGAGAGAATACCCAGCAACTGCATTGAGGGTATCATCCAAACCTTCTTCCATTTCATTCAAACTGTATGGTATCCCTAAGGGTGTGATATACGGGTCTCAAGAGAAAGTGAAGAAAAAATATCCAGATGGCCAGCACTGTATGTGGTTTCATCAAGCTGTGCTCAGAGCCTGTAAAAGCCCAGACTTAATCTGCCCTCATACAACAAAACCCTCACCCCACCAATCAATCTGGTGAATATTTGTTGCACTCCCTCTATTGCAGGTACATAGGGAGCTCAGACCTACGCAGAATATTGCAATCACTCTACTTCCCTCCTCAAACAGGTTTCTCGTGCAACTGCAGGAGTTTCAACACTTTGTCCCTTCCCTCTCATCAGGTCCTCCCAGTGAAGCAGTGATTGTACTTTCTACAATCTACATGTGGCATTTTGTGTTCACAATCTATTTTCACAACAACTAAAACCAAACACAGATTGGGTGACCATTTTGAGCAGTGACAGTAAGTTTCCAATTGCCTGTCACTTTAATTCTCCATCCCATTTCCGGTCGGACCTGTTGCCGTGAGACCAATCTCACATTGTAGTTCCCAGCACTCAATTCTGTAATCAACAATTTCAGGTTGTTGTCTGTGTCAGATCTGACCAAGCCTGCTGCAGATACATAGATACATAAAAAATAGGTGCAGGAGTAGGCCATTCGGCCCTTCGAGCCCGCACCGCCATTCAATATGATCATGGCTGATCATCCAACTCAGTATCCCGTACCTGCCTTCTCTCCATACCCCCTGATCCCTTTAGCCACAAGGGCCACATCTAACTCCCTCTTAAATATAGCCAATGAACTGGCCTCAACTACCCTCTGTGGCAGAGAGTTCCAGAGATTCACCACTCTCTGTGTGAAAAAGTTTTTTCTCATCTCGGTCTTAAAGGATTTCCCCCTTATCCTTAAGCTGTGACCCCTTGTCCTGGACTTCCCCAACATCGGGAACAATCTTCCTGCATCTAGCCTGTCCAACCCCATAAGAATTTTGTACGTTTCTATAAGATCTCCTAAATTCTAGCGAGTATAAGCCAAGTCTATCCAGTCTTTCTTCATATGAAAGTCCTGACATCCCAGGAATCAGTCTGGTGAACCTTCTCTGCACTTCCTCTATGGCTATAATGTCCTTCCTCAGATTTGGAGACCAAAACTGTACGCAATACTCCAGGTGTGGTCTCACCAAGACCCTGTACAACTGCAGTAGAACCTCCCTGCTCCTATACTCAAATCCTTTTGCTATGAAAGCTAACATACCATTCGCTTTCTTCACTGCCTGCTGCACCTGCATGCCTACTTTCAATGACTGGTGTCTCAGCGGGTGCGGCAGTGAAATAGATCAGATGATCTACTGCAATATTACCTCAGGTTTCCCTGTACACAGACACTGCCTGATTGCTAACCATTTCCAACATTCACCTTTTTGTTTCAGTCTCCACAACAGCTAAGACCACATTTCACAGATTTCACATCTCTTTGTTTGTTCTCTCTCTAACTGCTCTCATTAATCCATCAACCTGATGCCTTTTTAAACAGCATGTCACCATGGCAACTCTGGCCTCACCCTTTAAGAGATTTTTTTGTCCGTTCCATGTCCTCTCTCATTTTTTCTACAACTTGAAACTAAATTGTTTTCTTGCTTTTCAAGTTCTGATGAGGAGCCTTTGACTCTTTTGAAGACGCTGCCTGGTTGTTTCCAGCATTTTTATTACATTATTGCTGGTAGAATCAATAACTAGCTCCATATGTGTTTTAAGAAGGAACTGACAGAATAGCTGGAAAATTCGAGAGAGGTAGACAAAATGCTGGAGAAACTCAGCGGGATCGGCAGCATCTATGGAGCGAAGGAAATAGGCAATGTTTCGGGCCTAAAGGGAACGAAGGAAATAGGCAACGTTTCGGGCCGAAACCCTTCTTTAGGCCCGAAACATTGCCTATTTCCTTCGCTCCATAGATGCTGCCGCATCCGCTGAGTTTCTCCAGCATTTTTGTCTACCTTCGATTTTCCAGCATCTGTAGTTCCTTCTTGAAAATTGAGGAAGAGGTTATTGTCCTGGCACCATGTTACTACTTCCAGTAGTGCCGTCTGCAAACTTGTAGATGGAGTTAGAACATGGAGTTTAGCCATACAGTCGTGAGTGTATAAGGAGTATAGTAGGGGACTGAGAATCCTTGCAGGGCACCAGTGTTGAGTTATTGGAGGGGAGTTATTGTTGCCTATCCTCACTGATTGAGGGCTGTGAGTCAGAAAGTCAAGGATCCAGTGGTGAGGGAGGGAGGGGGGAGTGAGCGCACCTTGTAATTGTAGCATGTGTCTCTCCTCAAATCCTGTTGCATTAAAGGCCAACATACTATTTGCATCGAAGATAGAGTCAAATGCTGGAGTAACTCAGTGGGACAGGCAGCATCCCTGGAGAGAAGGAATGGGTGACGTTTCGGGTTGAGATCCAGTCTGAAGAGTCACCCATTCCTTCTCTCCAGAGATGCTGCCTGTCCCGCTGAGTTACTCCAGCATTTTGTCTCTATCTTCGGTTTAAACCAGCAACTGCAGTTCCTTCCTACACATACTATTTGCATCTATAGCTTCCTGCTGAACTTTTATATTAGTTTTCAGCAATTCATATATAGAGACAAACACCCAAGTCCTTCTAAACACCAGCAAATTTTAATCTCTGAAGTCTGAAGAAGGATCTCGAACCAAAACATCATTTGTTCATTTACCTCCACACCTGCTGCCTGACACATGAGTTCCACCAGCACTTTGTGTTTTACTCAAGCATCTGCAGTTTCTTGTGCTGATACTATGGATATTATCGTGTCCCCAAAACACAAATTAGGTAATCTGCCTCATCAGATTAGTTTGTGTTAACGTGAACATAGAGATTGACATGTCTCAATTGTATTTACTGTTTATATTATGAATAAATTATATTTGGAGGAAAAAAGATCAATCACAATCTCCCAATCTGAAAATGACCAATGTATTCATATCGAAATGTCACCTATCCATGTTCTCCAGAAATATAGCCTGACCCATTGAGTTACTCCAGCACTTTGTATTTTTTTTTCTCTAATATATTCCGATTGTTTTCTAACCAATAACCCAATCTTCAGTCTCGGCGAGTATATTATTCCCAATATATATTCTAATTTTTAAAAATCTTTTTTTTGTATGACATCTTATCAAAAGCCTTCTAAAATTCCAAATACACATCGGCTGCGTTGCCTTTATCTATTCTGCTAATTACTACTGCTCAAAACATTTGACAGATTAGTCAAATATTTTTCTAAGACTTGTGTAAATATGTTTTCACTTCAATAAATCTGTTTTGAAGTTTGTTTAATCCTTAACGAAAAAGTTGGAATGTTCCCTACTGCTGATACGAGACTCACTAGTTTCTGTTTCCTTGTACCTCCTGTTCTTTAATAATGGGGTCACACAAACTCGTGGGAACCATGCAGAATCTATGTTTGCAAAGACATCGCGTCCATCCAAAACCAAAACCTTGGCTGCAGATTGTGCTCCTGCTCCATTCATTTCTCTGTTATCACTTATTTCTTCGAGGTCCTCTTTCATGCTGGACGTTTAGTTCTTCGTTATTTCTGGGTCTTAACAAAAATGTAACCAGGAATGCAATGGGTATAAACATTCTGCAGATCTTTGTGTGAATTGATTACAGATTGTCAATGAAAAACGCATGTAATGTTGCAGACTTCCATTCTGATCAGTGCTGGTGTTAAATCTGTCAGATTATTGGAATACTGTCTACTGTCATGTATCAGGTGTGTTTTGGCTTTCGGTACCACCTGTACAAGTAGAGGAATGTTGACTTTATCCATTGAGCACACACCCAGTGAATTATTCATTACAACAGCTTGAATTCAGGCCCTCCTCGGCCTGGCAGCTTTGCTGAAGCATCTGCAGTTCCTTGTTTTGACTGCTGCCTGACCCACTGAGTTATTCTAGCATTCTGTGTAGCTGAAGCATTTGTTGGGCCGCAGGTCTGTGTAATCCACAGGGAAGTGTGCGGTCACGGTTCGGGCTCACAGTGTGGAGATGGACCCGGCGCTGAGGCGGCGGCCGCTGTCCTAGGCCCCGTTGCCATGGGGACGGGCGACGGCTGCGGCGGCGCGCCTGCGCGGGCACGGCGCTTCCGGGTGTGACGGCCCAGCTTCCGCCGCCGGCCTGCAGGATGTGGCGCGTAGCTGCCGGTGTGGTGCTGCTGGCCGTCGGTCTGTTCTTCTTGCACCCCTCCTGCCGCCTGGAAGGCCCACAAGTGCTCACACGGTTCCTCTCACAGAGCCTGGCCAGCAGCTCCGCCGAACAGCCGCTGGAACAGCTACTGGCCGAGGCCTGGGATTCCATGATCAAACCGCCCAATGTGGGCTGGTCCAGGGTGGCCGTGGGGTGAGTGCCGGGTCGGGGAGGGATAGAGGAAGGGGACAGGGAGGGAAGGGGGTGGATGGAGGGAGGGAGGGAGGGGGGGAGGGATGAAGGAAGGGGGCGGGGTGGGACGGTGACGGATGAAGGATGGGTGGAGAGGGGTGGGGAGAGTAGAGGGAGGGGACGGGGTGGGGTGGGATGGAGGAAGGGGGCGGGGTGATAAGGGTCCAGAGAGGAGTGAGGAATGAGAGAGGGTGGTGTGGTGGGGTGGGGTAAAGGAGAATGGGTTAATGTATAGAGGAGGTAATGGGGACAGTGGGATAATGCAGAGGTGGGTGTTGGAGGGACAGAGGTTGGGGTAGGAGATATGTATTGGGGAGATGTGGGTAGTGCGGAATGGGGGTAATAAGAGTGGGCAAAGGGAACAAGGGATGGACAGTCAGGTCAGTGATTGGAGAAAGGTTCCTGGGGTGGTGGGATTTTGTGGGTGGAGAGTTTGGGCAGAAGGGACCTACATTTTGTTGACAATGGAATGCAAGTTAATTAAGTTAATCTGAGGTTTGACAGGGTACATACAGGGATGACCGCTTTCATGGCTGGGGTGTTGCAAACCATGGGTCTCGTTCTCAGAATAAGCGGTTGACTGTTTAGGACACGGACGAGCAGAAACTTCTTCACCCTGAACATGAAGAGTCATTAGAATCCATTACCCAAGGAGGCTGTCAGGTGGTCACCAAGTACATTTGAGACGACCTTGGGTAATACCAGGAATGTAAACAGAAAATGCTGGAAACTCTCAGCAGTTCAGGCAGAATTATGGCAAGAGTGACAGCTGACATCTTTGGATGGTGCCACTCCTAGAACTGTGTATGAAGTTGCAGACAGCAGGGTGGAGAGAACAGGTGTATGCCGAATAGAATAGGGACCAAGGTTGTCCTTTGCACATGACTTTCAGTGCAGGCGCTTTAAGTAAAACATGTTGGAAGTCTGGAATGAAAGATGATGTTGTACATACCCAACTGATCAGGCAGCACCTATGGAGAGAATTATTGTTACAGATGGATGACTATACAAACAGGAAAGACTGGTTGCCTGAATTTATCAAACTCAATGTTAAACCTGCCAAGCAGTAGGAAGCTTAGTGTCTTAACTTGTGGACTGAATGGAGGTGTTCTGTCGAGTGGTTAACCAGTCAGCGTTTGATCTCTCCAGTGTAGATGTGACCAGATCATGGGCACTGGATGCAAGTGCCAGTGAATTTGTATTCAAGATGGAGATCAATAAAGGTTTTACATATGTAGGGAACAGCAGGATATGGGGTTAGTGCAAGAGTGTGACACTGAGGTAAAGGTTGAGTCGGGCTGAATGATGGGGCAGGCACAAGGGCCTGAATGGCCGACTCTTTCAAGTTAGGTTTTTATTACAATACAATACAATACAATACAATACCATTTATTGTCATTTGAACCTCAAATGAAGTTCAAACGAAATTTGGTTTCTGCAGTCATACAAACAAGTAAAAAGAACCAAGACACAACACAATTTACACAAATATCCATCACAGCGAATCTCCTCCTCGCTGTGATGGAAGGCAAAGTCTTATCTTTCCCCTGCACTCCCCATTCTCCTCCCGATGTCAGAGTCAGAGCCCCCGGCGGGCGATGGAAAATAAGTCCCACGGCCATTAAAGCCGCGCCGGGCGATGCAAGGCCGCCCTCCGGGTCTGGATGTTGGAGCCCCCGGTAGCGCTAGCAAGTCCCGCGGCCATTAAAGCCGCGCCGGGCGATGTTAGACCCAGCTCCAGGTCATCTTCAACCCCGCAACTCGGGCGGGAGAAGTTGCCGTTGCGGGAGCCCCGAAAAGCGGTCTCCCACCAGGGACCCGCGAGCTCCCGATGTCTCCGTCCACCAGACCTGTGGCTGGAGCCTCCGAATCTCCGGGGTCGGGTCACAGCCGCGCGTCACCGCAGCTCTCCACGCTCCGAACTCGGCCAGCTCCACGATGGTGAGTAGTCCGCAGGCTCCGCGACTGGAGCCCCAGGTCGTTCCGGTTGGAGGCCGCTCCACGGTGCTAGGCCCCAACGACAACGGAGACCCGACAGGGAAAGGTCGGGTCCTCCGTACAGGGAAAAGATTTTTTTAAGTTTCCCCCTCCCCCCCCCCCGCCGCCCCCCACATATACACAGTTAAAAACAATATTAAAAAACACAAACAACTACATTTAACTAGACAAAAATAAAAAAAGACAGACGGACTGCAGTCGAGCCGCTGCCGTTAGGCGCTGCCACTTCCGGAGGTGATGATGGAGGATTGGGGAGGAGAGTTGGAGGGTGCTAGCTGGAGCACAGCGAGGGTGGAGTGTTGCTCCTGCACTATTACCAAGCTCGGATTCTTAACACCAGGTAAAGTCTTTAACATTTTGTGGCCGCTATTGCTGTTGTCAGCATGTTCCTGATAACTGGATTGAACCAGTGACGCTGGATGTTATCACCAGGGTTTAGACCCGCGGTTCAAAGAGAATTATAAACTCACTCGTCAATGAGTCAAATAGATTTATTTGAACAGTTGACATACTTACATTTGGTTCATTTAAAATATGCTGTGTAGACATTTAAGGGATTGTGAGATACTTTGTTAATGTCAGAATAAATGCAACACGGTACTACTACAATGTTTAAAAGGCATGTGGACAGGTACTTTGATAGGAAAAGAATAGTGGGATGAGGGCCTAAAACAGGCAAATGGGAAAGGCATCACAGTTTGCATGGACGAGGTGGGGTATAAGGGCCTATTTCTGTGTTATTCATATCTATGATTCTATAAAAACTTAAAAAACTGAAACTATGGAAGTTGCATGAGTGTGACCCACATTAGACAGTAAGAGCTGCAAGGGTGGCTCAGGCCACTCGTGGTGAGTTGGGGTGCTGTAGAGTGGTGGTGCTGACTGCTTCTTCCTCTCGGACAGGGTAAATGCCTGTGTGGATGTGGTGGTGTGCGGCGTTGGACTTTTAGAAGCTCTGGGCTTGGTCCCTGGGACACAAGTGGATCATGACACACTGCAGTCGCAAGAAGATCTGAGGGAAACTTTCTCCTATTTCATGGAGAAAGGAGTTGCAGCTGAACGATTCTTCGCTGACAAGGAACTCTTTCAGAACATTGCTGCGGCTGCATCGCAGTACCCAGGAGCTAAGGTGCAGCTTTTTTTTTGAGCAACCAATGGGTGAAGGGACAATGTTAAATACAAGGGCAACACCCAGACTGGAGAAAGCAGTGGGGGAAAGGTGAGATGAACGAGAGGTTTGTGAAACTGCACCAAGTTGTAGTTTATAGGAAGAAAGAAATATTCTGAAGGTGCTAGTTTCTTCAGGTCCAGGGATAGGATGCGTTTGATGAGGAGGCAGTGTGTGGGCAGCTGTTGAACTGACAGAGTTTGCTTTCATAACATCTCCATGGCATGAGGATATGTTGACGTGCCTAACAGCAATGAATTAGTCTTCAGTACAGGGAAGTGTGGCTGATGTTATTTCCTACTGTCTAATGGGGAAACAGAGAAGTCATTACTTTTGTCGAGGTAAATTATTGGGCAAGACCTCAAGAGAGTTCCCGGCTCGTCATTGCATTCAAAGCCCTGTGTATAAATTGTGCAAGTTCATTTTGACACCGTGCTTTTCACCCATCAGACCAAAACGGTTTAAAGTTTCCTTTGACCGATGTCACATCTGGAGCTGCCTCAGCACCAATGATGCTGCGTTCAAGTGGGTGTTGCCGTTCTGACTTTACATGAAGCTTTACCTCTTTGAAACCTTTCACTCTGAAAGGAGTGTGACGCTTCGAGGAGCCAAGTTGACATATATACGGCTGTTAATTTGATGGTAAAGTAGACTTTCCGTGCAGCTGCACTGGTGGCTTGGGTAGGAAGATGCAGAACTGGTGCAAAGGAAGGCAGGGCTTGTTGCAACTCTGATTGCTCGGTCAATGATGTGGAAAGCATTAGACAAAGTCAAAGCTTATGGGGAGAGGGCAGGAAAATGGGGTTGAGAGGGACAGATAGATCAGCCAGAATTGAATGGCGGAGTAAACTCGATGGGCCGAATGGCCTAATTCTGCTCCTATGACTTCTGAATTTATAAACTTATGAATTGAACAAAAAATTGGCAAATGGAATTTAATCTGGATTGGTGTGTTGCATATGGGGAGATGAAATGAGGCAAGGCACTGTGCAATAAATGGGAGAGTAGTGAGCGGTGTAGTGGAACAGGAGATTCAGTGTATATACCCCTTAAGGTTGCAGGACAGATCATGAAGGTGATGAAAAGCTTCTTGAATACTTTCCTTGTTAGCTGTAGCATAGAATATCACAGCATTGGAGTTTAGCTGGAACTGTAAACAACACTAGTTAGACCAGGACTTGTGCATTGCACATCATTTCAAGAAAAGTGTGGAAAGGTTGAAGCGATTTACAAGGGTTTTGCGAGGACTGTAAGGTTAAAGCTATCAGGAAAGATTGGATTCACTATGATTGCTTTCTTTAGAATAGTGAATGCTGAGGAAAGTCTTAATTGGTATGTAACACTGAGTAAATATTGGAATAGCTAGAGTAAATCGGAAGGACTTATTTTTAAGCAGAGTGGTTAAAAACCAGGGGGCAGAGTAACTGGTGGAAGGCATAGAAGTGGTGATAGGAACTTGGAACATTCTGCAGGAACAGTTGGAGACGGGGAAGCTGTCTCCATGGGTTAATAGTATGTGAGGAGCACTCGAAAAGCCCAGGTGTGTACAGGATTGTGGACCAGTGCTGCAAGATGATAGCGATTCTTTTGAACAGAACACACATGGTGGACCAAATGGCCTCCTAGGCCATAAACTTTTTGGCAGTGAATTAAGGCATTGTTTGGTTTTAAGGTTTTGAAATGCATATTGGCATACGTGATACATGTGCAAACTTGTACTGTTTAAATACTTTAATAAATTGCAAAAAAAGCATATGCCAGAGGAATGGGTTACTGATTGCTGAGAATTGTATTGCGTCTCAGATTAGATAAGCAGGTTACCTTTCACAGCCAGTGTTCTGCAACCCTGGGTCCAGACCTGAACAAGGCTGTGGTACGAACTACACAGTCCACCAGTGTAGTGCAAACCACGGTTGATCAGTCTCCAGGGAAATGGTGTGTGATTTAAAATGAGGTGCATTGTACTTTGCAAATCAGCAGCCAGCCATAGTGTATAGAAAGCTGACTGGGCAAGCTGCCAAAAGCCACGTCGTAAAATGCCTTCAGTAACAGAGCCAGCTCTTACAAAGAAGGCTTTTGCAAATGTTTCAGGACCCTGTCAATATGTGGTCACAATCCAGCATTTGTATGTATGACCCACCAAAATCTGGACACATTTTTCATTTTTAGCATAATCCTATTTTATTTGCGCATTTTCCACCTTTTCCAACTTCCTCGGGGGGACAATTAGAATGATGGAAAATAGACCAGAATGGTGCACAGTACTCAGACTGTAGTCTGATACTTGTGTACTAACTGAATGCAGTTATTCTAATCTCCCTTATTGTACATTCCAAAGGTGCTGCCTGGGTTTGGTCCCTTGAAGCTTTTAAACAAATCTGATAACATTGGGCTTGTTAAATGTGCTCTGGCCACACTCTGCGTGGGATCTCGCGTGAATTTTAGACTGGAGACTGGATCTCAACCCATGCTGTGGAGCACCCTAAAGTAGAGTCAGGTTTGTTGTGATAAACGTGGAGACAAAACTGCACATGCTGGTAAATTAAAAACAAAACAAAGTGCTGGACCCAGTTAGCGGGTCAGGCAGCATCACTGGAGGACATGGGCACGTGATGTTTCAGATCGGAACCATCAGACATTCTCAAGAAAGGTCCCGACCCGACAGGTCGCTTGGTTTGAAAAGAGTGGCTAAGCTTCAGAACAGCTTTCATCCTCATTTTGTTTTCAATATGGAAACGTCTCCTTTCACATTTATGGTGCATCTGGAGTAAGCACTTCATATCACTGAACACTAAAGTTGACGTCCTGCAGTTAAGTCATTGTCATTGGAGGCAGTTTGAGAAGCTAAATCAATTGATCACTCTATATTAGTTTTATCTAATTATTCCTTTTTATTGTTGGGATGAACGCATTAAACTATGCCTGAATGGGAAGGGTATGGAATACGTGTAGGAAGGAACTGCAGATGCTGGTTTACACCAAAGATAGTCGCAAAATGATAGAATGATAGAAGAAGGGTCTCGACTCGAAACGTTACCCATTCCTTCTATCCAGAGATGCTGCCTGTCCCGCTGAGTTACTGCAGCATTTTGTGTCTCTAGGGTATGGGATTTACTCTGCTGCTGATTCCTAACTCGATTCTTCTTTTGTTCTTGCAGCACTTTGTCGGTGGAAATGCTGCTCTCATTGGTCAGAAGCTGGGCTCATCTGGGAACCTGTCGGTTAGTCCACTATTTCTACATTCTATGGCTGGATAATCACGCTCACAGTTTACACGTTGCCAGGAGATTGAGTGCCTGTGCACGGTGTGGGTCAGGCATGGGGTGGTTGATAAATGCTTGTCACAGCTCTTTGTAGGTTTAACTCGCACCGCTGGCATCAGCAGGGCTGCTGAGATCTCCCTGCTTCACTAGTCTAGTAACTCCTAAGAGTCCAGCATCAGGAGACTAAATACCAGTGAGGGCCTCCTATGATCTCTGCAACATTGCCTCATCTGTTTGTTCTGCTTTTGGAAGGAATAATTTGGCATGTTTTGGCTGCAGGTGCTACTGTGTGGGCCTGTGGGTCCCAAGCTTCATGAACTCTTGGACGATCAGATTATTATTCCACCGGAATCTCTGCAGGACAAGGATGAGTTCCATCTCATTCTGGAATACCATGCCGGTGAGTGCTGAGTGAGGAATCTTTCTCGTTGTGTTGCTGTTAACATCAACCTGATTGCAACTGGTGCTTCAATTAGTCCATGAATCCTGGCGTGATGAATGTGACAGGGTTCCCCATCCAGTGGTCTTGCCAGAATAGACGTTGATGTTGGTTGAGGGTATGATTGGATGGGTTGTGATGCCTTCCACAGTTGCATTGCTAGTTCTTGCAGAACGTACCAAAGCAATTTTGAAGCAATTAAATATCTTTGAAGTGTGGTCACGGGAAGCACAGCAAAGAGTTTATGCATGACAAAGTCACAACATTGTATATATGTTTGTTTGCTGATGGTCACCAACATTGGACTAGTAGCAATGGGATATAGTAACAGTGCAATAGGTCAGCTGCAGAAATGGCAGACATAGTTTAACCAGAGTAAGTGTTGCACTTGGGGAAGTTGAATGTCAGGAGAGAGCATACAGTTCATAGCAAGACCCTTAAAAGTATTAATGTGCACAGGGATCTTGGAGTACAAGTTCTTAGCTCACTAAAAGTGACAATACAAGTAGATAGGGTGATAAAGAAGACAGACACAAAAAGCTGGAATAACTCAGTGGGTCAGACACATCTCTGGCGAAAAGGAATAGATGACGTTTCAGGTCGAAACTCATCTTCAGATAAAGAAGGCATATGGTATGCTTGCCTTCATTGCTCGGGGCATTGAATATAAGAGTCAGGAAGTCACAATGCAGCTCTCTTGGACATTTGGAGTATTGCGTTCTGTTCTGGTCACCCCATTACAGGAAAGATGTGGAAGCTTTAGAGAAGATGCAGCGGAGGTTTACCAGAATGCTGCCTGGATTAGAGGGTTTCAGTGACAGGGAGAGGTTGGGTGGACTTGGATTGTTTTCTCTCAGCATAACAGGTTGAGGGGAGACTGAGTAGAATGATGAGAGGCACAGATAGGGTGGATGGTCAGAATCTTTTTCCCCAGGGTGGAAATGTCCAACTCTAGAGGGTGAGAGGGGGAAAGTTTAATGGAGATGTGTGGGACAGGTTTAAAATAGAATTGTGGGCCTGGAATGCATTGCTTGGGGTGGTGGTGGAGGCACAATAGTGGCACTTAAGACACTTTTAGTTACGCACATGGAAGCGCAGGGAATAGAGAGATGGATCACGTGCAGGCTGATAAGATCAGTTCAGCTAGGCATTATGTTCGACACAAACATTGTAGGCCAAATGGCCCATTCCCATGCTGTACTGTTCCATGTTCAATGAAACAGTGATGTGAATGTGGTCAGGAGATGCTCAAAGCTAAGCTGTTACTTATATATTTTTTTTGTTGCAGTGGAATTTCATGTGGGATGTATGTATCATTTGTTTTTGTGGGTTAGTGTCTATGTGCCTGTGATGCTCCTGCAAGCAACACTTTGATTGTACCTGTACCTCACCGTGCTTGTGTGTAGAACAATAAACTCGACAAAGCATGTTAGACATGTAATGGCACATTGTGGAGAGAACAGGGAGCTCCCAGTTGTCCAGGATACCACTTCTCTCTCAATGGGACTTTGCTGGCAATGTTACATTAGGTTACAATACAAACACTTCAAATTTAAAGTGTTTGTATGATTTTAATCTGTTTTAATGATATAAATAGGTTACTGTAGGTGAACTAGTGTTTTTTCTCCCTTTCTTCACTGCTTGTTTGAAGCCCTGTAGTCAATGATAGCTATATGGTGAAAATACATGTCAATTCCACTGTAGCAATGGATTATTTAATTTTGCCAGAGTCTTTTTTTCATGCGGAATGAAGCTAAATGCTGTCTGTTTGTGCAGGAGAAAGCTGGGGGGAAATCAACGCACCCAACGCCAATCGCTTCATTTTCTCCCACGATACATCAAATGCAGAGATGAAAATGCTGGAGACTCTTGTATTAAATCTGAAGGAGTTTGATCCCGAGCTAATTGTTCTGTCGGGGTTACACATGATGGAGGGACAGGAAGAAGAAGAACGAGATAGGAGGCTCCAAGAGGTAAGACAAGTACCTGAGCTAACTGGGCACAGATGAATACTGTCCTCAAATGCCCCAAGGCCACCTGTGCTCTGGCATTGTGTGCTCTATTGTATGGAATTACCTCCCTTAGTCTTTCTAAAGGTCTTCACACCCTTTAATTCAGCGAGGGAGGTAGCTTTGGGAATTGCACAATGATTATCTGCCTTCTGCAGAATTTCTATGAGAAGAAATTGAGTAGATTAGGCCTGTATTGTCTGGAGTTTGACACTAAAAAATGAGAGGAGTTTTGCTGAAATTTACAAAGTGCTGACGGGGCTTGACAGAGGATATTTCCCTTGGTTCGGGTGTCCAGAACCAGAGATCACAAGAATAAGTAGGAGGTCCTTTAATGAGGGTGCCCTTCAATCAGAGGATGGGGAATCTTTGGAATTCTGTAGCCTGGAGCTCTAGCGGCTTGGTCTTTGAAGTTATTGAGTACAGAGAACGATGGGTTTAAGGGAATCTTGCAGGAAAATGGCTGAGGTAGATGACCAGCCACGATCGTGATGAATGGCAGAGTTGCCGTAAAGCACTGATCTCCAGCTCCTGTTTGTTCTAACTCTTTTACCGACAATTAAAGTGCACTCTTCACCATGAAAATCAGCAAGGCAGCTTTGCTATGTAAATATCTGTTGTTTTCTTCTCAGGGTCAAAGATATTGGATGCCACATTATTAATGACATGTACGTCTTTTTCTTACACATGGGGTGAAGTAAACACACACTGTGTCAAATTTAACAGAGATTATAATCCACCATATAAATCCATGTAACAAGTTTGCACATGTCACATAGTGAGGAGTCTGAACAAAATATTCAATTCCATTGTTTGTGCATTATTTTCTTTAAATGTTACTTTACTTTTCTTCACCAATTTACTTTGTTCCTCTTCTCTCCTGTCTGAAATGCTGAATGTTATTTAAAAGCTCTATTATTACATACAGACTTTTGCAGCTTTCAATAATATCTGAGTATTTTTGCCTCTGTTATATTGTGATCTTTTATTGCTTTCTAGGAGGCGTCAACCCTTTTGTCAGCATCAATGCTTCTCTTTAGATTCACTCCTGGTGTTAATACCCTTGGACTGTGTTGAATTGTCACAAAGATGCCCTTTCTCCTTCCATCAACAGACAATTTGGTTTCTGATTCATTTTTGAACAGATGCCATTATAGATCTATCAATATCCCTTTATTTATAAATGTTCAAATTACAAAGTTTCACAATAATAGCAATCACATATTTAGGGTATGTGGCCTTGATTTACAAAGCTTTCTTTCACTGTCACAAACAATGTTGAATGTTAGGTGACAAAGAAATAGATTATTTTAATATATTAGCAATAAGAAGCATTTGAACTCACAGAAGATGCAGCTGTGTCGACTACGATCACTATCCTCTGCAGTGACAGCTCCTCTGGCGTGCACAGCTCCTCTGGCGAGAGCACTGTCGACAGTATCTGTTGAGAGTCTTGACTGGCAGCTCATTGACATAATTGACTATTGGGAATACTGTTACACTCTGATAACATGAAGCCTTCAGGACATCGTGTGGTAGTGCTGGACTGGCAGATCTTCTGGCCTATTGGATCTCACCCCTATTAATGCCCCAATACACTTTGCATTCTGTATTGAAAGTTTTCCAGTGAATCAGGAGAATTTGGACAGAGGGTGGGAATGAAGCTGAGGTAAGTTTAAAGAGAGAGTGGGGCATGGGCTCCTGTCTATTTAAAGAGGCGCAGGAAACAGAACCTGCTGAGCCAGTTGCCAAACCATTGGGATTTCAAAACAATTGGTTAGTAGATTATCGGAGCTTTTCTTCAGACGTTGGTTGGTTGCAGCAGGTGATTATCGCTGGAAGAACTTCTTGTGTAAGAGAGAGAGAATGGTACAAAAAGGTTAAGCTTGTGTTTAGATGATTAGAATCATTGGCACATGACCCTGTGTTTGATGATTATCCAAGAAAAAGCAGAATGTGGCAAGGTGAAAGAGCAAGGGGGAGGTGGATCTTCTGAAGGTGCCCACATGTCCAAGGCCAGCAGTGGCTGGGTGAATGTTCAGCCATTGCCAACCTACCTTGTGAGGGAGGCAGCAAGTGCTGAGACTGTGCCAGAACATGTTTCAAAACTAAAATGGTCACCAAGGAAAAGGTGGATTGTCTCGGAACAAATAACAATAGCAATATCTGGGAACACTGCAGCTTGTGACCTGAAACATTAAACCTGCTTCCCTCTCCATGGGTTTTCTGTTATTGTCAGATTTAATCTCCTTAAAAAATATTTAACGTGGATGAGATTGAGCTCCAAAAGTGGATGCCCTTGTGTAGGATGAGATGGACTCTTGGTTCTAGGCTGAAGGTGACTCGAACTGAAGCTTCTGTTAATCTACCGTTCATGGCACCAGCTTGGTTTCTGAGGTGTTTGTAGCACTGAGAAGCTGTGGTTTCTTCAAGCATGTGATCCCAATGTGAGCACATGAAGGATGCTGAGCTTTGCTACAAGAAACCTCCTCACATGAAGAACATGAAGGCTATCCTGATCTTTATCTGTACCTTTCTTAAGCCTTACTTGTCATTGATAGAACATAGTACAGCACAGGAATAGATCCTTTGGCCCGCCATGATTGTGCTGACTGGAATGCCAAATGAAACCAATCCCATACATATACCTGCACATTGTCTGTATCACTATCCCCTGCCTGTTTGTGTGGCTGTCTAAATGCCTCTTAAATGTAGCTGCCATACCTCTTTTACCATCACCCTTGACAGTGCATCTAAGGACCTAACGTTTATGTGTGTGTAAAAACAAAAGACTTGCCTTGCAAATTTCCTTTAAACTTTTCCCCTCCCACCTTAAAAGTCATGCATTCTAGTATTGGACATTTCCGCTCTGGCGGAATAGACTGACTGTTCATCCTCTCTATGCCTCTCAAACTGAAATATAAATGTAATGCTGTAAAGGATGGATTGGGCTCATTGCTGCACTACTTTCCACAACTATTTGGAACTTACCTGCTGCTCCTTGGGCTGAAGATTTGCTGTTTGAGTCTTGCAAATTACCTCAAATAACTCCATTCCATTTCTAATTCTTGCTCCTCTTCCACTTCAAACGCAAGACGGAATTTATCCAGTCATTCCTTCATATTTTTCTGGCAGATCTTCCTGATGTGCTCCAAAGTTAATCTCTTTGTACATCAGCCCTTCCATGTGGAGGTGTTGGACTGCTCTCCACAGTGTGTTGTTCTGTCCTGTGATGTGTTGTATCAGGGCATCAGATGCTTGTAGGATTGGCTGCACTACTGAAAACTAACAACGTGGGGTGGGAGGTGGAGGCAACCTGGTCTTCAATGGCGAGCTGCACTCCAGCCCAGCGAGAACTGATGCCATCAAGGAAATGCTGGGCAGAAAAAAAAAGGGTTTTTCAGATGTTGGGCAAAGAATCAATAATAATCTGTTGAGAGTGCATAGTTCCCTGCTTTTAGAAGGCTAGTGTTGGATTTTGTGGTGTAATTTCTTAGTTTCTTATAGCAGGACTATGCTTCCCTGAACTGCAACTTGTTTCATTTTGAACATGACTTCTGTTTGTTCCTCCCATTCCCCTATTAATCCAAACCACAGGTTACTGAGTTAATCTCGGAGATCCCCAATGAAATCTCCGTGCACCTGGAGCTGGCCAGCATGACAGACACAGACTACATGAACGCGATTGTGGAACAGGTAATTATTTTGGGGGTAGGTGCTGAGAAGGTCGATGCCCTGAGCTCCTCAAAGGTGGAATGTCTCAACTTTGCTGAGTTTGCAGAATATGGGAAAGTCAAACTGGTCTCCATTTCTCGAAGATTAGAAGTGGAACAATAAATGTTTCCTTGTTGCCTTACAGGTAATGGAGAGGGTTAGGATCCCATTCCCCTACTGAATCCAGGCAGGTTTATGGTGCTGAATCAGTGTCACAACTACCTTTTATTTGGTCAACCACTGCCATCTATGAGAGACCATTGTGTGCAGTCTCTCGTGCTTCCCAACTATGGACATGATTGACCTTCCTATAGGCCTCCAGTGTCTCTCTGACCCATCTGTGGAGCTGCCCACATCTGGCACCAACTCGCACTCTCTGACATGGTCAGTCTATGCCGCTAACCTCAGGCCATTGTGTTACCGCCCTTGTACTCTGTGTTGAGTCCAGGACTGGGAGATGTCGTCTTGAACACTATTTAGCATACTGTTCTCTGCTGCAACTTGAGGCAAAGGCGTGTGAGTTGGGCCATTGTTTTATTTAGAAGCAGTGTGACAGGCAGCTGGTTTGCTGTCCGCCCCTTTACCAAGGGTTGTAATCATCTAAGTGTATTTGGTATTCTGTTGGTTTATCTCCAAGCTGATCCATTCTTCTTTTCCTCAGCAGGTTCTTACTGTTGTGAACTCGATTGGCCTGAATGAGCAGGAACTTTTGTTCATCAGTCAAGCTGGTTCAGGGCCTCACAGCACACAGGAGTTTTGGAATGGAGCCCCTGATGTTGGAATGGTCAGTGATATCATCTTCTGGCTCCTTACAGAGTATGGGCAAACAGATCAGACCAAGGAGTCAGATTTAACGCGCATTCATTTTCACACCCTGACCTACCACATGATAGCGGTCATCAACGGTCACTGGAGCAACCAAAACTCGTCTGTGGCAGCTGGTGCAAGAGTTGCTGGCAGTCAAGCATGTGGCACTGACACCATCGATCCCACTAAAGTGGTTCTCAAATCCCCCATGCAATTCGTTCTGTCACAAATGGACAAAACATTGAAAGCAAAGAAAATGACATTGAGTCCGACCAACCCTGTGGGCGTATGGCATCGAGAAAACATCTCCTTTTTCATCACTCCGGTAATGGTTTGCATTGACCCAGTCAGGACTGTGGGATTAGGAGATAGCATCTCTGCAGAAGGCCTGTTGTATTCTGGGCGGCTGTGACTTAACTCTGAACGTCTATGTTCAACAAGATAGAGTCAAACTTGACTATGTATTAATGTCAAACTCTGTGCAGTGTGTAGGAATGGGTTTTTGATTGGGGACATTTGTGATAGATGGTCACGGGGTAGAGCAGAGAGAAAGGGTGGCAGATGTATTAGTGTGAGGTGCTTGCTCTTTTTAATCCTGGTGTAGTGTGTAAAAGCCAACAAAACAAAATAATGCTGTTTTTATTTACACAATGTCTTATACCTTGCTGTATTCTGAATATCAAATCTTTTCTGTCAGGGAATATGTATGCTTTATGTTTTTGATGTTTGTGGTTGACTTGTATTCAATGCTGTGTCTGGGTATGTGAGGATGCAGAGTGGCAGACTGGTATCACACTGCACCTGGATTTTTATCCATCTCCATATTTTGGATCATTTCCTCTGGGCAGTGTTTCACATGCAAAAAGGTTGTGGTTTCAATTCTATTCCTTGTCTGCAGGAATTTACATACCAAAGCTTGCCTAATTCAATATCAATCGCAAAATGCAGTATGTGAGAATTGTAAAACCGTGGTGGGAGGGGAATTCCTGCATTGTTGCTATTGAGGGCCAGGTGAACAGTAATTGCCTCACTTATTTACTACACCAATATTGCTATTGCTATTAATCAAGAGAAACGGAGGCACCGACTCTGCTGCAGTAAGTGTCAGACGTGTTTCCAGACATTGCTTCCTCCCTTCTCCCAGGCTGAATGGGGAAGGCATGGATTTGGAATGGTACCAGGCTTACGATTTGAAACATTCAACTTTACTGTCACTGGTCCCTAGTCCCACCTGTCACCTCTCTTTAGATACTGATCAGTTATGCTTTAGTGTGTTTTGTTCAGTTCGGTGGGTTAATAACTTCAAACAGAATGGATTTTTCAATTGCATCAAATTATTAATTCAGAGTGACAGCCACATTTTGAAATAGCGTTATCCCAAAATTCCTATTTATTTCAGGAGGACTGGGTGTATAAAGAATGCTTGAAGGGGAGGGAGGTTAGGTGCTAATTTGCAGCTTTTTCATGAAGGCAGGTGTAAGGAGCTGTTTGTGATCATGATTCTGATTTAGCTCTCTAGCTTGTGTGAAATAACAAAATGTAGTTCTGCGAAGTAAAACTCCCCTAGTAGTTAGAGGCTTGTGCATGACTTAATCTTTGCTGAGTTGGCTGACAAGAGATGCAACATTAGTTGGATCAATGGCTGGGAAGGTTGAGAGGATGCTGAGAGGGCTCCTGGTCCCACTGCACACTCAAGAGCCCTTGGTGCAAAATATACAGCCTTGTGAGGCAGCAATACTGAATATTTCCTGAGCCTACTGTTGGGGCTGCCACATAGAGAATGGACAGTTGCACTTGGGATTGTACGGTGGTGGGAGGGAGTGTGTAGGGTTGGAAACATCTTGCATTGAAATCCCCTCCAACCAATGTCGAGTAGGAAAATTAGACGGGCATTTAAAGATGAGTTGGAAATGTGATATTTCTCCTTCATTCTCGCTGGGGGTGAGTTGTCTGTGAGGGCAAAGTCTAAAGCGTGCAGCTGACTGAGTCTGTTCAAATCTTCCACCTCTCTCGGAAACAGCCTTCTCTCAAATGTCATTGAACCAAATGTTGTGACATACTGGGGCATAAATTCTGTTAATTCTTTAGTTTGATTGGAACTTAGTTGTATTATTACTGGTGGGTGAACCTGGGTATTTAAGCCTGTAATCTGTTTTTTATATTAAGGCACATTCTGGGTTATTTTCTATTTTATTTTTAATATCAAATCCTCCTTGGTTGTGCCTGTGCTATTTGGGTTTTCAGGTGGAAGGGGATGATTGAGGTCACAACTGGTGGTAGAGGTTATGTCAACTGCCTTGCTTTAGAACCTAAACTCCTCACAGGTCCTGCATACCAGGGATCTTTGAGACTGGAATATGCCTTATGGAACCAGTTTACGATGAAAGAGGACTCGAAATGTGTCTTCTGCCTACAATATATGCAAAAACATTGCAAATGTATCAGTGGTTTCTGGTTATGCTCCTCCTTGCAGAGACCTGTTCCAAAGAAGGCACTAGTACCGGAACGTCATAGTCGTGCTGCACATAAACAGGCCCCTCGCCCAACCCATCCATGAAAATCAAGATGCCCCATCGAAGCTAGTCCCATTTTCCCACATGTCTCTAACCTTGCCTATCCAAGAACCTGTCCAAGTGTGGAATGTTCATGTAAAAAACAAAGTGAAGATGGGATTTCTGCAATATGATTGGTTTTGTGTTGCAGTGAAGTGTCCATTAGTTTTAGATATGTAGAATATTATCTATATTGTACAACTATGTACTCTGCTCATGGCCAACACAGCAGAGGCTGACTGCTGGAGGCACAAGTGATTGCAGATGCTGGAGTATCAAGTGAAAAACAAGTTGCTGAAGGAACTCAACAGGGGAGTCTGCATGCTGTGCGAGAGAGGCAAGACAAACCGAGCATTTCTATTCCCACATTGTTTATACTCCATAGTTGTGTTTGGTGGTGAGTTTGCCACCAGAGACAACTCTGCACAATCTGCTGAGCAAGATCTAACTGAAGTTCAGCATTAACACTGCTATCCGTCTATTTGTGATCTTGACCAAGCAGAGTGTAACCAGGAGACCAGGAACTGAAGGTGCTGGAATTGTTAGCAAAGCACAAAGCACTGGAGGAACTCAGTAGGCCAGGCAGCATCGGTGTAGGGAATAGAAAGACAATGTTTTGGATTGGGATCTTCTGCAGACATGCACCTAGTGAGGACAAGGGACTTGAAACAGCATCATTGAAAAAATGGGATCTGGTTTCATGTCAGTCTGATGTGCAATTTGATTTCAAGGTCAATATTTTTCTTGGCATTGGGAACATTAGTATGACATCTATATTTTAAATTGTGACAAATTTAGCCAAACAATGTTTGACATGATTTAAGTTGACTGCATCTTTGTTAACCCCAGTTACTCTTACTTTTATGTGAAGTCTAGAGATACCTCATGGACAGTTTGTTGGAAAATGTATGCCTTTTTTCTCATGTAAAATATCAATGTCAAACATAAATTTGAGGGTTTTTTGTTAAATGTCAGTGGTTTAAGTACTGTATCAATCTAGTCACTATTTTACTTTTTTTGAAGCAAGATATTGGAATAAATGCTTTTCTAAAAAAACTTGCAGCAGGTGAGTTATTTTCTATTTATGGAATGCCGTATTTATTCAGTGGCAATGAATACAAACATGCTCTACTTGTGTACAATACTGCATTGATTGCATCAGTGAGGAAGTGTTTGTTGTGTTCTGCCCTTAGGGCAGGTCCTAATTAAAGTCTTTGCTTCACATTCTGGAGCTACTTAGAGTGGCTGCGATGCACACACATTTCCTTCCTTTCTATATCTTCAAACTACCTTCGAGTGGATGCGACCAAATGTTAAAAGCTCTACTGAAGTCTTTAAATTGAAGGTTATGTTCGTAACCTGCAGATATCAGCTGCAGTCATTACTGAGGCCCCAGATGGCAAATGTTTGAAATGGAATCTAAAACCTACCTTTCTGAGCCTGTAATTATTGTTTTAAGGCATTTTTTTGTATTCATGTGCAGGCTTTGTGTAATATTTGGAACCTCGGCAGTGCTTCTGATGTGATGCTCACACAGCCTCACTACAGGCAATGTTAGGGTTTAGATCCAGTAAGGAATGGCAACATGATGCGTAACATGTGGGGAAACTACAAGGGAGGTGTCCCTGTGCATGTTACTTTCTTTAGAGGATAAAGGCTGTGAATTTAGCAGGTGCTATTGGAATACCTGGATAAATAACTACAGTTTATTTGGAAGATGTTATCCCATCTGAGGCACACACACATGATTAACACACCAGTGCAATGCTGAGTGAATGCTGCAGTGTCAGACGTATTATCATTTATGTGATGTGAACATTAAACCTCGTCTTTCTCCCAAATGGATACAAAATATTCTGCAGCAGCCACTGAAAGATCAGTTTAGTTCTGCATAGTATCCCAGAGGCAATCTATTCCCCAGCCAATATCGGATTGCTGCAAGGTAGGACATTGCTGGCTGCAGATTGGCAGTTGCATTTCTTCCTGTGCAAAAGCAAAAACATTTCAAAGTGACTTAATTTACTGTGTGGGACTTTTAGATATGCAGAATGGTGGTTGTCCTCGCTTGGCTCCAGGTTATTTTTCTTCATTTAATCCACTGCAACGGAGGTCCTGAACTCCACATTATTAAAGTTTGCAGAAAAACAGTCCTGTTGGTGGAATTTAGCGGATCTGAGGTTGTCTATGGTGGGAATTGGCTTTCCAAAATTAAACTTTATTCACAATAATAAAGAAATGTATACAAAACAAGAACAATGCATAGACTTTTCCGACATTCTCAGCGGATATACACACACTTAGCGTTATATTTGGTAGTGTTCACAAAACTGTCATTATACCAGACACCCTTGTCATGCATGTGGCCCCCTGGTGTGATATCCCTTTCCTTGTTTGAGGGAAATGGACAGAGAAAGTTTCAGATCGGGATCTTTCAAGACTGGGTTAGAGGCGTAATAGCTGGTAGTAAGAGTCGAGGGAAATGCGTGGAGCAAGAGCTGGCAAGTGATAGGTGGATCCAGGTGAGTCAGAAGGGGGAGAAAAGGGTGAAGATAGTGATGAAGAGTGGAGAAGACAAATGGTGGAATCTGATAAGAGGAAAGTGAGGTGTGAAAAGTAGACCCAGAGGGAG
Source organism: Malacoraja senta (assembly GCA_038087875.1). Taxonomy (NCBI): domain Eukaryota; kingdom Metazoa; phylum Chordata; class Chondrichthyes; order Rajiformes; family Rajidae; genus Malacoraja; species Malacoraja senta. Next base: position 545,402 of record CM075993.1, read on the forward strand.
GGTTGGGGAGGGGGTAAGGGTGGAGGATGGGAAAGGAACTGAATGGCACAAGAACAAGGTGTGCATGAAAGGATATGGGTAGATCTGTAGAAGAGAAAGTGGGGCGGGGGGGGGGAATAATGTTTACCTAAAATTGGAGAATTCTGTGTTCATTGACACAGTGACAGAATCTGGAAAGAAGAATAAAGTTAACGTTTCAGGTCAAGTCTTCTAGATACTGCCTGGCCTGCGGACTACTACCAATATATCCTATTTGTATAGATGCCAAATGTTGGAGTAACTCAGCGGGCAGTATCTGGATAGAAGGAATGGATAACGTTTTGGGTCGAGACACTTCTTCAGACTATTTGTATTTTGGAAGATGGACACAAAAAGCTGGAGTAACTCAGCGGGACAGGCAGCTTCTCTGGAGAGAAGGAATGGGTGACGTTTCGGGTAGAGACCCTTCTTCAGAATATTTGTATTTTGGATTTGTAGTCTCTTCATTCCTTCCTCAGATGTTGCCTGACCCTCCTCTCATACTTTGTTTTTTGTTCTAACATCTGAAGTACTCTTTGAAGTACTTCCCTCTGGGAGGCAACTCCGGACTGTCAACGTCGCCACAGCCAGACATAAAAACAGCTTTTTACTTCGAGCAGTAGCTCTCCTCGTCTGGAGCCTCCATTTGGTCTGGTATTTTATATTATTCTTCACATGTTTAAATTATGTTTTATTTTTGATTGTCTAGTGTCTATCGTGTTATCCTTGCGAGCAAAGCACCAAGCAAATTCCTTGTATATATACATACTTGGAAAGCGACTTTGAGTCCTGAAAAGCGCTATATAAATACAATCTATTATTATTATTATTATACTTGGCTAATAAAATGTATTCAATTCAATTCACTCCAGGATCCTGCTCCTGATTTTGTTGAGGCGATTCCGGTCCAGTTGCTGTGGTGACTGGGGCTCCAGGCCGGGTTTTGGTGTAGGTTCCCATCCGATCCACACTGGGAATTCCGGTGCGCATTTGGTTGCGGCGGCCGCTGTATTCCAGGCCGGGTTTTGCGCCCGCCCCCGTCCATGCTGGGTATTGTCCGCAAGTGGCGGCGGACTCGTCGCTCGTCTCCGCTCGGCTCGTCCACCGAGCTCTCCCCGACCCACGGCGGCCAGGCGGCAGCGGGCGCCCCAGCCCCAGCCCCAGCCCCAGGCCCGCGGCGGCAGGCAGGCAGGCAGGCAGGCGGGCGATGGCGGAGCGCCCACTGCGGCTCCTGTTGCTGGCGCTGGCGGCTCTGAGCGCGGCCCGGAGCTCAGGTACAGGCGAGATCCCCGCGCCGTGAGGGGAGGTCGCGGGCGGGCGGGCGGGCGGGCGGGCGGGACACTCGAGGGTCCCGGGGCAGGAGGCGGGGTGGGCCCGGCCCGGCCCGGAGCAGGGGAGGGGGCCCGGGCGGACTGACAGCAGACACTTGCTGAACAAACTGCTGCGGGGACCGGGACGCCGTCTGTCCATCTCCCCCCCATCGAGCTCTGCCTCCCGCAGCAGGTTTCTTGCTCCAGATTCCAGCATCTGCAGTCTCCTGTCTCCAGGGAAAAGTTCCCGCGGCGACACTGTGACTCGGGCAGGCAGCTGAGGGGAGGGAGTGGGTCGCAATCTGAGCGGAAAGGACTAATAGGGCTGCGGGGATTCCTCTATTGCTCTTGATTAGAGCTAGTATGGGTTTGATGGGCCCAATGGGCTTCTTCCCTGGCGGAGACTATTCTGTGGTTCTGAGATGAGGAAGCCGTGGAAAGTAATGTTGGGATTAAGAGAGATGCCAAAAATGAGGAGAGATGTAAACGAAATGAGGGCCAGTTAGAGTGAGGGGGAACTAAATTCTGAGAGGGAGAGAGAGGGAAAGAAATTGAAAAATAACAATGAGCGGAAATTGGGAAGTCTGGGATAGTGAGGGGAGATTGTGGAATTCGAGGAGAGGGAGACTGGAAATGGGAAATGCTAGTGATGGGGAGAATGGGGATAGAAGGATTACCTATAATGAGGAGTAACTGGAGTCCTGGGTAAGGTAGATATGGGAATGCAAGGAGACTGAATAGCGAATGTGGGGAGACTGGGAATAGTGCTAAAGAAGGATTTGAAGTGGATACCAGGATAGAGTGATTACTCTGTACTTCCAGGCGACTGGGATATTGGACAGCGAAGGATGAACATGAGGCAATGCCAGGATGCTGGATAATGTTAAAGACCCCATGGGAATAACAGGATAGCAAAAGATGGAGAGACATTGTAATTGTGCCGAGAGTGATGGAGATACTGTGGGGAAGATTGTGGAAGGACCAGTGTGTATGAATGGGAGGAATTGGGAATTGGAAGGAATAGGTTGGAAATCTTGAAAGCTGAAGGAAGAATGCGATTAAAAGTCTTTTTAAACATTGGAAGAAATAAGAATGAAGGGAATAAGAAAACAAGACAAATGTGGATCAAAATAGTAACAGTCATGGAATTTGTTAAACCTAACTTGTTCAGAAATTGCTCTGTGACCATTTGATGAAATGGCTTGTTGTAAAGTGTTGGATGGGTTTTCTATTTCAAGGCATTGAAAACTTGCTAAGTAAAAAAAACAACAAAGTACAAATTCTGAAGAGTATCTGTTCGATAGAATCAGGATTGATGACCTTTCCGTCATCTCTCGTTTACACCTCTGTAAAAAAAATCAAATGCTTCATATTTCTCTGTCAGTAATCTTTCTTCCGAGAGCAGAGGGTTTTACGCAGTAGCGATGCTGTGCTGTAACACCATTCCCAAAGGTGTCAATGTAGATAGTGTGTGGAGCAGGAGGGTGACCATGGGGTACATATTTGCTGAATCTGACCTTTATACACTCCGTGTCCATAACCCCAGCAGATTGCAATGAAGAGTAGGAGCTCTTGTGATATTTGTGAGCCTAGTTATCATTGTGTCTCTGGCCATTTAGAAGTATGTAGTAATTCTGGCAATGGATATGAAGTCTTGGAATATCCAGAATTATCAGGTTGCAGTCAAGTTCATGAGTGGAGATTGGGTTATTAATTCCAACCAGTGAAATACACTCCAAAACATAATGGCAACTCGTCTCCTTACAAACTTCAATTGTAACCGAGCAGAAGTACTGGCATGGGTGGGAGTACTTTGTATTAAACATTTTTAGAGTCACACACAATATGAAAGCAAGCTTAATTAGAGGTTTCATATTTGTAATAATCAGAAACAGCAGGAATTGGCATTCCTGGGCTTAGTGGTTACTTTTCACCAGTCATAAACCAAGAGCTTTTTGGAATAGCATGGAATAAGCATGGAATAGAATTGTTGCTTTTGTTGTGGAAATGTTGATGCTCAGAGAAATGTCTTAGTAGACTGACTCATTGTTCTCTTACTGTGCCAGCTGTTTGAATTGTGACAGCAGTTTCTGAGACCAGTTACCTATCAGACAGTACTTGTGGTCTGAGACCTCACTGATTATCTTTGGTAGCCATGAACTGAAAGTTGCTCTGGCCTTTCTTGGTGATAAAGTGATGTGGAACAAAATCCCATTGGTATTTAAACACTTTGGAATGTCCTGAAGTCATGAAAGTATAATTGTGAGTTTTTGAATTCACTTATATCCTATTCGTCTGTTGTTTTGCTGATTCTGACTGTGATTGCAAGGTGCTCCTACTTTGCCCAGGTGGTTGTTCCTTATGTATAAGCATTGGTTGGTTATCTAAATAGGCATCACTGTTTGAGTTTGATCATTTCCTCAGATGACTTCGAGAAACTTATTTTGATTTCAAAGATAAACTTTATTCATAAAAATATACATAAGAAACACAATAAAACAGTGCATGTCTTTCTTTACATTCATGGTGTTGTTTAGTCTCATCATTTACAGTTTTATTTGTTCTATGCATTTTTGGCGTTACCACATTCTGTGTGCAGAGAACCATTGCCATTCCTGTGGCCGCCCGGGACGATATAAACGTCAGGTGTTTCAGCGGCTTCTACACGGCTTAGCTCCTCAATGTTGTGGGCAGTGAACAGCAATATTCCTGGCTGACATTTCTCCCCCATTGCTAACTACTGTGACTAATTACATCCCCTTTATTGTCACGGTATGGTGATGCTGTTTAAATCCTCAATATGCCAGCAGAATACTTCACCCGTTTACTGGTTGTGGTGCTGTGTCCACTGTAAGGTACAGACCGAGTGTATCTGGATGAAGGGGAGTGTGGGAGTTGTGGTGGAAGCTTCTCAGTGTGTACTGTTACTGGGACCCGACGACAGGGCAGAAGCACACACCTCCAGCAATTGTATGTAAAGCTGCAGCTGTTCCATTCCAAGGTGTTGACGCTCAACAAGTAACACAATAACTACCTGGCAGAAGAGGAGAGCTGGGGATGGAATATTAACAGGATTGCTGAGTGACACGAGCACTGGTGGGTTTTAGGTCCTATTACTGATTTAAAAATCTGCTTCATATTCCCACCTCTCAGGAATCCTGGCTAAAACATGTGTTTCAAATTAATTTGTAAAGAAACCTCTGAGCATAATTGTTGGCTGAGTGGATGAAGTGCAGCCTGCTATTATGTTCAGTGAGGAGAAACACTGATCTTGTTCAGGTTGGCACTGGACTCTTCTTCAGCTGGCATAAGTAGTGGTGAAAGTACCAGCCAGTGTTCCTACTGACCATCACTGTCCAGTCAGACAGGAACAGACACTGCAGATGCCGGAATCTGCAGCAAAAAACAGTGGTGGAGGAACTCAGCTGTGGGGGAAACAGACAGATGACAGTTTGGGCCAAGACACCTCATCTGCACTGAAAGAGTAGAGGGGAGATAGCCAGTATAAAGAGCTGACTGGGATGGCTGGTCCAGAAGTGACAGGTGCATCGAGGCAAGGAGGGGTTGATTGGCAGATGGAGTCAGGTGAGGAGGGAAGGGTGGAGATGGCGACGTTTTGGGTTGGGAACGGGTTGCGATCGGTTGTGAGTAAATCTTTATAAGCTGTCACCAAGAGCTTTCATAAGGTCATAAATGATAGGAGCAGAATTAGGCCATAGCATTAATTTAAAGTCACTGTTATTGTCATAAATTAGGAAATTTGGCAGCCAGTGCACACAATATGGTCCTGAAACTGCAATATGATGGTGAGATGGTCTTGTCTCATTTTAGTTGATCGCTAAATATTGGCAAATCAATGAGCAGAAGCGTTCTGTGTTTAGCTGAGCATCAGATGGGCCTCTGTTTAATGCTTCATCCTTCAACAATGCAGCACCCACTCAGTAATGCACTGGACCCTGTGCTGCCAACTGAGTCTGGAAGTCTACTGATGCACAGGAGTGACCTACTTTAGCAGCCTTGAGATCTCTCCGTCCCAAGCTCTTTCTCTTGTGCTGTCACTAGACCTGCATCTTTCAGGGTTTTGTTCATCATTTATGCCAAGACCAACATTTATTGCCCATCCCTAAATGGTGGTGGCGAATAGCCCTCTGCTGCAAACCTCCTGCTATAGCAATTCCCCCAAGCTGTTATGGATAATCTATGATTTAGACCAAGGGGCAAAAGAGGAATGGCCCCATATTTCCAGATTTCAGTGACTCAGAAAGAAAGTTGTAGCTGTTGGAATTCCTGTGCACTTGCTGCTCCTGTCATATAAGAATTATGGATTTTGGAGATGTTAATTGCTCTTGCAAAAACTGCAGGGGAGACAGTAAATGGTAGGCACACTGAGGGTGGAAGGATTGGATATTTGAGATGGTGGATGTAGTGCCAATCAAGTAGTTTGAAGAAGGGTCTCGACCCGAAACGTTACCCATTCCTTCTTTCCAGAGATGCTGCCTGTCCCGCTGAGTCACTCCAGCTTTTTGTGTCTATCTTAGGTTTTTATCATCGATTGCATTGAGCATCTACAGTGTTGGACCTGCACTCGTCCAGGAACTCCAGCACCACTCAAGAAGGTTGAGTGTTTCGTGGAATTGGTTCCAAATGTTTGAGCTCCGTTTAAAAATACTAATCATCCTCTTCCTATGGTTAGGTTTTGTGCCCGAGATTAGATAATCCTGTCATCAACTACTTTGTGACTGATTGAAGTGAAGCTGGAAAATGTGATGTTGGTTTGACTAGTGTACTGGAGGGGCAACCCATATTAATGTTCCCATTTGGTGCTGGATATGTACTGTTCAACGAAAGCAATAATATTTTGGTTATGTTTTGCCTTTTTCAATTTCCTGGTCTGGAGAAGCTATAATGCAGTTTTACAGGGAGTTTGTGAAACCTCACCTCTGCACAGTTTTGGTCTCTATATTTAAGGAATGATACACTTGCATTGTAGGCAGTGGAGAGAAAGATCATCAGTTGATACTTGGGACAAAGAGGTTGAGGTGGACGAGCTCACTGGGGATTAGAACAATGAGGTGATATTCCTCAGAATATACTCAGATTCTGAGGGGAATGATAGGGGGGGAGGGTTTCCTTTCGAACTAGGATTAAGGGGCATATTATCAGACTAAAGCTGGGGCCTCCAAACTTTTCAGCATGAGGGCCACATTATATATTTGACACATTTTTGCAGGCCGTACACACACTCACACACATTCACACTCACTCACACACAATCACTTACACACACACACACACACACCCACCCACACACCTACCCACCCACACACACACACACCCACCCAGACACTCACCCACACACACACACACACACACACACACCCACACACACACACACCCGCCCACACACACACACACACCCCCCACACACCCACCCACACACTCACACACACCCACTCACTCACTGGTGCCACCGTCGCCCCTGTCGCCGATCTTCACTGTCTCCCTGGGGCCATTGACAGTAACCTGTCAGCAGCTGCACACAAACCCTCAACTTGATAGCCTATGGCAAACTGATGTGTAAGTTCCCGCGCTACCACAGAACCCGCTAAATAGCCTGCCACATGGAACGTGTTAAGAGTTTGCTGTGGCCCGGATAAAATCTCGTGGTGGGCCGTATGTGGCCCGTGGGCCATAGTTTGGAGACCCCTGGACTAAAGGGTAACCCATTTCATAGTGTTGTGGAGACACTTTGTCCCTCAGAAGAAGTGAATCTGCGGAATCCTCTACCCCAGGCAGCTGTGGAGGCTGAATCATTGGATATATTCAAGCATAAGACTGGCAAACCTTTAAACCATGAGGGACTCAAGGGTTGTGAGTACAGAGCACTAACATGGTGTTGACGGTAAGATTGGATCTGCAGTGATTGTACTGAATGGCATGACAGGCGGGCTGCCTGGGCGAATCACCTACTTCTGTCTCTCATGTTATTATTTTCCAGAATTTGGGATCTAAGATTTGGGAGACGGATGGCTGTGCTCGTTGGGAGCAGATCGAGGATTCTGAATTTGCATTACACAAACATTTGGGGCTTCAGTTGCTCTTTCAGTTTCTGTTGATTCTGTTGCATCAGCAGCCGGAATTATGTTTCTTATTTCAAAGTAAATTTTATTTGTAAAAAAATAAATATATATATACTAGAAATACCAAAAATGCAACAAAACCCCCCCACAAAAATGGAGTTATTATAAATTATGCAGGTAGTGTGCCCCTGGCTAGATTCTGGCCTGGCTTGTTGACTGTTGCTCAGATGTTGACTAGCCATCACTTCCTCCTAGTGTGGGTGACTAATCTCCAACAGAAGGGTTTTACTCACATATCCCTTAAGTTCTTCAAGTATATGTTCCTGAGGAGATGAACAGTTCCAGTTTACTGTTCACCATTCACAATTGGAGCGTAGAACAAGCACAGCACAGAAACAGGCTCTTTGGCTACCATGCTGGTGGTGATCATGATGCCAATCTAACTCATCCCATCTGCCTGCACGTGGTCACATCACTGCCTGAATGTCTCTTAAACAGTGCTATCAGAACTGCTTTACTACCTACCGTGGCAGCGCGTTCCAGGCACCTAGCTGTCAAAAAACATGCCTTGCACGTCGCATTTGAACCATTCCCCCTCTCATCTTTAACCTTTGTTCTCTAGTATTTGAGATTTCCACTGGCAAAAAGGTTCTGGCTGTCTACTATATTGTCTCGATTACCGCTGGTGCTTGTGTTCACTTCCAATTGTCAAAAGTATCAATGCAAATACATTAGCGTCATGTTTCTGATCACACACACACCCACACTCATGTTTCTGATCACAATCACACACACACACACACACACACCCCTCACACTCACACACACACACACACACTCATGTTTCTGATCACAATTAGTTGCCTTTGTTTTGCCTTCTTCATTTCTTAAGCAGAAATAATTCCCAATACCAACAAGCTTATGCTGGTATCTCTGATCCATGGTTTGTATCTATGTCACGTTACCTGGAGTTTAGCATGGACTATCTGAACTGTGAAGACCAGCACCAGTGGAACAATAGATGTTGTTTTTCATTTGAACTGTGCTTGGAGAATGTTTTTAGTCGCATAAGGTGAAGGGGGAGGGGGTGGGGGTGCAATGATGAGCATTACATCAGAAGAAGAATGCACAGCATTATCATGGAGTATTTGTATCAGTAACTATAATATGCTTGTGACAGCACTGCCTTCAACCAAATATCATACATCAATGGCATTGCATTTCATTACACTGCTCTTCCCTGAGGCTCACATTCTGGATATGGCATTCTGAAGAACCATTAGGTAGGTACCTGAGTCTTCATGATAAATCTTAATAAACTGTAAGTCTAGAACTGGTATCAAATGATGGAATTCTCAGTCAGATTTGACTGAAACTGCGCTCAGGGAAGAGTCACATGCCCAAGTTCATAGATGAAGCTAATTTTTCCAAATGTCTTTGGCTTGTTGTAATAAAATAATTTCATATTCAGAGTCTTGGTCCAGAAACCCTGCTGCCCTGAGGATATTAGTTTCCACCGTCTGAAGTTCAAGCTCGCTCCCTCCACATTTAATATATTTCAGCTGTTCTTACACCAGACCTCTTGTTGCAGAATGCAAAGCAGCATTGGGTTTAGCCACAAGAAGGGATTAAAATCTACGGACCAAGGTCCTCATGGTGACTTGCAGCAAAGATTGTGAAGCAACACATGGCCTATTCTAGCTTCAGATCCATCATCTTGAACCTCCAAATCATTTGATACGTCTTGAGCCCATGATAGAGTGTGGTACATGTGTCAGGCTCCAAATCCTGGCAGTAACACATGCTTTACATTGGCAAAGAGATATGGAACTACCTTTCTGGTCTTCCAAGGGGCTTGATAAATGGTGATCTGTGCACTTTTGATAATTCATTGGTGCATCAACAAATATCTGTTCAAAGTGATTTCCTAATCATGACCTGCTTCTTCTCTCCTCTCTTCCCTCCCTCCTCCACTCCCTTCTGCTCCTCCCTCCTAATGTCAGTCTTCTCTTCACCTCTTTTTCCTCCCATTCTCTCTTTCTCCTGGCCACCCACACATCTCTCACACAGTAACGTTAATTACTGCCTACCCTGTGTTTTTATCAGTGAGGCTTACATTGGGGGAAAGCAGGAGATTGCAAGCGGATTGGAATGCTCATCGAGCCCTAACCTGAGGCACAATACTGGTGTCATTAAAAAATTGTTTTGATTTAAATTATTTAATTTAATAGAATATTATTAAAAACAGTAATTAGTGTGCATCTTATCAGCTTATGCGGATCGGAATGGTGGTGTGTGATTGTACCACTGCCTTCAAACAGTTTGAGGGAGAGTATTTGTGCAGCAACAATATTGATTCTGAACAAAGCATCGGCTGCGCATTTGAAGCTGTTTAAAGGGCTACCATCACCATGAAAATAAGTCTTTAACAAGCATTTATTACTGAGGAAAGGGGGAGGTTCTGGCCTTTTTATTTAATCACTGTATTGAGAGTATGTGTCCGGAATAGATTTATGAATTCTTGTGTGAAATGTCTCCGTTGGTCTCTGCAAATGGAGCGGTGTAGATGTATGTGTGAACATGTATGTCTCGGGTCTCTTTAGGCTGGGTAAAGAAAGCATTGGACCTTTTTGTAATGGTTATTGTGGATACATTTTCTGCCTGAGCTGACTGTCTGATTCACACACTGCACTTTGACAAGATGACTTTGACAAGATGTTGCAGAGAAACCGGGCATCCTTGGAAACCACCCCAGCAAGGAAGGAGGGGAGAAATTTGACTGGCTGAAGACTAACTGGTTTCTTCTGTTACACACATAATTAGGTTTATGGAGTTAGGTCACAGATCAGTCAGACAAGGTTGAGGAGTTAAATAGCTTCCACCCGATGCCTTGTTACTGTACTTGCAATTGGATGAGGTAGCCTAGGAACTATACTTCTTGCAGGTTATGGCACAGATTCCAGTATCTGCGCTGTTAGATCTGGTTGCATCTTTGATTCATCTGTAAAAGTGTGTGTGGAACAATGTGAAGATTTTGAGTATTGTAGCAGCTATTAACAATCTTGTGCCTCCCTCCTTTGAATTGCTATGTGGGAGAGGAAAATAAGTGCAGCCTTTGGCACAGGAAGAGTCCGGCAAAATCCCAAGCCTTAGAGTAGGTCTGCTTTACTAGTGGCTGTGGCTGTTGCAAGTTGCTGTTCAGACTCAAAATCCCTATGGGGGTAGTAAGGGAGCCTGCCTGAAAGGTCGCTTTGATCCTATGACTGACATTGTTTGCTGCATGATGAAGCAGAGGAATGCATGAGGCACCCAAAAGGGAATCAGGAAACTGGGAGCCCTGGGAATAGGAGGCCAAAATATACTCTTAAAGTGCCCGTGGCTAAGAGAGGGGGAGCCAGTGAGGAATAAAGTGTTGACAAAGGCATCCTATGAATATAATGCAATAAATGAAAAGATTGAGAGCCGGTTTTGAGGCTTGCCTTGTTGTGCACATGTAATAAAGATGCACCAGCATGTTAAGTAAGAGACATTTTACCAAAACCCTTGCTGTCAGGTAATCCTCTGGCTGCAACATGGCTCATAAACAAACCATTCATCGTTTTAAACAGTTATTTTTTTTAATACTCACCCCATTTTCTCCTGATGCATGATCTCAACCCAAAATGTCGACCTTCCCTCTGCCTACACAAACGCTGCCTGACCCGGGGAGTTTTTCCAGTGATTAGTACTTTACCCCTGATTACAGCATCTGCAATCTCCAGTCTTGAATTCAGTTAGCTCCCTGGAGGTGCAGTCCTTGAGAATGTTCCTTAACACCATCCTCATTGACCAAGCTTGTAGATTCCCCCCTTAAAGGGCTGTCCCACTGCGGCGACCTAATTGGCGAGTTTAGAAGAGTTTAGGAGAGTTTGAAAAAGTGTCATGTGGAAGACCTCCTTCGACTATGTAGACCTCCTTCGACTATGTTGAAGACTAATTTCGACTAGCTACAACTAGCTTCGGGAAAATTGGACACCGAATAGTGGAGAGTGAAGATGATCTCCTTCGACCTCCCTTTGACTATGTTGAAGACTATCTACGACTACCTTTGACTACCCTTGATTATCTACGAATAATTTGCCGACCTACTACGACCTACTTTGACTAATTGTGCAAGTAAAAAAAAAAAAATTTCCATGGCGACTTTTTTTAACTTGCGGGCATTTTTCAACAAGTTGAGGCCTCGAGTACGCGGAGACTACTCTCGAGCATGAAGGAGAGTTACAAAGACCTCCTCGGACCTTGTGTCGACCATGCTGCGAGTATGAGTCGAGGGCAAACTCTTTTAAACTAGCCAATTAAGTTGCCGCAATGGGACAGCCCCTTTAATACTTCCTCCTTGGCCTGCTAAGTTATCCAGTCCTTTATTACACAGTAGTATGTTGTGTTTAGCATCTTTACCCACAAATAGATCCATTTATACCATCAACCTTTCTAATTAAACGAGCACTTGTTTTAAATAAACTATGACTGTATTTGATGGCTTTTGTATTTTGGTTGGGAATTTAGACTAGAATATAAATTGCAGCCAGTTATAGTTGGAGCAATGCTTACTGTACCATAATTGGGTTAATATCCTGCCTGCACAGTTTTGGAACCGCATCGACATTGGAAGGTAGGAACAAGGAACTGCAGATGCTGGTTTAGCAAGGAAAGGCACAAGATGCTGGAGTAACTCAGTGGATAGGTGACGTTTTGGGTCAGACACTTCTACAGTCTGAAGAAGGGTCCCTACCCAAAACAAAAAAATAAGTGTCCTCATCCAAAGCGTCATCTATCCATGTACTCCGGGGATGCTGCCTGACTCGCTGAGTTACTCCAGCATTTTTACTCTTCCCAAGATTGGAAGGTTCTATGTTTTTTGCATGTTTTCAAGAGAGTTAGATTTAGCTCTTAGGGCTAACGGAATCAAAGGATATGGGGAAAAAGCCGGAACGGGGTACTGATTTTGGATGATCAGCCATGATCATATTAAATGGCTCAAAGGGCCAAATGGCCTACTCCTGCACGTATTTTCTATGTATTGTGTTGTGAGGCTAGGGCCTCTGTGTTTGTGGTTTACGGAGAGAGAAGTCATTCTGATTGGGGCTGAGGGACATTGACTGAAAGTGGTGGAAGGGATGCGTCAAAACTGTAACTTGAGATTTTTAGTTGTTGTCACCACCAGATTTTTGGTGGGTTTTCTTGTCTATAGGGAACCTTGGTAAGGCTGCCAACATGAAACTGTTGAATACATCGGCACCAAATTAATTAATGAGTGTGAGAGAGAGCCTGAAGTTGGGGTGCATGTCTGAAAATCTGCTTTTCTTTTCAATGTTGTTTGTTCAGAGTCAGTTATAGGCCCCTCTAGAACTCACTCATTCATCCAGCATTAGCTCTTGTTTTCTTTGGAAACACATACATGCCTGTTGAACGATGCCAAGAGCTACAGGCTGTAAGCTTACAGCTTGGACACACAAGACTCTGTGTGCATGCAGCTAATGAAATGCCCCTTTAGAAACCAGTATGGAAAAAATTGCGTTTTGAGTTCTTTTTAAATGTTGGGTGTTAGTGAAATAATAAAGTGCTATTTGTTTGAGATTGGCCAATGCAAATGACCTTCTGTACTTTAATAAAGCACTTAACCAGGCAAGCACCCGTCTCTGTGCTTTCGATAGGTGAGAGGGACAGCTTGTTCATGACCATGGAAACAAGCGGGGCCCTCAGAATGTTGCATGTGAGGGAGGAATGTGTGGGCAGGCTGTAGCTGATGGAAGGATAAACCATGGTTGGTCTGTGGAACGTTGCTTACACTGTACAACTGTTTGTCAATTGGAATCTTCCCAAAAAACATTTTCAATCGATGCAGATCTGAAACAACTCATTACTTGCACTGTAATTAAAAAATAGTTTTGGAGATGTGTGCTGAGTTAGCTGATGGCATTATAAGACCGGGGATTCATCCAGAGTTCTTGCTCTGAATACTTGGAAAGAGTTGTTGGATGGTTGCCGAGGACAGCAGCAGTCTCAGCTGTGATGGCCTCAATGATCGAATGACCGGTACTGATGAATAGCAGTTTGGTGAGGCGCCAAGAAACCATTGGTTCTGGGCAGCGATGCTCCTGGGCAGCGCGCGGGAATTAACCCAAACTATTTTGGTCACTTTTCAGCGGACCTCCGAATCAGCTCAGCACAGTAGCTGGTATTTATCTGATTTTAGAGTAAATAATATCATAGATTTTCCACTTGCATTATGCCTACACCAGTGTGTAGGAGGGAACTGCAGATGCTGGTTTACACCGAAGATAAACACAAAGTGCTGGAGTAACTCTGGGACAGTCACCATCTCCGGAGAGAAGAAATGGGTGTTGTTTCAGGTCAAGCATCACCCAAAACGTCGCCCATTCATTCTCTTCGGAGATGCTGCCCGTCTCGCTGAGTTACTCCAGCATTTTGCGTCTATTGCCTATACCAGTTTAGATTGTTCAGTTTGTTATCAGCATCACAACATGAAAATCTAGCCTCGTGTTTAAAACAAGTTGGTGTATAACTTCCAGAGCAGGTAGTTAAAAGCAACGTATAAGCAGTTATCTCCTTCCCCAATACTCTCTTATCATTTTGTAGTTATTGACTTTTCTCAGAGGTGTAATTCCATAGACTGCAGAGATTGAATTGGAAGGAGAATCCTGGTGTGCAGCCTGTTTGTTCAGCTGGGTGAGGGTTCTCGGCCCCTTTGTTTCATGGCATTGGGTGTGGGCTGGTGCAGAGAGAGATGAGCACATGGTGTATGTTAATTGCTGACGGTTTGCGGAGGTTAGCTGTGCTGGTAACATGATGTATGCAGCTTTGTTCAGCACTAAGGGATTGTTTTGAATGGAGAATGTATCTGGTGTGCTGGATTTTGTAGAGTCGGTCGGACTGTAACGTAAAGGTGTTCTGCAGCATTAATAGGTGTGCTAGAGTTGTGGGATTGTGTGGGGCATGGTGTATAGTTGCCATTCTTGGTGGATGATCTCCATCAGGGTATACATTTCTTACACTTAAATTCACGTATTGCGAACATTACCATGTCTTTACAGTGATCCCATTTCAGTTGATTGAACCCAGAGGGAGGAGATGGGGATTATTGGGGGTGGTGGTGGGGAATTGTGCTATATCTCTGTTGCTAATGCTTATGCCAAAGCAGAAGAACAAAACAAGGTCTGGCCAAACCGCATGTCAGTCTGAGGAACATTAGACCATTGGAAGCATAGTGCCTTAATGCTTACAGGATATAATACATTTGGGAAAGACCAGTTAGCTGATTGGGTGATGGTTTACAGTTCATAGTCTGCTCTTGATTTGTTTTATGAAAAAAATGTAGTTGTATATGTGTGGATTACAGTTTGCTTACCACTCAAATCAGTGTATTCAATGACGGTAACAAAAAGGTGGATCTTGCATGTAAACAAAGGTGCCTCTTGCATGTAAAGGTGGATCTTGCATGTAAACAGGGTGCTGCAGTGATGCATTTCCATGCACAGCACGAGCTCCTGCATGGAGTTCATGCTGGAGTTCTAGCCCAGTGTGCAAGTGTTGGGTCACTCTGAGTAACTGAGTCACCAACTGAGTAATAAACTGATTGAGACTCTACATTCACCAGTTGCACAAATTTCATGATGGCAGCTGCTTGTTTGAGAACCTCTTCCTTTGTGCACCATTGTGAAAGGCACACACTAGCCTCTGCCCTGCAGCCCTGCAATAGCCACCTGTTCTGCTACTTACCGTTCACACATCTGAGCCATACCCGCTGTTCACCCTGGGATTAAAAGGAGCCTGCAGCCTTGTTGCTCTGCTGGCTTCTTGGATGATAGATTCCCAGCTGACAAATGCAGAGAATCCGATCGTCGTAACCTAGTAACTACATCCATTGATGAGCTGACAGACCTAACCTTTGACCTGGTATCCTGGGAATATCTAGTGGTCCTTGAGTTTATAGCTGGCTTGTCATCTATTAGAGAGAGACAGGAACAGAACTCAAGCGATATAACCTATGTGAACCATGAACCTTGCCCTTTCAACTGAAGCAGAGCACATTTGTAATATGAGAAAGAGCAGGATGGGATCCAGAGAGTGCCCCACAGCAACTCTCCCTCTGACCTCTACTCTGGAGCAGGCCTTGTGTGGAACATCTTTACTTTATTTGCATTACTTGTATTTTTAAGACTGTTTTGCTGAATTGATTAGGAGGAATGATTGCATTATTGACAGAAGGGATTAACTCGTTAAGGGAAAGGAGTTGCATCATTAATGAATTGGTTACACTCCTCGGGGGAGGGTTGGGGGGGATACACGTTTAATGGGAATGGATGGATGATTGAGGAAATAGTTTTCATCAGAGGGGAGGGAACTACATTGCTACAGGATTTGGTTACAGTATTGGGAATGGGGCCCAGCGTTACTGGAATTGGTTATATCATTGGTTAAAAAGTTACAGCGTTATGGGAATTGATTACAACTTTGAAGGTCGGCTTAAATTACTTGAGGGAAAAAGTTTCATCTTTGGGGGAAGGAGCAACATTTATTTCAGCGTGCAGGAAGGTACTTCTCATTGGGAAGTGGGTAAAGGAGGATAGCATTCATTCCGTCTGGCCTGCTTTGGGTGATCTGTGTGTCCAGTTACCTTACCTTGCTCCTAATTTCTTAACTAAACAGATAGTGGGTATATGGAACGGCTGTCAGACTGGATAGTTGAGTCAGGTACTTTAACAACATTTTGTAGCTAAATTGATTTCCCCTAACTCTCTTAAACTGGTATGCTGTAGTTCCCACCATCTGCCATCTCCACTTGTCCCCTCCCCACCCCCCTCCTTCCAACCTCACCTTTTAATGCTTTTACCCTTCTGTGACTGCAGCTCTTCGTATCACATGCAAGAAGACATGTCCATTTATGAGACTGAACAGTGCCTGTTGGTAAGGTGACAGCACAATGAGTTGTGATCGCTTGTATTTGCCTCTAGACTGTTGTTGCCAATGTATTGGTAGTCTGACTGTCATGATGGAGGCTGTATGACAATTGTCAGGGTTGACTGTTGCCCCTCCTTCCTCATGTTTAACACATAAGAATACAAGTAAGCTACCTGGCCTCTGAACTACCTGCCCCACCATTTAATCTGATCGTGGCTGATCCACCCCAGACCAAAACCTTGTTGTACCGGCTCCCCATTACTCTTTATTTTCTCATCTTTCAAATGTTTATGTATCTCCTCATTAAATGCCACCAGTGGCGTATTCTCCACAACCCTCTGGAATTCAGGGGATTCACCACCCTTTGCAGGAAGAAAATCATTCACACCACAGTTTAAAGGAACTGCCCTCCTTGTAACCGTGTTTCCTTGTTTAAGCCTCCCGCCAATGGCAACATCTCAACATCCACCCTGTCACCATCACTCAGGACCTCATGTTTCAATACTATCACTGTTCTAAACTTAAAGAATACAGATCTAAGCCCATGGCAATCTACTGGGGATATTCTTGTTTCAGTGCCAAGTGTTAATCAAAGTTTGAGTATTCTCAAATGCTTTCAATTCCATTGTTCCAATCCGAGTCTATGTGCTTGTTTTAATTGCTGAACTACTTCCCGATAGCACTCCTTCACACACATTGAACTCATTTCCCCCCTGTCCTTTTTTTGCCAGTTTAATTTGAATTGATTCCAGTTCAGCTTTTATATCCTGTTTATATCTTACTTATCTTTGTAAGATCCTTCTCCATGTGCCGTCTCAGTGCGGGAGTGCATCTGGGCAATCCTCCTGACACATGATGCTGTGACATTGGGCATCAGCCCTCTGCCTCTTTCTGTACCGCTCCCTCTATTGGAATGTGTGTACCTAACTGAAACTGGAAGTACTCAGCAGGCCAGAGGTAATATTTCTGGTTGGAGATCTTTATTCTGACCCGTATTCTCTCTTCACAGAGGCTGCCTGACCTGTAGCATATTTTTAGAACATTATGTTTTTAATTTCAGATTTCCAGCATTTGCAGTTTTAACATTTTTTTTTAACCTTTCTTCGTATTTGAGGTAAGGGTCAAAGGAGATATTCCTGCAGTTATATTAAAGCCCATCGGCTCCTGCAGCCCAGGGTTAGTGAGGGGAAAAGAGTTCCTACTAATCTCAATCAGTTCAGAACAAGTGAGCATTGTTTGGGGATTGCAGTTTTCCCCCAAATACCCTCTTCCCCCCTGCCTGCATCTCACGATCACGTGTAAAGAATTAGAGCTAACGTCTGAAACTGAAGAGGAAAGAGCCATGAAATTCTGAGAGTGTTCTCTCTCTGTCTTTGTTTTTCTTTCTCCCTCTCGTTTCCCACTGTGCCTGCATTATTGGATCATGACGGATGTGGACGTCCTGTGTTCATTGCTCATTTGTGTGGTGTGGATGTTTGTGCAGAGGCGGTGGGGTTTCGGAATGTGTTTGCCATTTGACCCCTTTTTCTGGAGGAGGGTATGGGAAGGGGCGAGATTAACAATCCTGTGCCTTCCTCATTAATGGAAGTGCGGAGCCAGTGAGAGGTGCAGATCACCAGGAACTGTTGCTGGGGGAAGGGTTGCGCTGGCAAGGCTTTGGTTAATTTAGTGTTTTCTTCAGTGCTGCACAGCAGAACGTCATACATTATTAATAATTCTGAGAACTCTGGTCTCTGGAGCTGTTTAGCCTCCAGCATGTAGGTTGTGGATATTTGAAAAGTGAAAGTTATGATTTAAGTTGCAAACTGGTATTGTTGTTCATGGCAGTTGGGGTCTTGTTTGCTGGGTGATTTTTTACCAGGGCAGAGGGGGTTGATATATAGCAGGGAATTGTATGACCTTAGCTATTGGTGATAAGGAGGTGATCAGGGTTAAGGTTGGTGGTAGGTAGTGTAGCTGTTTCAAAGCTTTAGGGACCCAGATTCAATTCTGACCTCGGATGCTGCCAGTGTGGAGTTTGCACAATTTTCCTGTGATCTTGTGGGTATCCCCATGTGCTCCGACTTCTTGCATTCCAAAGATGGGCTGGCTGATGAAGCAATTGGCCATTGTAAATTACCACAACTGTAGATGGGGAGTGGGAAAATCAGGGGAGTTAATAGGCATGTGGATAACAATAGGTGACGGGGAACTAGGCAATGGAACAGGGTTGCTTGGTCGCTTCAAGAGCTACGGAAATTCAGTGAGCCGATTGGCTTCTTTCTCTGTTGTAAAGAAATATCTGAAAATAACATTAAGATGCAAATCTTAATAGGATGTGCAGAACCTGGGGGAGAGTCCAGAGCAAGACAGCACAACATTTAATGTGAGGACCAGAGCATTGGGGATGAGGAGTGCAAAATCCCCAGAAACTCTACAGTAGGTATCACATGTATGTTTCCCAACAGGAATGCAATGATATATCTAAGATAAAGAAATTGGGTTATGAACATGCACTAAGGATATATTAGGGGCTTTAGAACCATAGTGGAGTAGATGCAGTTAAGATACAGATCAGCCATAGTCTGATTAAATGATGGAACTTGTCCAAAGGGCCACTTTCTGTTCGCAAAGTGTGCCTTTGGAAGTGTGACAGGAAGGCAGTGGTTTCTTCCGAAGGTAGACACAAAATGCTGGAGTAACTCAGCGGGACAGGCAGCATCTCTGTCTATGTTCGATTTAAACCAGCATCTGCAGTTCTTTCCTACACAGTGGTTCCTATCTGTGACTTCACTAAAGTTGGTTGTTGCTGATACAGGAACAAAAATAACCCATTCAGCCCTTTTACACTTCCCCACCATTCAATTAGATCATAGCTGATCTATATTTCAGCTCCATTTATCTTCCTGAATCCTCCATCTCTAAAGAAGGGTCTCGACCCGAAATGTCATCCATTCCTTCTCTCTAGAGATGCTGCCTGTCCCGCTGAGTTATTCCAGTTTTTTTTTGTCTCTCCTCCATCTCATATAGACAATAGACAATAGACAATAGGTGGAGGAGTAGGCCACAGAGTCGCCACTCTCTGTGAGAAAAAGTGTTTCCTCATCTCCGTTCTAAATGGCTTGTATCTAATCTATGGCTCTAATATCCCTTGGTTCCCTTAGCTACTTTAATTTCCAAAGCCATATTTGTCTGAGGATCCACAGCCTTTTGGAGAGAATTCCAAACTTCTGTCCAATCATAAAACTGCTTCAAGATGTCCTTCCGAATGGCCAAATAATAATCTTCAAATGATGTCCCCTAATCCCTGCGTTCTCTACCAGGGGGAGTGATTTATGTGTATTTGCCCTGTAAATTATTTTAACTTTTCACCACCTTGATCAAGTCAGCTTTCAAACTCTGACATTTAAAGGATTACAATTTAAGACAATTAGTCCTAATAAGCATATATATTTGTTACCATCAAGAAGATATTCCACTTTTATATTCCCAGAGCTCCATATGCTGTGGTTCACATACATGTTTTAACCTGCATGCCTTGTCTTATTGTAATAAGTTAGTGTTATCCACAGATCCTGATGTAGCATTTCAGGTCAAGGCCCTTCTGAAGAAAGGCCCTGACGAAACGTTGTCTGTAGAATTCCCTCCACAGATGCTGATTGACTCATGGAGTTCCTCCAGCAGTTTCTTTTTACATGTACTGGTACTAGAATCTCTTTTATTTGTGATATATAAAAATGACTTGGATGATAATGTAGATGGGTTGGTTAGTAAGTTTGCAGATGATGTCTAGGTGTCTATGAGGCTTTGGGATATGCAGGGGTGGAGGGATATGGACAGGAGACGAGTTTAACCTGGCATCATGTTCAGCATGGACATTATGCGCCACAGGACCTGTTCCTATGCTAACCTGTTCTATGCTCTGATATATTCTGTATCCCATCTGAGACTGGAGAAATGCTTCTGCTGTCAGATTCCTTTGCGACTGTGATTAAGCTGCACGTAGCAGCTGGGACAATGTATTGAGGCTCTCCGCCCTGTGATTTCGTTTTTAATTAAAATGAAATGCATTTCCTCTCAATTCCACTGGCAGCTTCCCAGCTCAGTTGGTTAACTCTGGGCTATGATTACTGAGCTATATTTTAACTCCTGCCTGATAAGAGATCATCGGTGTAATTAAGCTCTGTTGATCAGCAGTTAGCTGGAGCAGACCGCAGTGTCGATACCCCTTTGGATTCTCTTCTGTGTGACTGCTGCGCTACAATTTCTGACGCCAGTGCCCACTTGGTTCCTCCTCTCACGGTTTGAAGGATAATCATGAGCTTGCAAACTCTAAACAGCCTTGCATATGGACTGGCGATCTTAATTATGAGTTAGATCATAGTTAGACAGTGCCACTTAAGGGTCTGTCCCATGAGTATGCGACTGCATGCGGCAAGCGCGACCTAACGTGGTCGCTTGAGCCGTACAGCCTCGC
Organism: Malacoraja senta; assembly: GCA_038087875.1. Classification (NCBI taxonomy): domain Eukaryota; kingdom Metazoa; phylum Chordata; class Chondrichthyes; order Rajiformes; family Rajidae; genus Malacoraja; species Malacoraja senta. The sequence goes on from CM075993.1 coordinate 566,230, forward strand.
GGGGCCGGTCCCACTTCGATCGCCGGAGCAGTATGGAGTTGTGCGGAGCTGGTCCCAACATCGCGCGGTGCTCCGAAAAACTGACACTGTTCAAAAATTCCGCGCGGCAACGGCCTGCCGGTCCGCAGCCGCCTCGGCGCCGTACACACCGCCTCGATGGGCTGCGCAGCGTCTCGATGCCGTACGCAGCGTCTTGACGCCGTACATCACGCGCGAACTTCCCGCGGACTTCGCTCGAACTTCACGTCACTCACTCGACCTCCGCGCGGCCCCCGCTTCCGGTTTGGTCGCGCTCGCCGCATGCAGTCGCATGCTGGTGGGACAGGCCCTGTACGGGGATCACTCGACCGCCGCGCGGCCCCCGCTTCCGGTTTGGTCGCGCTTGCCGCATGCAATCGCATGCTCGTGGGACAGGCCCTTAACCTGCACTAATAACCTGCATACCTCTGAATTCCCTTAATATCTAAGTATCTGTCAATCTCTCTTGAAATCACCTCTACAGTTTTGGGGGCAGAGAATTTCAAAGACTCACCACCATTGGGCAAAGACATCCCATCTCAATCCTGAATGGTTATTTTGTGACAATGGTTTCTGGTTTCAGCACCATAGTCAGGAGAAACATATTCAGCATCTGATCTGTCACACAACTCAAGCCCTTTGTATGTTTCAATGATATGATCCATCAAACTTTGATACTCGGCAGAGTGCAGGCCCGGCCTGATTAGTCTCTCCATGTGGGACAAGTGCCCAACCCCATGTCCAGCCCCAAAATCAACCTGATAACCCTCACTGCACTCCCTCAGTTGGAAGCATATCTTTCCTTAGTTGGGGAGACAAGACAATATTTCAGCTGCAGTCTCCTCAGGGCCTCATGCAATTACAGTAACGTTTTTTATTCTTGCATTAAATGCCAAAATACCTTTTACCTTTTTCGGGAAGTTCAGTTGGTTGAATGTGAACTTGCATCTTTTTATGTGTAAGAAAGAACTGCAGATGCTGTTTTAAATCGAAGATAGATACAAAATGCTGGAGTAACTCAGCGGGACAGGCAGTATCTCTGGAGAGAAGGAATGGGTGACGTTTCTTCAGTTTGAAGAAGGGTCTCGGCCCGAAACGTCACCCATTCCTTTTCCCCAGAGATGCTGCCTGTCCCGCTGAGTTACTCCAGCATTTTTGGTCTACCTTGCATCTTTTTATCCTGTGTGCTTTTGTCGTCTCTCAGACACGTCCCTCATGCATTCCTTAGCCCATTGCTTCTCTTGCTCTCACAACCTCCCCACAACTTTGCCCAGTCCAGCATTCTCCCTCTGTCTCCTCCCTCTGCTTCCCTTGTCCTCTGATGAAGGATAGTGTACATTCACTCCACATTCTGATGGCTGATGAAACCAATGAAGGACCCACAGACTATGTATGGCTGGGGTAAAAACTGTTTTGTGAGCATTATTTAATATCTTCAATTGTCCACAGATAATTGGTTGGTGTGATAAGGTATCTTACTTCAGGAGCCCAGTGTGAGGTATACAGACAACATGATCTCAGTGCTGAGAGTGTTAACCTGGGAGAGGATGGTGACGTTGGTGCACTTAACCTGCCCGGAATAGAGAGAACTTCGCGCAGACTGCGTTGGTGTTATTTCTCTGGTGCTTTGAAGTGCATGCTGCAGTTAGACCATATCTCAGGAGCACACACAAGCAAGGGACCACTACTCCCCAGTAGAACACTACCCCTCTACACCTCCTCCAGTGGCTGAAGAGCTGCTCCCCAAATTGTGGTAAACATTCCCTCCATTTACAAACACACACTTTCTCCATGCCACTTGATTAAGAGAAATAAATGGAGCAGCATCAATGACTATTAAAGATGTTTTTTGATTTGTAAAACTCTTTGACTCCAATGTACAATGGGGCATCCTTCCCAAATTTGGCCTTCTGCAGAAATTCAACTCCATCCTACATTTGTTTCATGATGGCACGCAGCCCAGATCTTACTGAACAGGTGCACAACAGACCCTGGGCTCAGTGTAGACAGGTGGCAAGCTCGGCTGTGTCAGCACCCTAACAATCTTCTCAATCTTCCTCACCCGTAGAGTTAACCAAGATAGGAAACGCATGGCTAAGGGGATAAAGAATGATGCTGATAGTATTGGAGGGGAGGATTCTTCAGTGGAGCATAAACATTGACATAGGCTGGTCGGGTTGAATGTGTGTGCTGGGTATTCTGTGTAATTAGCTCTGTAGATGTCCATTGGGGCTTTAGTAATGGGATTAGACATGCCTGCTGGACTGGAAGGCTTGAAATGGGAAAGATTTGAGAACTGTACCAGAGTGTTTGGAAGAGTAAAAGTGAACCACTGTCAGAACTGAAATCAAATCCATTGGTTCGCCTGAAGGTCAGACATTGAGATAACGTGTTACTGTGGTATAACTACCCTGAATATCTCAGGAGTCTTACTCACAAATATGAACCTTTATTAAACACTGGTCCAGATGAAATGGAATATTCTGGTAGATTTTTGGGAAGATTGTGGAGGCATGAGGGAGGATTCAGAAAAGATCTTGTGAGGATAGTTACAAGGATGAGGGGCTGCAGTTACATGAATAGGTTAAAGAAGCTGTTTTCTTTAGAAAGGTGGCTGAAAGGAGATGATGGGAATACATAAAATGATGAGGAGTTTGGACACATAGTGGATAGTGGCTGTTCACTAGGGATAAAGAAAAGGGAGAAAGAATTAAGAATGACATAATGAAAAACCTTTTTATGTGATGTATGGTTGAAATTGCACCGTAGGTTTGAGTGTGGACTTCAAGAGAGATCAGATAAAATGTGGTGGAGAAATATCTGCCGAGTGAGAAGGGAGGTGTGTGGAATAAGAGAGTTGCTCAGGCAAAGAGCAGGTGTGAATTCTCTGGGTCAGTGTTCTCCTGTATGCTGCAATCATGCTGTGATTCTGCATGAACATATCATGGGTGAAGTTAACATCAGTCAGGGAGTCATTGAGTCAAGCTGCACAGAAACATGCTCTTCAGCTCAGCTCGTCAAGACCATGCCAACTTCTCTAATCCCATCTGCCCACATTAGGTCTGTACCCTACTATGGATATAAGTGGCTGTCTAGGTACATTAAACATAGTGATAATATCTAATTCCACCACCTCTTCTGGCAATGGGCTCCAGATATCAATGACTCTGTGGGAGAAAAAATGTACCCCTAAATTCCCTGAAAACTCCTTCTTCTCACCTTAAACCTATGCCGTTTTGTTATTGATATGTTTATTGTGCAAAATAGATTATCTATGTCTTATAATTTTAAAGACCTCTATCAGGTCACCCATCACCCTCAGCTCCAGGGAAAACAAACCTAGCCTATCCAACTCCTCACAACTAAAGTCTTCTAATCAAGGGAACGTGGTGGTGAATGTCCTCTACATTCTGGTTGCTGTAATTACCCCTCCTGCAAGTGGGTAGGGTAGTCATAGACTTGATGGACTGGTGGGTAGGTAGTCAGGTGATTGCAGTGTAGAGCAGCACATTCAGGTATTGAGCGTGGTTCTGCCAATTAGTGTGCATTCCCAGCAGCAGCAGCGGCAGGCAGGCAGCAAGCTATGCAACCCACTCTGTTCTCCACGCTGACGGATACATACTTCTGTTTCAAATACAAAGAAAGCTCCGGAAAAGAAGAGTTTAAATTGGTCATAAAAAGAAACACTTTGCAGAATAACAATGCTAGCAAGAGGACCATTTCATTTCAGATGCTCTTAATAGGGGAACTTTTCAAAGTTTTGCATCCTTGGTAGAATTGTGTATTAATGGCAAATTAGATGAATTTGCATTATCCTTTGTAAGTTGTGTGCTTATTTTGTTCTTCAATTTTTTTTACGACATTAGATAAAGCAAAAATTATAAATAAACCTTTACATTTGGAATAGATTAGTATGGCATAAGTTCTGGCTGTTGTTTTAAAAGTATTTGATTGTATATCTAGCCTCTGCAATTTTTCCGGTCATAATTGTACTTTGACTTGAATTAAGAACAGTTATTCAGGTATTCGGGGTGACGCAGTTCTTCCAACTCTTGGCTCATTTCTGATCTCTGGTGCTGTCTGTGTGGAATTTACACGTTGTCCCTGTGACGCTGTGGGTTTCCTTTGGGTGCTCTGGTTTCTTCCAACATGCCAATGTCGTGTTGGTTGTTAGATTAATTGACCGTTGTAAAATTGCTGGTGGTGGTAGGGAAAGTGGTAAAATCTAGAAGAATATGATGTGAATGTGGGAAGAATAAAATGGAATTAATGTAAATAGAGGTATAGTTAATGTATTCTGGTGAGCCAAAGGGACTCCAAGACTTAATGTAATAGGTTTCTGCAGGAGGCAATTAAATTGATTTAATTTTCGTGTGGTTTCAAGATGCAGTTTAATAGTACCCATTCCTTGTGAAACTGAGCCATCTGACCTGTTGGCCTCTGTCTGGTTTCACCCAGTTCCTCTTGTCCTACTTTCACGCACTATGTATGGGGTCCTGTCACTCTCCTGCCTTCTATTGGGGAGGTACGGTTGTCTAACCAGAACTGATCCTCTGGGAACAGCCGTAAGCACTGCTCTGGGGGCTTGCCTCCAGTGCTTGCAGCTTGGCACAATACTCAAGTTGGAGTGTGGCCATTATTTATACAGATCCAACACAGTACTCAGTTTACGATATTAAAAAGTTAATGCATTCTCCAGTTTACTTTGACTGCCTCAAATGACTGATCATATCAAAGTTATACCCAAGATCCTTCGTATTGACACTGCTGAGAAAATGATCACCCAGTTTTCTTTCTTGCAGTATTTGGCCTTTTATACTTGATGAGTTTGTTATGTTCAATTTATCTGCTTTTTGTATGTTCTGAGCTGACTCCTGGGCCTGACATTATTGTCTTCAAGCCCGACCAATTTATTTTCAAAATGAACAACCAACTAGTGTTTCTCCGACAATATTTCCCCAGCCTCCAGCCTCCACCAACTAGACGGACAAAGACTGCAGGTGTAATGGAGCATCACCTTCTCCAAGTCACACACCATCATTCATCAGACTTGTTTGCACCGTCCCAGGGTGTAAGTCCTGCAACTCCCTGCCCTACATTGCTATGGGACTGCTTATACAATAAAGTAATGGCTCAAGAAGGCAGCTGGTGGGGCAATAAATCCTGGCCTTGCCAGCAACCCAGCATCTCATGAGATGAATTAAAAGAGTGTACTTTGGTACATTAAAACAATTGAAATGCTTCCAAGTAGTTTTAGCAAAGGAAAATTGATGCAGTCATATAAAGGATTGCTAGGACAGAACAGAGGCAGGTTTTTTAGTAGCATTTTAAAGGAGGGGAAAAGCAGAGAGGAATTCCACACCTTACTGCCTTGGCAACTGAGAACACAGCTGTCGTGGGGTGAGCAAACCCAAATTAGAAGAGCAAGGAGATTTTGCAGTTTTTGGGCTGTGTGGTTACAGAGGGCAGCAGAAGTGATACCACGAAACGATTATAAAACAAAGATGAGAATTGTTGTACTTTAGACACATAGACACATAGGCAAGGACACGGATCTTTGGTTGGCTTCAAATTTATGTAAGGCCAGAAACAAAGTTTAGATAAAGGCGTGGGAGAGAGTTTCAGCAACGGTGGAGTCTGGCAGCAACACTGGGGTGGAAGCGGGTGGTCGTATTGGTGACCATGAAAGGTGCTTTGGTGTTGTCCTAGAATGATATCTTGTGGCAAACAGTTTGGTTGAGAATCGGTTACTGGGGGATCTCAGAGAAGGAGATGATGTTGGTGAGAACAGGAACAGTGATGGTTGAAGGTTCCAAAGAGGAATGGCTCAGTCTCCCAATATTTAAGGAAAAAAAAGTGCTGGTTTTTGCTGCAACATCTGGGCAGGTCGTGATGCTTGTGGTCTCTGGGGTTGGTGTGGAAGTGTGGTCGGGCTGTGAGGGGACAATGGAGCTGGAGCACTGCTGGTAAGGACACCCGTTATTGCACCTTTCCTGTGTAAGTGAACCACCAGATTTGTTTTCCATAATCCACAGTGGCTAATTAACCTACAACCCACAAGTCTTTGGGGCGTGGGAGGAAACCAGTGGACTCTGAGAAAACCCACACTCTAAAGACGCATGAATTAGCAGAGTTATTGGCCATTATCAATTGCAGGTGACCTGCAGATTCTGAGGGAATCGATGAGAATGTAGGGAAAATAAAAAAATCATGTTAATGTTGGATTAGTGTAATGAGCGGTTTCTGGTTGCTGCGGACTGCTTCCACACTTTCTCTCTTTCCGTCTATCTCACTTGTCTCTGCCCCTGTCTCTGCCCCGTCTCTCTCTTTGTCCCTGTCTCTCTCTCTCTGTCTCTCTCTCTGTCTCTCTCTCCCTCTTTCTCTCTCTCCGTCTGTCTGTCTCTCTCTGTCTCACTCTCTCTGTCTCTCTATCTCTCTGTCTCTCTGTCTCTGTCTGTCTCTCTCTCTCCCTTTCTCTCTGTCTCATTTTATCTCTTTCTATTTTTCTTATTTCACTGAGACTGTAATTTTTACATTTTAGAATGTTCTGTTTGGTTGCATTTTATTTGAATGTAAACGTCCTGACGGCCAAGGTGGGTTTCAAACCGATGCCCATGTTTTTTTGGATCCAGAACTCTGGCTCCTATACCAGTGATTGAATGACTATAATACCATGCCACAGATGCAGTGGAGGAGGGTGCAGGATGTGGGGATGAGGCTAGAGGAGGGTGTGGGACTGGGGAAGGGTGTTTTGTGGTAGATGTGTATATAAACCGTGCTGTTTTCCAGCTGTTGCAGAGGCAATTCTACATGAACTGTCTCCTTGCTTAAACAAAAGAAGAGCAATGTCAGTTGGCAGGATGTGACAGGCTCCACCCCACCCCCTATTTGAGTTCCCTCACTGACTGAAGGTTACCATGGAAACCGTTGGCAAGTGTAGCTTCATTCTCTTCCATTAGCCTGTGGATATGAGTTCCTTAGATTCATGAAACATGCAATACAGCATGTTGCCTTCGTGAGAAGAGAGAGACAAGGAGACGTGTGCAGAAAGGCAGAGTGCCTGGGAGAAGCAGTGAGCAGAGGGAAGGTGTCCCTGGAGGACTAGGGTTTATCCAGAATCTGCAGACATGATAGATACAAAGAAGACGAGGCTACAGATTATCTCAGGGTGGAGGTATTTCCTTCACGGGACAGGAATTCTAATCTGAATGGCAGAAAAAAGCAGTGCTTCTTGTAAGCATTAATCTGCTGCCTATTCTCTGATGAAAGTGTGAATCTGATGTTGCGGATGTGGGCAGCGTGTGGAGTGCATGGTTTGAGCTGTAGAGTGTGGGAGATTGAGGTGTGAGGATGTTACGTTGCTTTAGCTACACATGAACATTTGAGCCTTCAGATGAAGAGCAGGACTAGCCCTCGGCCCCTGAAGCCTGCTCTGCCGTTCAATAAGATCATGGCTGATCTGGTTGTAAATCTCATCTCCAACCCTAACCCTAACCTGTAGCAGCCTTTCATCTCCTTGCTTAACAAGTTCATTATATTTTGGAACACAAAGGGACCCATTTGAGCCTTCCTGTTTTCCAAGCAAAAACCTCCCCATGCCATCATGTTAGTTCCATGACCTTGAGCTAAAAACACTTTATTAAGAGTTTTTTTGACATAAATTATAAATATAACTAAGTATAAATTAAGGCGGCATAGTGGTGCAACAGAAGAAATGCTGCCTTACAGATCCAGAGACCTGGTTTCAATCCTGACTACAGGTGCTGTCTGTACGGAGTTTGTGTGTTCTCTATGTGACCGCGTGGGTTTTCTCTGGTTTCCTTCTTCTTCTTGCGTATGGCGTGAACAGCCTAAAGTTGTAGGTCAACTTGTTCTATTTGAACTTATTTGTGCACGTCGGGTTGATTGCATTAGTCAAAACAGGATGGACCACGTGAAGGTTGCAATCTCCCACCCCACTGGTTTCCTCCCACACTCCTAAAACGTACAGGATTGTATGTTAATCAACTTCGGTAAAAAAAGATAAATTGTCCTTGGTGTGTAGGATAGTGCAAGTGTATGCGGTGATCATTGGTACGCGCAGATTCGGTGGGCTGTTTCTGCGCTGTATCTCCCAAAAGTTTAATAATACCGCGCACCATCCCCTTCCCCCAATTCAAAGAACTTCTTACTTCTTCAGAGAAATCCAATAATTTGATTTAACTAGAAAGCTTTCCGAAAGCCCTATGGACTTTGCCTGATTAATTTTCGTAGTGCACTGTTTTAACATCAATAATAACAGCTTGTAATTTTTTCTTTGATTGATGTTAATCCAACTGGCCTGCAGTTTCATGCTTTTTATCCTTCCTTCTTTTTGAATAATGGAGTACTACTAAATTGTAAAATATTAAACGTAAGTTTTCACAAATCTAGGGAATTTTGGAAAATTAAAACCATGCATCAACGTTCTCATTGGCCACTCCTTTCAAGACCCTTGGATGAAGTACATAGGTCCTGGAGACCTGTCAGCCCACACCTCTGGCCATTTGTTCAGTCCACCTTGTAATTGGGTGTCAGGGGTTATGGGGCGAAGGCAGGAGAATGGCATTGAGAGGGAAAGATGGATCAGCCATGATTGAATGGCGGAGTAGACTTGATGGACCGAATGGCCTTATTCTGCTCCTAGAACCTACAAACTAATGTAATTGTTATTTTCCTGAGTTTCTCTCTGCTCGCCAATTCTTGATGTAGAGCTGTTTCTGATATATTACCTGTATCTTCCATAATGAAGATTGGTTAATTAATTCCCCATATTCGTTTTCTATAGGATCAACAATCCGTTAGCTCATTTATAAATATCTATAGGATTCGTACCATCTGTTTTTATATTTCTGGCTGGCTTTATCACACATTCCTTAGTAATCTTTTATTTATTCATTTCAGCAATATATTAACAACCTTATCAGCTGGCATAAATCTACAGCATTGACAGCAACGTATATTTATTCAGCACCTCACATATAGTGAAACATCCCAAGGCAGCTGCGGTTCCAACATGACAACCGTGCCTACACCACAAAACTGTATACCACACATACCTCTGATTACACCTTCAAAGTTGTAAAGTACTTTTAGATATCCTGAAACAGTGTTAAAGGTACAGTGGACAAAATTATCAAACAAATGTTGATGTCAAAGGGTATGTTTTCAATGTACAATATACTCAGTAGTCAGGCAGCAACTATGAAGAGAAAATTAAATGTCCAGCATTCATTCATCTTTAACCAGAACAGAAAAAGCTTATAAATCAACAAATTTTAAGTAGAGAAAGAATTAAGGGGACGAGAGAACAAAAGGGATAGGATGTGATAGATTAGAAGGCAAGGAACATGTTGGTAGAAGGCAGTATTAAATGGAACAAATGTTGGGCCTGGAGGAGGGGGGACATGGAATCAATACCGGCTCCTGGTGTTTGAAGGATTTGCCTTATTTGTTATTATCTGAGAGTATTGAACTTGGTCTGTAAAGTGAAAGATGTAGTATTCCTTAAATAATGGACAAGGCTGAGGATAGATGGTGTGAATAGATTGGAACAGAGAATGAGATTTTCTGGAACATCTTATGGAGGGAGGAAGGGAGACTTTTAAGAAACCAATGTTTTGGACCTAATGTTGCCTCAGTCCAAACCTTATCGGCATTACGTGATGCAGGGACTGTTACCACCCACACCGTACATCCCTCACATTCTGCTTTTAAAATCACATTATGAAAAATAATTGTTAACATTGTGAAAGGTTTTAATTAAGGATTGGAGAGGAACTATTTCCACGGCATGTGGATCAGTAAGCAGAAGTTACGGTTCCATGGCAGTTAATTAGCTGGGTTATCGTCATGTGTACAAGATACAAGATACAAGATACATTTATTTGTCACATGTGCCAGTTGGCACAGTGAAATGTGACCGAGGTACAGTGAAACTTTTATCAGCAACATACGAGGGTTCTTCCCTGCTGTTCCGTGGAGTAATGCACCAGGACCTTTCCATTACCTTGAGACAATCGGGAGCCCTTTGTTCATTAAATAAAATGCACGCTGGAAATATTCAGCAGGTCATGTCTTATTTGCAGAAAGATAAATAGAGTTACTGGTTCAGGCCATTGATCTTGGATCAGAACTGAGAAATGTTAGAGATACAACAGGTTTTAAGTAGGTAAAGGGGAGGAAAGATCAAAAGTTGAGTGATGTCATCTTCATCAGTGGAGCAATAGTTTACATTTTGTTCTCGAGTTTGAACGTGGAACGACTGAGGCAGAGGCAAGCGTGCCGCTCCTGAGACGAATGGAGAAACGCTGAGGATAAGCATGCAGGCCCACGGAGAGGGAGCAGAGGAAAGGGCTCATTGGATGGCTCTGCCGGGGCGTATGGGCTTCAGTGATTCCATGATCAGCCCATTTTGTGAATTCTGATGCATCTCTTGAAATCTTTGCTTACACAGTAAAAAAAATCTAAAGCAGATTATCCCAGTCCCCCAGGGCAGAGGCCCCCAAATGATTTATTTTTATTGTATACTCCTGTCGACATTTACCAGCTGCCCAGAATATGTTTGATACTTTGATCCTAAATGCCAGTGAATATCATACGCACAACACATCAACACTACGACTCTCCTGGACCAAGTAATCCGCCTGACCGTCTCTGGGATCCCTCACCGCCAGAGAATCCGCTGAGCTCCGACGCCTCATTGAAGTCTACATGTGTGAATGGAGGGAAGTGCTGACGCTGATTAACCTTGCAAGGCATGAAAAGCTGAGCAGCAGAGATGGGGTTTGCAGTGGGGAGCGCTGAGTTTCCTGCACTTTATGTAAAGTGCCTACAGTGTTCTCCTGTGCACAATAAAGGTCCTGTTCCATTATTTTACTGAAGGTAGACACAAAAATCTGGAGTAACTCAGCGGGACAGGACGGGCAGCATCTCTGGAGCGAAGGAATGGGTGAGGTATCGGGTCGAGACCCTTCCTCATTATTTTACCTGTCTAAGAATCACAGTGTGAGGCCAGCCCATTGCATTATCCGCTTCTCAATCTTCATTTTCCTCAAAGTGAAACTCATGAACGGTCCGCATTGATTTGGGGATAATAATCTGTTTCACAAAATTGCTCTCAAAGGACAGTCTTTTGGGATTTGCTTCTGCTGCTTGAAGAGTTGTTGATACAATTGTCCTGATAAACTGTGTGTCTCACTCTCTGCCCGTACAGTGTCATGTTGAGGGGAATTAGCTTGTCAGCTCTGTCTGCTAATTAGTATTCATGCTTTGGCTGGTGTTGGGCGGTGTGACTGCTCCAGGCTAAGCAGGGTTTCAATGTGGTTGTCGCCGTACAAGTGTGCCATTTGTCTCTGTCTACTTCCTCATCGCCACTGCTTGTTGCAGGGAGCTGTGATCAAACTGCAATGAATATTCAATAGAGGGAGGTCAGGTTTGTCTTCCACTGATCTTTGGGGAGGAGAAATGTTACTCGTTTAACATTCAGATATTTTCCCTTGCGGTCTCATTCCTTAGCCCCCTGATAACTTCTTTGGTGGGGTTCTATGCACTGATCCCTACCTGGAACTCAACCCAAGTAGCCGTTCCCCCTGTGCCATCTCAGGTGGGACATATTTGCAGAATGTTTGTACACGGGGGAATCACATGCAGAAGCTGTTGTCGACACGAAACGTCACCCATTCCTTCTCTCCAGAGATGCTGCTTGTCCCGCTGAGTTACTCCAGCTTTTTGTGTGTATCCTTGCATCCTCGTTCACCTTCCAGGCACAATGTACACTTTCCAGTTTGAGGAGGGACACACTTCTTAGTTAGTGAAGAGCTCAGTAGTAAAAGTCATGTGTCTGAGTAACGCAGCTTTGTATCTTTCAAGATGTAGTTGCTTACATCTCTCTTTATGTAAGGGAATGTGCGTGTAGTGTGGATCCCAGGAGTGCCAACATTGAACTTGCCCATTCTGGTTATACCAGAGCAGCGGAGGTGAGAATTACATGGACAATGTTTTGTCACCTGTATTCACTGATTGTGGTCGAGGGGCCAGGAAGTTGAGGATCAAGTTGCAAAGGGGAGTGCTGACCTAGGTTCAGGAGTTTGGAGATGGGTTTGGTTGGGATTATTATGTTAAGGCAGAGAAACAGTCAATAAATAGGAATCTTGACATAGATATCTTTGTAATCCACAAGATCCAAGGAAGAGTGTAGAGTCCAGGAGTTGGCATCTGCCATGGACCTGTTGTGACAATAGACAATCAGCAATGGATCAAGGCTGACTGACTATGACATCCCTGTGGATTGTGTGTGTGAAGCTCTGGTTGCTGAATGCAATGCTCTTATAATATTGGTGAATGTTCGGAAGGGCTGTGTGTGTTTTGACAGGACTTTACTCTCGTTTAGATTGCTAAGAGGTGTGGAAGGAAATATTAATGGAATATTTCCTGTTTCCCATGCAATAACTCACCAATTTCAATGGCATATGCACGTGGAGAGGAAATGTGTATTGAAAACAAACATCAGCACAAGGCTAATAGAGTGCGGCCTGCGGAAATCACTCTGTGTGTTCCAGCATTGTTGAGCTCTGCTGTGGCAGACGCTCAGTCCTATTCACTGCATGTCACATCCTGGAGAGATCCTATCAGCAATGGACAACGTCAGCAGCTGCATCAATATAGCCACCCTCCTCCAATTAGTGCTATTTTGGACAGAAATCATTGCCCTCCGTCCTTTCCTCTGGGCTGAGACTGCACTGTCTACAGCCTTTCTCATATCCCCAAGTTCTTGTTCCTGGCCCCTCACAGCTCGCTTGGCTCATCCATACTCTCCTCCTTGGTCTCAGCCCATGGCTAACCCCTGGGTACAGTCAATCACTGTACCCATGGCTCTTGGCACCAGCCTGTCATTGCACCCTACAAGACCAAGCTTGGCAAAGGCGTAAGGTGGAGCTGGATCGCACAGGCAGGGGGCCAATGACACAGAGCTGTGCGGTGAAGGTCCGGGGCAAGGGGCAGGAATGGGTGGAAGCTGATCTTGGCATCAGGGATTTCCAGGGCTTGCTGCAGCCTTCCTGCATATCTATTCGATTTCTAATTAATTTGTTTTTGTGTGTGTGATAAAACTTGCTATTTTCCTGCAATTAGATCTGTAATGTTTTGGAAACCATAGGGCTGGCTGGAATGTCTCTGTCTCTCCTGCAGATCCTGTTGGTTTCAGCCCAGGGTCCATGTGTCTGGATCGGAGCACTCTGATCACATGGATGATGAACTGTTCGGTTTCCACTCAACTAGTCTTTGAACACCGCAGCTCTGTCAGTTTCTCGTGTGATGTTGTGGTCAGCAGTGGCTGAGTTTGGTCCATTCTGGCCCTTTGGCCCACAGTGTCCATGCCGACATGATGCCAAGTAAAACGAGTCTGCTCTGCCTGACATGATCTATATCGCTCCACTCCCTGCATATCTATGTGCCAATCTAAAAGCCTCTTAAACGCCACTATCATATCTGCCTTCACCACCAACCCCAGCAGCACATTCCAGGCACCCATCACTTTGCCCTGCACGTCTCCTTTAAACCTAGCTCCTGTCACCTTGCTCCTCTCAACCTGATGCTTGGATCCATCCCTACAGGCCTTGTGCTACAACAAGCTGCAAACGCAGCAGTTCACATCACAGGGGCAGCTTGTAGATTAGAGACATGCGGCACATTGCAATACTGGGCTGAATATTCATCTCCAGTGTTTGATATAGATGATTTTGATGAAATTGGCATCCATTTGGTATGAAAGCAAGGAAAGGGAAAAATAACCCATGTTCCTTGTGCAGTGGGGTTTGTCAGAGTCTTTGTCATTTTCTAATGCTTGCAATTTCCGAGAAGGAATTGGGGATGATGCTTATTCCCAGGTAGATTTCCCTGAAGAGTGCTGGCAAAGACAAGCAGCAAGAAACAATGATATGTCAGAGACATTGAAGTTAGAGTTGTTAATTTACAGTGCAGGTCAGTGGGAGGAGATGAGAGCTTGTGTGAAGAAACCATTTGCTCTGACTTAATGGGCTGCTTAGATATGGTGCTTCTGTTCCACATTATTAAACCACTCATTCGCTCTTTCACTGTGATCCAGCTTTGAATCCCACCTCTTTGTCTCCTTCATTATTTTTTAAAATTCCTTCATAATTAGTTTCTGCATCTTTGCCTCCCTCTTAAAGTTGTAGAGGCAGACCGCACAATACAGACCATTCGGCCCAGCTCCTCCATGCTGACCAAAGTCTATCACAGCTAGTCCCATTTGCCTGGATTTGACTCGTATCTCTCTAATCCTTTTCTATCCTTGCATCTGTCCAAATATCTTTTAAATGTTGTAATTGTACCTGTTTCTACAGCTTCCTCTGGCAGCTCATTCCATTTACTCACTCCACACTATGATTATAGTTGCCCCTCAGGTCCCTTATAATTCTTTCCTCTCTCACTTTAAATCTATACCTAATTATTGACTCCCCTGCCCTGGGAAAAAGACTATGACCATCCACCTTATCTACATCCCTCATCATTTTATAAACCTCTATAAGGTCACCCCACAGCCTCCTACGCTCTAGGGAAAAAAGTCCCAGTCTATCCAACCTCTTCTTATAATTCAAACTGTCCGGTCTTGGTTTCATCCTCATCAATATTTTCCACTCCCTTTCCAGCTCAATGGCGTATTTCTTATAGCTGGGGGACCAGAACTGTGAACGATGCTCACAAACGTTTTGTATGGTTCCAACACGATGTTCCACATCCTGTACTGATGCCCTGACCGATGAACGCATGAACACTAACATAGAAAACATAGAAAATAGGTGCAGGAGTAGGCCATTCGGCCCTTCGAGTGGCAGAGAATTCCACAGATTCACCACTCTCTGTGTAAAAAATGATTTTCTCATCTCGGTCCTAAAAGACTTCCCTCTTATCCTTAAACTGTGACCCCTAGTTCTGGACTTCCCCAACATCGGGAATAATCTTCCTGCATCTAGCCTGTCCAACCCCTTAAGAATTTTGTAAGTTTCTATAAGATCCCCCCTCAATCTTCTAAATTCTAGCAATCTTCTAAATGCCACCTTCACCACCCTGTCTCCCTGTGTTGCCACTTTCAGGAAACTATGTGCTGGTCGGTATCCCTAGGAATTTTAATCCCTTCTCCATTGAGTTGTTCTTTACATGAAGATGTTATTGACTCTTCCTGGGGTATCATTCCTGAATATAACACAAGAACCCAAAAGTTAAAGCAGGCAAAATATAGAAAGAACGAACTGCTGATGTTGGTTTACAAAAAAAGACAAAGTGCTGGAGTGACTCAGCAGGTCAGGCAGCATCCCTTGAGAATGGATAGGTGATGTTTCAGGTCAGGACCCTTCTTCAGACTGAGCAATCTGAAAAAGTGTGCCGACCTGAAATGTCACCTATCCATGTTCTCCAGGGTTGCTGCCTGACCCACTGAGTTACTCCGGCACTTTGTGTCTTTGGCCACTCGAACCTGCCCCCACGATTCATTATGATCATGGCTGGTCTGTTCTATTGCAAATCCTCTTCAGTGTTAGTTTTCTGTGGCCCAATCGTTCACAATGTATCTAACTCCATCTTGTGCACTTCTAGTATCCATCCTTCACAACGAGTGGGGATGAGATTTACCTCCCCTGGCAGACCCTGAAGGTGCCGTCTCACCCTGGGGATCATGTGATGATGCTGTGTGCAGACTCACAGCCTATTAATTTCCACAATGAAGTGACAATTTTTCTTTTATGCCTGAAATGCTTCCCCAATTGCAGAATTAAATACTTACATTAACACATTGCAATCTGCCTATGACATTCAATACATTGATGAATTTTTGAGATGAGTACAATGCTTTATTTAATCTGACTACAGTGACTGGGGTCTGAATTTCCAGACAATAGTGTGGATTTTACAGGATTATGTGGTGACTTCTCTTCTTCATTTTTTGGTAGAAACTGTCGGCCGAAGATTCACACCTTTCTACTTCACGGTGGAGCCAGCAGACACGCTCGCGATAAGAGGAGCGTCAGTTATACTGAACTGTTCAGTCTTTGCTGAACCCAGGGCCAGAATTGAATGGAGAAAAGATGGAACATTCCTAAATCTAATTTCAGATGAACGCAGACAGATGCTTCCAGAAGGTTCACTGTTGATACACAGCGTGGTACATTCGAAGCACCACAAACCTGACGAGGGATTTTATCAGTGTGTTGCCACCATCGACATCCTGGGCACAATCGTGAGCAGGACTGCCCGGATGACAGTAGCAGGTGGGTGCTGTTGTGAAGCGTTACCTTTGGTTGCTCTTGTATCCCTCACAAGCATGAACATAGCTGAGGTCAATGGTCCCTGTAGTTTGGAACCACCTCCCTCAGTTTGAATCTTTGTGCTATGCTAACTGCAGATTTAGTTTCTTACCCCCACTCCAAACCTGATGACTGTACTACCCCCTCAGTATCACAATGCATGTTGCCTCCTTTAGTCCCTCCACATTTGTAATTCAGTGGTGTGGATTTGACTGTATCTATCTGTCCCCTTTGGCCCATACACATTTATAAATGTGCCAGGTTTCACTGGGCTCTACCAATGCAAACTAATATTGTGCATGTCAATTGTTGAAGAATCTAATCTGTTCCCTGCATCTGAAACCGGCCGCAACCTGCACAATGCAGTAATTGAGGCCAAAGTCTGGAGTGGGAAGGAGTATGTCGGAGCCACATGTTATTTCTTTAGATCCCCAATGTATCCATACATAGGATGTAGGTAGCACTGAATGCTGTGTTGGTCAGGGTGCGTAAAGCTGACTTGATCCAGAAACAAAACACTGCAGATGTTAGATATTAAATAAAACAGCAAAGGCTGGAAATGCTCAGCTAGTCAGGCAGCGCCTGTGGAAGACAATGAGAGCTTGCACTTAAGGCTGACCATTGTTGATATCGTGCAGTGAACAACATTCCAGCGAGACATCGTTCTTGTGTCATTTCAGCAAGCACTAAAAAGCACAGGTTAGTTGCGGTTAATTCCTGTTTGATGTCTCCTTGGGTTATTCAGGTTTCAGAGGTCCATGGGGAACAGCAGGGCCTGTGCTGTTCTACACGTACTGCACCAGTAGCCATTCTCCTTGCAAGTGGGAGAATGAGCTGAGGGAATGCAGGGAGGGGAAGGTTACTCGGCAGACAACTGTATCTCCAGGAGCAATTTGTGTACCTGTGCATCAATGTGAGCCTCCTCACTGAAATCTTACCAAATCTAAATTGGCATAGTCTTTCTTCTTTAAGAGGTGTTGATGATGTTACTGGGTGCTAACTTTCAATTAAAAACTCCTTACAGAAGTTTCTCACCACAGAAAGTGCTGCACACACTACAGTCATTCAAGAGAAGCAGACAGTCGTATATTGATGCTTTGCTTGCATTGGCTCCATTAGGCTTTGCGAATCCTGCCCCCATTTGTGGGGCTTTCAGACTCCGCTCCGGTCACCACACGTTGAGATCGTCAAAAGCTACTTTCTTTAAGAGCTCAGTAATTCAAGAAAGCACGGAATGCTGAAAGTACCCATGAGGTGCGCAGGTGGCTGCGAATACGACTGTGCATTTGTAGCAGGCAATTAGGGGGCAAATGGTATGTTGGCATTTAGCACAATTTATCACAAATAGATTTCAATAAAAATGTCTGTAACGCCTATTTTGCGTGCAATCCAGGCAAATCATCGCATACATGAGTACAATCAAACCATACACAAATACAACAGGTAGTGCAAAGAAAAAAAAATCTAGAGTGCAAAATATATTACAATGCAGAGAAAGTGCAGATAAAAAAGTTCAAGGTCTACAATGAGGTAGATTGGGAGATCGGGACTATCTATATCCTTTTTTATTCTTTGACAACCTTCCTCATTCTTAACAATTCCACCAATGTTCATGTCACCTGTAAATTCACTAATCAGACCATCCACAAGCTGCTTTTCAGTAGGTCTGTACATTTTTCTCCTTGTATGTTTATCCAGTGTCCTCTTGATGGCCACATTTCTGGGATGAGAGACTAAAATAGCAAAGATTGGAGAGAATAGGCTGAGGAGAGTTCTGTTAGAAGTATATGAAATGATGAGGGCAGTGTGCAGTGGATATGGATGCTGTTCTCTTTGGTGGCAGCATCAAGGATTAGTGGTCACAGCTGTCAAAAGACCTATTAAAGAAAAAAGGAAGCATCCAGCATGAGGTTGGAGTCTGCAATTCACTGCCTTACATGGGGGGGGATGGGGGGGGGGGGGGGGGGGGGGGAGGTAGGTTCCTTTGTGGCCATCAAAAGGGAATTGGGTAAATATACAGAAGAGAAAGATTTGCAAGCCCACAGATGAGAGGCTGCTAGGTGGAGCAAAAGATTTGCTCTGATAGTGGGCCAGCATGGACTCAATGGGCATAATAGTCTCCTGTGCAGTGACTATTCTATGATTCTGCATCCATAATCACAGATGGATAATCTTCCAGCAAAACTGGGGAGTGTGACACAAAGGGATAAAGTGGTTTAGCTGCAAGTATATGATTCGATCATGCATTTGGAAGGCTGCAGTGGGCTGAGTGAGTGTGGTACATGGAGGAGGCCCAGCAGAAGCTTGAGGCCCGGGTGGGAACGGTTTAGTGAATCAAAGCAACAAGCAACTGGAAGCTCGGAGTCACCTCTGAACAATAGACAATAGGTGCAGGAGTAGGCCATTTGGCCTCTCGAGCCAGCACCGCCATTCAATATGATCATGGCTCCTCAAAGCAGTCGCTTCATCTGCTTCTATTTATCTAATGTAGATTTTCTGACAGAGCTTCTGACCTGTAAAGTTAACTCTGTTTCCTTTCCACAAATGTTGCCTGGGCTGCTGAGTGTTTCCAGCAAACTATTGGGAGAAGATCTGTCTGAAAGTTACTAAATTCTTACAGGGTTCAACTGGTAAAATGTTTACTTTGGCTGAAGAGCCTGGAACCAGAGATCACAACCTCATAAGAATAGGTACTTTAGGACTGAGATGAAAAATCTCTTCACACAGAGTCCAGTGAATCCTTGGAATTCTGAACTGTGGAGACCTAGTCACTGAGTTCATTCAGAACTGAGCTGACTAGATTTCAGGATGTTTAGTGAAGTAAGGGATATGGGAATAACGCAAGAAACAGGCATTGAGGTAAAACATGAGCCATGATGGTGATGTATGGCAAAGCAGGCTTGAGCAGCAGACAAGCAACATTTGCTGCTATTTCCATGTTATTTTTGATGAAACGGCAAATATAGAATGAGAATCTGGATAAATGCCACATGTACTGGAGTAACAGCGGGTCAGGCAGCACCTCTGGAGAACATGGTTAGGTGACGTTTTGGGTGGGGACACTTCTTCAGACTGATTGTGGTTTGGGGGGAGGGGGGGAATAAAGCTGGATGGGAGGAGGGGCAGGACAAAGCCTGGTTACTGATAGGTGGATACAGATGAGGGTTTCTTTGACTGGCAGATGTTTGGAGAAAGGCCAGAGGTGAAAAGATAAAAGTGTGAGATTAAGGATGGAAAAGTTGCAAATTGTGAAGCCGGAGGAAGTGGGGAGTAATGGGTGTGAATCCTGGTATGACACAGGGAAGAGGGTGGGGTGGAGAAGAAATGGGGAGGGGGGGGGGGGAAGGTTTGGTAAGTTACCTAAAAGTGGAGCTCAGTGTGCATGTTACCACAGGTTGATGACTTCATTGGAACCAGGCACACCTGATGTAAACAGGTCAGGCTGTTTATTAGTCCCAGGGTTGCAACATACCGGTGGGAGAGCAAGTTGATCTTACGTTAAGCTTCACCGTGGGTGAAAATGTGAACCTGGATAATTTGTGTGGGGAGGTTCATCACTGGTGACCCATCACAGCTAAGTTGAATTCTGCCCACATGCATGTTGGATGGTGATCAGGAGCTGGATGTGTGACTGAAACCTGTCTTGCTCATAGGTCAGGGTTGATGGAATAGGTTGTAATGCCTCAGCTGCTGCCTTGGCTGTGATATACTTGTGAAGCTGAGCGAAGAGATTTAACTCACGACCTCATAGTCTGTGCAGGTCACCGTCACACGGGATGGCAAATTCACCAAGTGAGTGCTGCGGTGTGTGTGTGTGCATGCGTGTGTGTGCATGAGTGTCTCGTGTGTAGACCATTCTCACTCTGTGTGTGTGTGTGTAGACCCTCCTGACTGTCGTGTGTAGACCATTCTCACTGTGTGTGTGTGTGTGTGTGAGTGCGTGTACCATCCTGACTGTCGTGTGTAGACCATTCTCACTGTGTGTGTGCATGCGTGTGTGTGCGTGAGTGTCTCGTGTGTAGACCATTCTCACTGTGTGTGTGTGTCTCGTGTGTAGACCCTCCTGACTGTGTGTGAGTGTGTGTGTGTCTCGTGTGTAGACCCTCCTGACTGTGTGTCGTGTGTAGACCATTCTCACTGTGTGTGAGTGTGAGTGTGTGCATGCGTGTGTGTGTGTGTAGACTCTCTTGACAGCATTATCATTGCTGGTTGGATAATTCAAATCTTTCATAAGTTTTATGTATTGATAAAGGATACCTGATTCCAGATTAAATGTGAACTGTGCAGAAATGTTGAATCTTCTCCCTTTAACGTGAGAAATTTGACTCTAGGTTTTGTAAATTGAACAATTATATTGGGAGGCAGGCTGTGAGTGCCCTGTGTTTTCTCAGTAATTGTACCTTCAATTTTCCATTTAATTTAAGCAGTGTTTAAATGAGTTTCACACCATATCTGGCGAGCTGCTGATCAGACTGTCGAGCTTGGTCTTTCCTCCTGTCATACATGGGAGAGCTGTGAAAACCTGATGGAACTTGAAATTGTGTGTGGTATTCATCAGTATTAAATTAAACAGTGTTGCAGGCACGGCACTGTAAAAGTCATGATACTGAATGAAATAATGGCTATGTGTCCATCAGGGTTATGGTTTGTGGATTGTGCCGCTCTGATGGGTGTACACTCCACCCAGCACCGTGCACTTTCACTACACATCTCCCCCCTCCCTGACAACCCCCTCACGCTGGGTCACGTGCCGACAGGTGCTGGTCGCTCACATCGTGTTGCCTCGCTCCGTTCCCTAGGGCTGACCATGCAGGCTGTTGGTGGACGCTTGCATCCCTTGGAGCACACAGTTTAGGCCCAAACCAAGAGAATACTTTCCTCGTGTCCAGTAGCATGTACAGGCGAAGATCTCTAATATGGAGATTTTCATTGATGAACATTAGTCCAGGGCCCCAGGGAGAAAGCATTCGTTCTTCAAAACCTTAAGCAGTCGAAACTGGTAGAATTAGTTGTCCTGCTAAACTCAGTGACAGTGTTACATCCGGTGTATCAGTATGAAATAACAATTCATGGTTACTGAATTCAGATTTTAAAGTGTTCCATGCCCTACATTAATGAATATATGCTTACGCCTGAGGCAGTAAGTTGAGGATTCAAATGGATCAGATATGATCTGAAGAAGGGTTTCGGCCTGAAATGTTGCCTATTTCCTTCGCTCCATAGATGCTGCTGCACCCGCTGAGTTTCTCCAGCATTTTTGTGTACCTCAGATATGATTCTTCATTTGTCCTCTTGTGTGTGTAAAAGATCCATTAACAATTTGAAGAACAGAGGAATTCAGGTTGTCCCAGTTCGATATTTATTCCTCAAAGGAGATCACTTTACCCAGTTATTATTTCATAGTTTCTCCGAGATGTGCACAAATTGTTTTTCCAGATTACAAGAGTGATTCCTTTTAAAAATTATTTGATTAGTTGTGAAATGTCTCGTGATGCAGTTGTAAAAAGTGTTGTGGAAATGTAGGTTTTATTGTTACTTATGTTATTTCCTTCACTAATGATCAATTCATTTTTTCAGTGCCAAATTTGATAGGAGTGTATGTTATTTGGAGGAGATTAAGTTTGGCACAATGTGTAAGGTAAACCTGATTCTATTCAGTTTATTAAAGTGTTGCAGTGGTTTCATGTTGCAATTTGGTGTCCCTGATGGCCGTTGTTGGTAGACTCAAGTATGGCCTACTTGTGTTTGATAATCAGTGTCTTAAGGACTGCATACGAAACATGTCTGTAAATATTTACCGTAGTTTACCATGTATACAAGAAATGTTGCAAAGTACAATCAATGTCATGCAGGCAAATGGGGGGCCATTTTACACACAGGGTACCACAAATAAAAGTGAGATAAAAGGGTGCTGTGTTTGTAATTAGAGATGTTGACCGGCCCGCCTGAAGAATTCTCTGTTCTACTTCAACTACCACTGATTTTTTTCATATCTAACTAAAACAAAAGAGCAAACAACTGGTATCCCACAATCTGGCACTGCTTTGGTTTCACACAGAAATATTTGCATTCTTGCTTTACATTTCTTTAATGGTGCAGAATAAGAATTGTTGTACAACATTTGTCACATTTAATTCAAAAAAAGGTTGCAGGTTGTTATTGTGTGGAGGATCTGTATGAAGAACCACCACATAGAATACCAAGTAAGACTCTAAGCCATACAGTGCAGGTCGTGGTTGCAGTCCAGAATGTTCAGGATGCCTGATCCTGAGCACAATCCTCAAGTCTCTTGCAGGAAAATTGCACAACATGGATAGACATGATTGGGTTCAGTTGTTGATCTACAGTCAGGCTCCATTTAGAGTAACTATGTTCAGATCTGGCTGGATATATGCAGCAGAGATTCAGCTCAATCATATCAGCGCTGAAAGGGTCATGCTTAGTGGAGAGGTTGTGCACCCTACACATTTGTTCCTTTGAATGTAGAGAAGTAGGGGATATCTAATTGGGGTTTTGAAGACAACTAAAGGAATAGATTGAATGGGTAGAAAACACAATTCCTCCACTGAGGAAAGAGCCAGAAATTAGAACTAGGCTGTGCAGAAATACTCCGTGTGAGTCCAGAGCCCAGAGCCACTGTTTGCAGTAAATTGTATATTTAAAGCTGATTTGATCGAGTGAGTGTTGTTGGATAATGGTATGCAGGATTATAGAGAAACCAGGAGGTGGATGGAGTTAAGACACGGATCAGCTGCGATCCAGATTGAAGGGCAAAACAGGCTTGAGGGCAGAATGGCTGCTCCCTGTTCTCTGGTCAGCTGTGATACTGCAAGCTTGAATAACGTGCTGCCAGTCCACATGCCACAATGAAGAGCGGCCACCTGGATCACACACCCGAAGGTGGACCTCTTGAGCAGAGCTCGCCAGCGAGAGGTAGCAGCTTGGGAAGGTGAAGGGAAACAAGGAAAGTGTTGTGCAAATGCTTGCTATTGGTGTGGCTGTTTGTGATCAATGTCATTGATTTATTGTCTTACACTGAGGTATTTTGTATATCCGTATATGATTAGAATCAATATGAAACAGGAGTCCATGAGGTAATGCTAAGAGAAAGCAAACAAAGTACAGAATACAGTGTTACAGCTGCAGAGAAAATGCAGATTAGAAAGTGCAAGGATGACAATGGGGTAGCTTGGAGGATGTGGGGTGTGGGGAATACATGCTTTGTTTGAGAGAGGGACATTGAGGTGTATGGAAAAAAGCTGTTCTTGAATCTTTCAAGCTGTTGTATCTTCTGTCTGACATGGGGAGGGGAGAAGAGGTAATGACCTGGGTGTGAGTGGTCCTTGATTATGTTGGCTGCTTTCCCAAGGCAGCGTGGTGTAGATGGAGTTGATGGTGGGGGTTGAAGTACTGGGCTGTGTCCATTTTCTTGTGATGCTGAGCTGTTGCCAAACCAGGCTGTGATGCAAACTGATAAGATGCATCAGTAGAAGTTGGTAAGAGTGAGACTGGACAAACTTCCTTAGTCTTCGGAGGAAGTCGAAGTGTTGGTGTGCTTTCTTGGCCTTAGTGTCGTGCGATGGTCCTGCCAGAATGTTGATGAGCCCAGAGTCACTGACCCATCAGCTCTTCGAACAACTTATCACCCACAGTGTATCTTAATTACTGACAGCACTGCTTCCACTGTGTCAATGGGACATGATGTTCTGTTGCCTGGTAACCAAAGAGATAAAGAATGAACGAGCGTTAAAGATGAGGCATCCCAGTAACTGTCACCTGTTCCTACATTAGTGAACTCTGCTTTACAAGTGACAATCTCACGCTGGTTCTTGCATTACAGCATCCCTTATTTTGGCTTCTAAATTACAGAAATTCTCACAGTAATTCTGCATGACATTAATGTAACTCTTACTACAACTGTGTTACATTGATCCACCTTAAATGACTTTGCTACATTAGTTACTACATTTCAGTAATCCTTATTGTAATACTGGTTGCTTTAGACTTTAGAGATACAGAGTGGTAACAGGCCCTTCGGCCCACCGAGTCTGTGCTGACTAGCGATCACTCCATACACTAACACTACCCTACCACTACTACTATGGACAATTTTACCAAAGCCAATTAATCTATAAACCTGTACGTCTTTGGAGTGTGGAAGAAACCAGAGCACCTGGAGAAAACCCACATGGTCACAGGGAGAACGTACAAACTCTACAGACAGCACCCGTAGTCAGGATCGAACCTGGGTCTCTGGTGCTATAAGGCAGTAACTCTACCACTCTGCCTTTGCTCTTATGCACTAACATTACAGTAATTCTGTATTAAACTGATTGCTACGTTACTGCACACTAATACCTCACTTCATGCACAGGATGTATTCCCAGGAACAAGAGGGCTAATGGAAGCAACACAAGGTGGAACATACAGAGAAACGTGTTACTGACAGCACAGCTGTACTGGGACCTGGCATGAACTAGCAGTGAATTGCCCATGCAGGCAGCCCTGGGCAGTTTGTTATCGGGGGAGCACTGGTGGGGCATTTGCAGGAGGTTTCTGGTACAGCAGTGTGCAGCAACAGGGAGCATGGGCACTGTGCCAGGTTCTCAGCACCCATTCAGCATGCAATCCAACTGGGAGCCTTTTCTAAAGTACAGGGTCTCTGTGCCTCTAGGTATTCAGAATGGAGAACCAAGAATACTCTCAGAAATCTGCACTTGGCATATTAGCACGGTCCAAGTATGGTTGAATTACATTGGTTATTATATTATAACTGTGACGGTACTTTAATAAGTACCTCACTGGCTGTAAAGGACTTTGAGATATCCTGATATTGCAGCGTGTTTTGAACATCTTATTCCAATCCAACTCTATTGGTTTTCTCTGCTCCGTCCCAGAGGGGATATCTTCACATGTATACTGAACGTACAAAACTTTTGCCCTCTCCCTCAATGTCTGCTGCCTTGAAGCCTGTATCACCGCTCACTTCACAATCCCACCCGTTTCATGTCATTGATAAACTTGTGTCCTTTTCCTTCATCCTAATTATTGTACGTTATAAATAGCTGGGGCACAGCCATCCGTGCAGTACCCCACTAGTGATGTCCTCTCTCAAATCCATTTCCTCCTCCTCTGTTCCCTGCCTGCCACCCAGTCCACACCAGTGTATCACTCAGTGCTGAGCATTTTAATTTCACACACTAATCTTTCATGTGGCTGCTTATCAAAAGCTTTCTGAAAATGTAAGCGGACCACATTGACTGTTTTTCCTTATCTATTCTCCCAGTTACATTCTCTGAACTGCTTCCAACATATTAACATTCTTCCTTGAATGAGGAGACCAACCCTCTGCATACAACTCCAGATGTGGGCTCACCAATGCCCTCTATAACGAAAGCCAAACCTGCTCACTTTTGAATTCAATTCTCCTGGCAATTAATGATAACATGCTGTTAGATTTCCTAATTACTTGCTTTACTTGCTCGCTAACCTTTTGCAGATCATGCATCAGGACACCCAGTTCCCATTTGCATCAGAACTCAGTAATCCCATGTCATTTGGAAAATATGCTTTTTTATTTTGTTTTATGACAAATTTTACATTTTTGCATATTATGCTCCATTGGAAGTTTTTTATCCATACCTTTACCGCTCTATATATTTTTATAGCCTCCTTATTTCCTCATCATAACGTATTTTTCTTTGTATCAAGAACAGATTGATCAACCATACCTTTGGTGCCATTATATGTTATGAAATGTTGAGGCCCCAGCACTCTCACTTCACCTTGGCGACCAGAAAAGGGCCATTTATGCCCATCTGTTTTCTTCATGCCAGCATGTTGTTCCTTAGCTTTTATTATCTGCAACAAGCTTTAATGCAACACCTCGATAAATGGCTTCCGGAAATCTAAGTCGAGTACATTCACTAGTTTCCCTTTATTCATTACACCAGGAACTCCATAAACTAGTCCAACATGATTTTTTTACTTTAACATCTTTAATATCATGTTCCAAAATTCTCCTCCGACAGTTAGCAACTCATCTTCCCGACAATTAAGGGTGGAACGGTCCTGCTAAATGGTGTTTAATTAAACTTAAAGATTGATCGCCAATAATTTTGTTTAATTTCTTAAATTTTGTATTGAGATTATCATTATATCTGAAACTGCTGTCTGCAGTGCAAATACTTACCTATACCTATGCACAACATGTTTGGGAAGCAATAGCCTACAACTGTATCACTGGGCATATTGTCAAAGTCCCAGTTGCTAAACCCTCTCTCAGTTATTGTAAGATAGGAATTAGTGTTACATTGAGTGACCATATCCCTACCTTCATACAGAAACATTAGTGTGCTGTGACCTGTATCACCTTCTTGACCAGCATAACCTCTCTCCTGCTCTCTGCCGTCGTGGATGTTTCACTGATGGAGCCGTTTGGGCAAAAGTAATTGAATCTGTATTTTTAGAGTCCAGACCTTTATCTAACATTTCCATCCTGTACTGTAATCTCAAAATGTCAGCCGGAATAATTGTTTAAGTGAATGAAATGATCTTTATACAGCTAGCTGCCCATTATTTTGTGTATAAAGCAAAGTATATGCAGAAACTATAATTCAATCTCTGCTACAACTCCTGCAGTTTGTGATGTCGTCCGAACGGCTAGATTGAATTAGTGCCTTGTAAAAGTAGCAGCCGGACGATACCTCATGTTTATTCATTAACAACACACTACTCCATGGTACTGAACCGCACACATGCACACAGTCTCACACAGCATCCACAAACACACCCACACACCTATACACACTATCTACAAACGCACATCTATGCAAACGTCCACTTGCACACACACACGCACACACTCAATTTCACACACCATCTACAAACACACAGACACATACTCAATCTCACACACCATCTACAAACACACACACACACCAACTATTCCTCCCCTTCCACAAATGCTGCCTAACCCCCTGAGTTCCTCCAGCAGTTTGCTTTTTGCTCCAGGTTCCAGCATCTGCAGTCTCCTGTGCCCACAAATTGTAGCATGTTTAATTGTAACCCACTATGGATCACATAATAAGCATGACTGGGAATTGGATCTGGGATTTATGCTGTGAATGGTTTAGTCACACATTGCTAACACAAGCTCTTACATTTGAACAGTAAATTCTCCCAGTGATTATCTATAACTGTCAAGCTCTTGGTGACCCTTCAGCATGTTAGTGGCATTCTTAATGATGCAATTATGAACCACTCCTGTCATTTGTCTCTTACTGTTGTTGAATAATGGAATTAGTACATTTTTACTGCCAAATGCAGCGCAGTCGTGTATGATATTGAGATGTGCGCATGGATTTACGCATATGCATTTGAGCTGCTTGTGTGGTGATGTTTTGTGTGTTTGCTTACATCCTCACTCAGCAGTCTGCAGAGCGCATTTGTGTGTGAGTGAGAGTGGTGAGCCCTGCATGTCTTCACAGTCACGAGGTGGAGTTGCTGGTGAAATGTATGTGTGCTGAAGTCCACTTCTCTCAGATGCCTACAGGTACCCTCAATGCCAGCGATCAGCCTCCATAACTGCATTAAACCCATTTATGTATTCTCTCCATATTCCCATTAATTCCCCTCTATTCTGCCTCATACTTACACAGCAGTCGGTTTACTGTGCTCAGTTAACCTAGCAAACTGCATATATTTGAACGCAGGAATAAACCAGGGCACAGGGAGGAAACCCATGAGACCTCAGGGAAAATATGCAAAGCATGTTGCCAGCCCTCCAGGTCAGAATTTAACGGTGGTCTCGTGCTGGGAGCAGCAGCTCTACCAGTTGCGCCACTGTGCCACCATTGTGCAGTGATTGCCAAGCATGAGGTCCGTGCATGTATGCGTGTGTGCACATGTGCCCTTGGGCAAGCATCATTGAACCATTGCTGAGCATAGTATGAGCGTGAGTAGGAACAAGTCGAGTTCAACACCTCGCACAGTTTGAGGTGTACAGACGAGACGACCATCTGAGGTCATTCTCTCAACTTGGAAAGAGGATTGCAGCCAGTCACATTTCACAGCAGTGGAACAATGAAACGTTTCCAACCATTTCCTTTCAACTGTGAACTGTGAAAAGCTTCAGCATCAGAAATACAGAATCTGGTAATCTAGATGAGATTGCTTTACATTCTTGAATCAGCTTCCCGACAATTAGTCGGGTGTACTTGAATCACTGCCGGTTTAACGTGCTTTGCGAAAGTTGGAGGGGGTGAAATCGTGTGGGATTCTGGCAGCCACAGTTGCAGGAATGGGTTATGACTAACCCTAACCCTAACCCAAATGTACGGTGCGTCACAGAGTGGGTGAGGTCAGTGTCAGAACAAAAAACAAAAATAAAGTAAAAATCCAGTGGATGCTGGAAATATAGAATAGAAAACGTTGGAAATACTCAGCACATCAGGTACTGTCTCTGATGAGAAAAGCATTCCTCTTCCATGAGCTTCCAACAGAATAGGAAATGTTCAGAGAAGTAACAGGTTTAGCAGGTTTTAAACAAGTACAGAGGCTGGGAAAGGGTGAGAATAAAGAACACACAAAAGAGCCACATACTCATAAACAACAGCCAACACACGCTTCTGCCATTAAAAGTACATGTGACCAAGCACCTGAATTAGCAGCAGCAGCATGCCGCCCCACCCCTCTGGCCCTGCCTGGCCTTCCCATCTTCCACAACCTGTCTGTGAGTAAAACACAAAGTGCTGAAGTAACTCAGGAGGACAGGCACCATCTGTGGAGGGAACGGACAGGTGACCGCTTGGGTCAAGACTCTTCTTTGACTCTGGAAATGGGCAAGGTAGCAGAACTTCCTGTACTTTTGTATTCCAATCTCCCACAATAAAACAGACATTTTGTTAATTTGTCAAATTACCAGATAATCAATAGATGGTGTCCTGATGCAGGGACTCAGCCCAAAATGTGAACTATCCCCTTGCCTCCATAGATGCTGCTTGACTCACTGAGTCAGTTTATTATTGGTAGGCACAAGGAACCGCAGATGCTTGTTTACTAAAAAAGACAAAGTGCTGGATGAACACAGCAGGGGTAGAAGTGAGAAGGATAAGGGTTGGAGTGAAAGGGAGAGAAGGGTTAGAAGGAGAGGGGATGGGGGTGAGAGGGAGCAGGGGATGGGAGGGGGGAGAGTGAGTAAGGGGTAGGTGTGAGTGGGGATGCGGATGAGAGTGGGAAGGGGTTAGGAGTGAGAGGGGCTCCTGCCACCCACCCACACACAGTAACCACCCCCCCCCCCCCCCACTGCAAATGCGGAGCCCCGAGTCCCCTCTGTTTTCTGCATTGTTGGCTCCATTGCAACCTGGGCTGTAGTGGGCGAGCCAGTGGGAAGCGGAGTCCCCGGGGTATTGGGTGTAACAGGTCCCGGTGAAACGTATCTTGTCAGGAGCCCGGGTCCCGGCATCGCACCACTTGGGGAAGCAGCCTCACTCACACTGAAGGAAGGATTTCCGTTCGGTGCCAGGCTCCACAAGGTGTCTAATATGTTGCTGATTAATTCCCCCCGGAGCTCCCAGCGCAGAAACATTCAAATCCTGGAGTGTGTCTTTTAGAAGTAATTTGTGTGCAGACATGAAACTACCTCTCGCCTCGCTGGTCTGTTTTGTAAGGTTGCCGGGAATATGCGGAGTGGATTTATCCACACGATACGATGTCACTGCTACTGAAAGACGAAAGGCAGAGCAGCTCCCAGGCTGGAGAGGTTTACTGTGACCCGCATAGCAGTGGTGGAGATGCCCTGAGGAAATCTGTCATGGATACTGTCAGGTTGGGGTTGGTATTGTATCATGGAAGACGCGGAGTGGAGAATGTCTTGTTCTGGAACTGGAATTGCAGCAAAAATAGCTTAATGAAAAACATTCTACAAAGCAATTCTGATGCTGAGGTCATTACGATCCTGTGATGATAAAGTTCAGGAACCCTGGGTGACGAGTGATTTTGCAAGTTTAGTCAAAAAGAAAAAGAAAGCATATGCAAGGATGTACAGGAAGGAACTGCAGGTGCTGGTTTAAACCAAAGATCGACACAAAAAGCTGGAATAACTCAGCGGGTCAGACAGCATCTCTGGAGAAAAGGAATAGGTGACGTTTCAGGGCGAGACCCTTCAGACCATGCAAGGATTAGTAAACTGAAATCGGACTGGGCCTTACAAAAAAAGTGGGAGGGAACTCAAACAGGGAATTAGGCCTAAACAGGTCGAGGAAATGTCCAAGGTGGGTACAATTAATGAGAATCCCAAAGTTTTTTACACCTACATTAAAAACATGAGAAACTAGGGAGAAGGTAGGACCGCTGAAGGGTAAAGGGAGGAATTATAGCTGGAGGCAGAGGAAATGGGTGAGGTATAAAACATGTACTTTGCTTCAGTATTCAGTAAGGAGAAGGACGTGGAAAACAGTGACATCAGGCACATGTAGACAATAAGGAACTGCAGGTGCTGGTTTATTAAAAACACAATGCTAGAGTAACTCAGTGGATCAGGAATATGCTGATGTACTCTGACGTTGATATCAAGAAGCAGGAGGTGTTGGGTCACAAAGAGCATTAAGGTGGAGAAGTCCCATGGTCCTGGTGGTATTTATCTCAGGTTATTGAGGGAGGTTAGCCTTGCCAGAGATCTTTACATTAGCCACAGGCAAGATCCCAGAGGATGAAGGATGGCAGTGTTGTTCCTCTGTTTAAGGAGGACTGTAGGCTGGTGAGCCTTGCATCAGTGGAAGAGAGATTATTGGAGAAAGTTTGAAGGGGTAGGATGCACTCATATTTGGAAAAGAATAGACATCAGGGATAGTCAGCATGGCGTTGTGTGTGGTTAGTCAAGTCTTACAAATTTACTTGGGTTTTTTGAGGAGGTGACAAAGATGATTGATGAGGGTAGGGGAGTGGATGTTGTATAATCAGACTTTCGTGAAGTTTCGCCAAACTTCCTCGTGGTATGCTGATCCAGAAGATAAAACACATGGGATCCATGGAATTTTGTAGATTGGATTCAAAGTAGGTCTGTCCATGGTAGACAGAGCAATGGTGGAGAGGTGTTACTCTGACTGGAGGCCTGTGACCAGCAGTATTCTGCAAGGATCAGTGATGGGACATTTTATGTTTCTGATATTAAATGATTTGGACACTGGGATGTCTTCATTGGTTTTAGTTGGGGAGTATTGTCAATGCAAAGTAAAGGGAGTGCTAATATTGTGCTATAACAGCTGATTGAGGTCAACTCTCCAAGTTCTCCACTAGTATCTGTCACTATGATAAATGGAAACATAAAACCAAGGTACATATTAGAATAGCAGCAGATCTCCTCTCTCCTCCACTTTGTTTCTCAACAACTGCCTGCATCATTTCTACAACATGGGCAAGTACAAACAGGAGGAGGCCACTTTGTTGTGATTGCTGATTGGTGCCACCGCATTGTTGCATTTTCTCATATCTCTTAACAACTTTGGTTAACAACAATCCATCAGTCTCAGATACAAATCTACTAGTTGTCCTAGCATTAATTACTGATGGATAGTGAGTGCTAGACATGCCACCCTGAGTGTGGGATATTTCCTTTCCATACTCCTGCAAGAGCTGACTCGGTTCCGATTTTGCTGCCTGGTTCTAAACTCCCCAGTCATAGAAATAGATCATCTTTCCTCTTAATAAATTTAAAATGTCAATGAAACCACTTTGTGACCTTCAATGTATGAGTCCAGATTGTATAATCACTACTTGAAACTCCCTCTCACAGCCTTTCACAGTTGTATTATCACTTGGTTTGTTCCTTTCCAGCTTCCCATCGTCTGCCCTGCATTCCGTCATGTCCAAAACCTAGCCCTAGCTCACTTTTGGATCTGTTTTCGCTCTGTTCTCCCTGTGTATTAATGTGAAGTTCTTCAGATTGTTTCCAATGCACTGCCCCTCCAACAGTGTGGTGTTCCCTCCTACTTTGCCCTTCAATAGTGCAACACTTTCTCAGCACTGACCCTTCACTAGCACAGAACTCCCTCAACATTTCCCTTCTGATAAGATGGTGCTCCCTGTTCACTGGGCCCCTGATAATGTGACATTTCTATTGTATTGCTAGTACAATGTGAGTGTTGTTAAGCTGGAAAGAGTGCAAAGACAATTTACAAGAACTTTGCCAGGACTATAGGATGAGACTGGGCAGGTGTATAAGATCACAAGGGGAATAGACAGGTTAGATGCACAGTATTTTATCCAGGGGAATCAACAATCAGTGGACATAGGTTTAAGGTGAGAGGGGAAAGATTTAATAGGAACCCGAAAGGCAACTTTTTCACACAGATGGCGGTGGGTGTATGGAACAAGCTGCCAGAGGAGGTAGTTGAGGCAAGTACTATAACAACATTGAACACATTTGGACAGGAAAGGTTTAGAGGAATATAGGCCAAATGTGACTAGTGTAAATGAAACCGTGGTCGGCATGGCAAATTGGGCCGAAGCGCTGATTCTGAACGCTATGACTAATGCACCTCAGATTATGTCTCAACTGATGTGGAAAGTATGCATTTAAATTTTATATTTAGAATTAACATATTTTTGGTACAAATAACTACATTAAAATAGAACATATACCAGCATGGGATAGAAAATGCAGATTAAAAATCTCCATAGGGGTGTTAATTAGGCCCAAAGTCAGTATTAGGGATGTGCAGGTTGGTTATATCAAGGAAGATGAAGTTTCAGAACTGGTAGCTCAAGCCACAACTGTCAGTGCTGGAGCAATGTGATGGGGATGGTCTGTAGGACCTCATCTTATGGAGAGTTTGAGTGAAGACAACAGTTGGGGATTGTTTTGATGTTGCGGGGATTGAAGAGATTCAGTAGGGAATGAGATGCATATTTTTGGAGAGACGTTGAGCTTTGGGAGACAGAGCCAAGGTTTGAGAAGGTGGAGTGGTTGAAGATCAGTCTGTTGAGTGAGAGGATTCATGACTCGTTCAGAAGGAGAACATTCTCCCTGAGGAAAGTTACCATACCAACCAATATTGGAACTATGAATTGAAGTCTCAAGGGCAGCGGTTTTGTAGGAAAATATTCAAGAGCAGGAGCCTCATTTGGAGAATGATTGGAACAGCAAAGACAGTTTCATGGATGAGAATCCCTCACTGACTTTGTTTGGGATATCAGGGGAACAGAGAACAAGCCAAATCCTCGACTCTGATGGGTGGTTGTCAGTGATTCTCATCTCCATACATCCGAGCTGCAGTTTCTGCCAAGTGACGTCCCCTGTGCACCTTCTCATGACCGCTGTTTCACAGTTGCATAGTGTGTAGGGTGGCAGGGATGGAGGTGAGCTGATCAAGGTCAGCGTTGGTGGTGTTATCCAGATAAGCTGCAGTGAAGTCACTGGTGGACTTGTGTTCATGGTAAATGATTCCTGTTGGCTCTTCCCGCAGTCTCTACGTTAGGAGTGGGAGCAGAGAGAAGAGTGCGGCGGTCATCGCACTGACAACTGCCTTGTCAGTACAGTAGGTCAGCTGAAAGTAACCCCTGTGTGGCTGTGTTTGTGAGTGTGTCCGTGTGTGTGTGTCTGTGTGTGTCTGTCCTTGTGTGTGTGTGTGTGTCTGTGTCTGAGTGTATCCTTGTGTGTGTTTGTGAGTGTGAGTGTGTGTGAGTGTGTGTGTGTCTATGTCTGTGTCTGTGTGTGTGTGAGTGTGTGTGTCCGTGTGTGTGTGTCGGGGGGGGGGGGGGGGCATGAGGGTGCAAATAAGCAAGTAAGCACTTATTTGATGTTTTCCAGCTCAGAAATTTGACTCCTGCTCAGTTAGTTAAAAATAACTAACCTAGATCAAGAGAATGAGGGCACAGTCAGTGGCCTGCATTCACCCACACCAGCAGGAAGAGTTTTTCCCTGTCTCTCTGCAACTGCTTCCAGCCCATTCAGTAATTTGACATGCTAAATAAACCTGTTATTGATTAACTCCCACGCAAATGGCTTCCAGGCTCTCCTTCATTCTTGGAGCTAATATCTCCCGGCCTGCTTTGCATGTGGTGAGTGCGGCAGTCTGTCGCTGTGTGGGACTCGATCATTCCGTCGTTTATTTGTCCCTTTCTATCGCGCAGTTAATACACAAATCACACCGGTTATTGTGAAAGGCCACCTCACATGCAGGGCCATTCCTGCAGCAGCTGTCTGCCTGCTAGCCAGTGTATTTTATAAATAATGCTATAAAATTGTATTCTGCACTCTGGCATTTCACACTTTGCAGTACCTGTGTATGGCTTAATTGTATGATTACACGGGATAGCACACAAAGTCTTTTGGGACACGTGACAAAATGAATCGATACAATAAATTATAAAGTGGGAAAATGCAGCATTGCCCGTGACGCCGGGACATTCCTGCCCACGGCCGCTCACAGTAGAGGAGCTCTCAGATTGACACTGACTACCCGGTGTCCACGTATCAGACCTACAGTGAACCCCTCCGAGGTTTGTGTAAGGAGCGCACCACACATCAATTAATTTCCCCCCCACCCTTCAGGCACTTCCTGTCCTTTCTGTGGAAGAGTTTGCAGTCCCTACACTGGCCTCATCGGTTTCCTTAGAACCTACAAACCAGAAGCAGAAGTAAGCCTTTCTCAAATTCCAGGGACTGTATCTAAGAAGAAGGTTGTGTTGTTATCGGTGACTGCGTCGAATCCTGGCACATTTCTCCCAACTAGAGTGGGTTTGTCAGCAGATTAACCTCTCTCTCAAGGGGAAGTCAAAGCCCTCCCTCCGTTCCTGTTCACACCCTCGTTGGAGATTTCTGATTGTTACTTTCTGCACAAGTTCGGCCCTGGTGGCAGCCTGTTTACAGCTTTCCAATGGGCTCCAAATGAGTGGCAAGTCAAACCAAGTGTCAAATTAGTGAAGATAAGAGGGAAATAATCTGAACAGCTCAAGGAGTGAGGATGAGAGGTTGTATGCCGTTCACAATGCTGCAGACAAACGCTTATTAAGTAGTGTGAACATTAATTATTTGCCATTGTCTCCTAGGATATCTTGCTATAAAACAGTTGCCCAGTTATAATGAGAATACAACTCCATGCCAGAAATCTCCAAAGCCAGCACTAAATAAATGTACTGACCCACACTATTAGAAAACTAACAATGAAGTCCATATTTACTATCAAAAGTACTGACAAATCAATCAAATAATTATCACCTCTTAAACTAGTCAATTTTGTATTCTTCTAACAAAGTCCTTTTCTTCTCTTTCTTCGTGACACTCGATTCTGATAAAGGATTGTACTCTGTTCAAACAATCAAAACTCTTTTAACAACCCTGTGACATTCCTGGAGTGAATGTAAGTAAAGACTTGCTGTTTGATTGATGATCCTCACACTCCTCCCTCACAACGCTTCTCATCCTGGCTCTTTTATTGATTCTGCCTTGCTCAATGCTTTCCACTCTGGCTCCTCAAGTTCTTCACATTCTGTGTCTGTCACAAGCTGGGGTCATTATTAGACCATTTCTCCCCCCCCCCTGGAACATGAGGCAGGGATGATGTGAGGAGAAGTTTGTCCCGCAGCACTGTGTAAAATGTTTTGAAGTTTGCAGGAGATGCATATTCATGAAGCTACAACATCGAGGTGATTTATACACAATTTCTGCACTGGCTCCTACGTGAGATTGAAGACATTCTTGCCCGTGTGTGCCTGTGTGTGCATTTGTATGTGTGCACATGTGTATTTGTCCATGTGCATGTGTGCGTTTTGGGACAATGTTCGCAATGGGACAGAGTTGAATCAAACTCAGTGGGTCAGGCCCCATCTGTAGCGAACATGGATAGGGGATGTTTATGGAAGGATCACCTATCTATGCTTCCCGACTTGAAACATCACCTATCTATGTTCTTCAGAGATGTTGCCTGCCCGCTGAGTTATTCCAGCACTGTGTATTTGTTTAGTTTCAGAATCAGGCTGTCATTGGACAAGTTGGGCTGAAGGTCTATTTCTGTGCTGTATGACTGAATTATATATAAAGTATCTCTAAAGTGCTTTGAAGTGTCCTAAGGTGGTGCAAAGTACTGTTAAATGAGAGCTTATTTACTTTGTGTCATAGTCTCTTTCTCAAGGATTCCCCTGTGATTACTTCTCCCATTCAGACCGTACAAGGCAACTGTTTTTTCAAAATAGGATTTGCCAATATGCACCATGCAATATCCTGCTCCACCTGTTTAATGATATAACCTCATGACATTTCTATTTTTAGTATTATTTTACAGTTTTTAGTTACAGTGCCCTCACTTATCTTCATTCTGTTGTGCTGCAGCAAGTATGAATTTAATTGTCCTATCTGGAACACATGACAATAAACCATTCTTGACTCTTGATAATACAACTGCTGAAGGTAGTAGCATAATGAATTCTGAAGTGTTTAGACACATCCTATCTGCTCAAGTTCAATCAAATGCCTCAAAACTCACCCGATCTGAACCCATGCCTTTTACATGCTGAAGAGAAAACTGAAGGGTACTAGCCCCCAAAACAAGCATAAGCTAAAGATGGCTGCACTACAGGCCTGGCAGAGCATCACCGGAGAAGACAACTGGTGATGTTCATGAATCGCAGACTTCAAGCAGTCATTGCATGCAAAGGATATGCAACAAAATACTAAACATGACTACTTTCATTTACATGACATTGCTTTGTCCCAAACATAATGATGCCCAGAAATGGGGGGACTGTATCAACATTGCTGTAATTTCTACATGCTGAAACCAAAATGTATAAAACTGGCCTTTATTAAAATCTGGCAATGTGTACTTTAACCACATGTGATGTTTTTCTATTACAAATCTCAAATTATGGAGTACAGAGGCAAATAAATATATGATGGGTCATTGTCCCAAACATTATGGAGGGCACTGTATCTGTGTAGTTATTGAGGTGAGTGAGTGACATGGAAGGAAGTTGGAGATTTTGATGCCTGTATTGCTACGTGTGTAAGTGTGTGAGTGTGTGTGAGCAGCAGGACAAATCAACCAGATACTCCCTTCTCCCAGGGCAATATTCCTAGCATTGATATAGTTTATTATTGTCACGTGTACCGAGGTACAGTGAAAAGCCTCAATTAATTCATTTGATTCCGATGGGCAGGGCATATTGTTTACATGGAAGACACTCATCTTCCTGAACATTCCCGTGCTTTCTCCAATTTTAGATCGCTAACCTCACTGCCCTCCCCCACCCTAAATTCTCCCCTTTGTGCCCCACCTGCACTCGCACCCATTTCTCCCCTTCCACATACATTTATTTCGCTGACCACAATTCATAACTCTTTTATCCTGATCTCCAACATTTTGTCTTTTCATCTTTGGCCTTTGTCCAACCATTGCCTGTCATATAAAAACATCACCTGTATCCATCTATCACTCGCCTGGCTTTATCCTGCCCCTCCTCTCTCCAACCTTTCTCTCTCACCCCCCCCCCCCCCTACCACCACCACAGTCAGCCTGAAGATGAGTCTCCGGTCCAAAACGTCACCTATCCAGAGATGCTGCGTGACCCACTGAGTTACTTCAGCACTTTGTCTTTTTTTGTAAACTGGCATCTGCAGTTCCCTGTTTCTTCATAGAACATAGAACGGTGCAGCACAGGAACAGGCCCTTTGGCCCACAATGTCTGTGCTGTACATGAAGCCAGGTTAAACTAATCTGCCTGTACCTGCTTTATATCCCTCCATTCCCTGTATATCCATAGGCCATTCCTCTTTATTTCAATATCTTAACAAGAAAAAAAAATGTCAGTCTCCACTTTGCAATTTCAATGATCCTTTATTGAACGGCTTGATTGGAATCATGTGTAGTCTTTTCTTTGATTGGATAGCAAAAGCTTTTCACTGTACATCGATGCCCATAACAATAATCCTCCCCACCCCCCGGACACTCCTCGCACCAGGATTTATTAGATC
This sequence comes from Malacoraja senta, assembly GCA_038087875.1. Lineage (NCBI taxonomy): Eukaryota > Metazoa > Chordata > Chondrichthyes > Rajiformes > Rajidae > Malacoraja > Malacoraja senta. The sequence goes on from CM075993.1 coordinate 604,555, forward strand.
TATTTATTTACTGCTCATATTTATGTCGCTCTTCTAGGGAGATGCTAACTGCATTTCGTTGTCTCTGTACTGTACACTGCACAATGACAATAAAGTTGAATCTGAATCTGAATAATAAACTAAACTCAGCCCCAATCTAGCCTGTGCTCAGATGACATTGGGGGCGACATGAGGCTGCTACACTGTGGGGCATTGCTGATTGAAGCACTCCCAGCATTGCTGCTGCTTCATGCCACTTCAATGAGAAGCAGTTTGAGGCTGCGATGGGAGTCATCAATTACCTGCCGGCTGTGACTCAGAAGAGAGGAATATTGCTCGCACAAGGGCAGCCGGTCTCTGCGGGATTCACCCACAGCTCATGTCTCCAAGAGATGAACAGAAAACGATTGAACAAATTGCAGGGCAAAATACTCCTGCTTCACAGGGAATATAAGGGTTGATAATAGTACAAAAGTAATGTATTAATTAATCCTTTACCACAATCAAGTATCTCAGGTCCTTCATAGAGTTCTATCGAGCAAATTGTGATGAAGAATCACACTAAGGTTTTGAGGAATGTTGTACAGAGGCGGGAGCAGCTGATGAGTTTGGGATTGAACTCCGGGTCGTGTGGAGATAGGGCAGCCGGTGGGATGGATGCAGGAGGCCTGGACATTGTGGGGCTGTTGGGGACACACAGACACACTTGGGGAGTAGTTAGGCAGCCATGGGTTTCAAAAACAAAGTTGATGTAACTAGACTGGAGAAACTCTACTGATCAGCAGCTAACAGTTACTAAATATATTTGTTTCTGTGCAGGAAGGAACTGCAGATGCTGGTTTACACTGAAGATAGACTCAAAATGATGGAGTACTTCACTGAGTTACTTCAGCTTTTTGTGCCTATATCTGTTTCTGTGCTTTCTTTAAAGAGTTGAACCATTACACTCCGATGGACTTGGGAAAGGTGGCTGTGAATTGCAGCCACTCTTTATAAAGGGGATCAGAAAGTCTGAGCAGCTTGTCCTTCACACACCGCTGGCTCTGCAGGAGATGCTGATGGGGGAAGTGTTTAACATGTGGAGCCCCTGTCCGTGGCCCCTGTCCACGTCCCCCTGTCCCCTGTCCTACGGTCCCCGTCCCCCCCATCCCCCAATCCCCCACCCCGTGTCCCCCCCGTCCCCTGTCCCTTACCCCCTAGCCCCTACCCCCAGGCACTTTGACAAGGGCCCAGAGACTGGTGTCATTGCCAAGGACACATGGATGTGGGAGCCACCGACTGGGGCACTCTCTTAGCTGACTTTTGTTGAGTTTGCAATGAGGAATTTCAGATTGTGGCAATTTCCAATCTGGAATGAAATGACTGTCTGAGAGGGCAGTAAAACAAGATTCCTTGAATTCTTGTAAAATATAATTGGAAACATTCAAAGGAGACAATTGCAACCCTGCAGGAAGGAGTGGGAGAGTGGGACTAACAGGAGTGCCGACCGACACTGGGCCCAGAGACGAATGTTGTCCTGCCTACAGTTTGATTTATGTTGTGTTTGTAGTAATTGAACATCAGAGTGATGCATCTCGGAAGGCGATTCCTTCAATCTCCTTATAGACGGTGAAACAGATATTTTATTTTCAAACGTCAAGAGAATCAAGGTTGTGTTTCATTCTCCTGACGAAGGAGATGTCTTAAACATATGTTGCTCCCTCTCCCTACAGACCACAGTGTCGTTCAAGGGTGGGGAGAGGTGAATGTCTGATACAGAAGATTCAAGCTGCTGAGATTCTACGAGCTGCTTTTGGTGACCACTCTAATTGACACATTTTTCAGCTGTCTGTAACTGGGACAAGGTTTCTTTGATATTGGAGTTGCCATGGAAACGACCTACTCAGTCACAGTGAACCATTGCTGAAAGGGGAATCTTATTTTTTAAATAATTAAGTAGTTGAATAGGTGCAACCTGAAGGTTGTGTGAATTCCTGGCATCGACGCTAATAGAGGTAGTTAAATGGGAAAGGATTTGATCGTGTCTGGCTCCAGGGTGGGGGTGGGGGGATACAGCAATGGGGTACGTCAGGTCTGCAGGAGAGAGATAGGAAGCACTGCACACAAAGGGACAGAAGGAATGTGCCGATGCCCGCATCCCCAGGACCTGCCTCCCCACTCCCCCCTCCATAAAGATTTACGCAGCACACCAGCCCAGTGTTCCACGATCCAGGACAGTCTCATCCTGCAATCTCATCCCGCACTGCTATTATATGCATTTATTTTGGAGTCTGCTGGAAGTGTGCAAATGCATCTTGTAGCTCGCACTCTACAGTGGCTTAGAGACACAAGACTGTAGAAGCTGCAATCTCGTGCAAACTAAGAAGAGGAGCCCAAGGAGCTCAGCAAGTCAGGCAGCTTCTCTGTGCAGAAGCAATATGGACAGATGAAGTTTCAGGCCAAGGCCCTGCATCTAGACTGGAAGGGTAGAGGGGAAGTAGCCAGTGTAAAGAGGGGGAGGGAGGGGGAGGGGTAGGGGGACGGGTGGCCAAGAGCTGGAAGTGATGGGTTGATGCAGGTGAGGATGAGTGTGTTGGCAGATGACGGTCAGATGGCGGAGGGGAGGGTGGAGATTGGCAGGTGAGAAGGGGAGAACAAAAGGCTGCAGGTTCTGGAATCAGATGGGAAAGGAAGCTGAAGAACGGAAATGAATGAGGAGTGGTAGTAAATGGGAAAGAAGGCGTGGGAAAGATGGGATGGGAGTCTGTGGGGGAGCGGTACTTTGCCAGCAGGTGAGTTGGAGCCATGTGAGGCTGCTCACTGCAGAGTCAGTGTGCTTTGTAACTAATGCTTATCCTCAGGTCCGTTTCCTTTTTTTCATTTATCCCTAGTTTGCTCCTGTTCACTGGGTGCTACTTTGATTAATGTTGAATTGTTTTTCCTCCAGTCCTCTGCCACTCTAATAAATGTGCCTTCCTCGTGCAGGCTGTGCAGTATAGTGATCGTGGAGACGGACAATGTGGGATCTGTACTAGTAGTGGCATGGGGTGTAGGAAGGAACTGCAGATGCTGGTTTAAACCGAAGATAGACACAAAATGCTGGAGTAACACAGCGGGTCAGGCAGCATCTGTGGAGAGGAGTGGGCGACATTTCAGGTCGACACCCTTCTTCAGTGGTATGGTTTTTGATTCTGGAGACCTGCGTCTCTGCCCCCTAGCCCGGCGAGTGCATGGAGCTGTACGGTGTGGGATTCAGATGAGTCAGTTTAGTAGCTGCCAGAATGGGGAGCAAAGCTTTCAGCAGGTTCTCAGACTTCCGCTGTACTGGGTCCAAGCCAAATCCTACTGGTAAATTTACTCGTGGGGATGGGTCTGAACTATTATTGCAGATAGACCTAAAATAGCCAGAGTGTGAACACATTGGCTACGGATGTGACAGTGTGGGATGGTGTGAAGCAACACCATCCTAGTTATGGGTTGCTGCTAATCAGGACTTTAGGCTCATTGGAAAACATGGGCCAAGGCGCACGTTTGTTTAGCCAGTTTGTTTAATGATTGTAACTCCTATTATAAGGTCCTGTGATAGTAGAATTGGGCCATTCGGCCCATCAAGTCTACTCCACCATTCAATCATAGCTGATCTATCTCTCCCTCCTAACCCCTTATCCTGCCTTTCCCCTATAACCTCTACTAATCAAGAATCTTAAAAATATCCACTGACTTGGCCTCCACAGCCTTCTGTGGCAAAGAATTCCACAGATTCACCAACCTATGACTAAAGACATTTCTCCTCCTTCCTAAAAGAACACCCTTTAAATCTGAGGCTGTGACCTCTAGTCCTAGACTCTTCCAATATTGGAAACATCCTCTCCACATCCCCTCTATCCAAGCCTTTCGCTATTCTGGATGTTTCAATGAGGTCCTCCCTCATTCTTCTAAACTCCAGCGAGTACAGGCCCAGCGCCGACAAACGGCCATCATAGGTTAACCTTCTCATTCCTGGATTCTTCTAACTTCGTAAGCTTTAGAATCCAGTTCTCCTTTCATCTTATTGCTGCTTCCTGGTTGACTCATCTCTCCAGCTGTCCAATACCGTGAATTCCCAGAAATAGATGCTGCGTTTTCAGGTTTCTGCCACAGAGACAGACCACAAAATGAGGAAGGTGTTCAAGGCTTGATACTTCTGGCAATAGTGTTGAGATGTTATCGTGCTTGCATCACTGACTGAGCTGTCATAACCCAGAGGAGAGCATTTGTCATCGCAAACTACAAAGTGTTTTGTTTATGTTTATGTCCTCTCCAGGCCCCATAGTCCAGGGGCGGAAAACCCGGGGGGGCCAGGGGGGACCCCCCCCCCCATGTTTTGATAGCGAATTCCGCTCTTGCCATAGTCCATCTTAAGCCACTGAACAAGTCTTTGGTGAGACACTGTGCAGTTCAAGTCACCCAGCGATAGGAAGGATGCCATTAAACTGGAAAGGATGCAGAAAAGATTCACAAGGATGTAACTGGGACTGGAGGGTTTGAGCTAAAAGAGAGACTGGACAGGATGGAATGTTTTTTCATGGAGCGAAAAAAGCTGAGGGGTAAACTTATAATAATGATGAGGGATGTAGTTGGAAGATGTTCACAGTCCTTTTCCCAGGGTAGTGAAGTGTAAAGGGAGAGGGTGGTGGTGGAGATATGGAACGAGCCGGATGAAGCTAGAGAAGCAGGTACGATATAATGTTGGAAAGACATTTGGAAAATAGGTGAATAGAAATGGTTTAGAGGGATATGAGCCAAATACGGGCAAAAGGGACCCGCTTGTATAGATATCTTGGTCGAGGTGGATGAGTTGATCTGAAGGGTCTGTTGCCATCTTCTATGCTTCTATGACTGCAGCATCAAGGGCGTGCTGTTACTGGAAGTGCTGTCTTTCAGCTCATCCATTAAACCAAGGGCTGTGTAGTTGAGTTTTTCATGTCCTAGTCAATATTTATCCCTCAATCATTATCGTGGAGGTATATCTTTGATTGTCTATTCATTGCTGTTTGTGGGAGCTTGCTGTGGATATATTGGGGCTGCATTTCCCACATTAAGTTTGTGGTTTTACATTATGTTGGCATCCATGCACCTGAGAGAGATGATGGTGTAGCTGTGCTTTAGAAGCTCATAAATTAGCTGTTAAACACTTCAGTAGTGATCTAGAAACTGTCATGTTGCACGTTGTATCAGTGAGATGAATGGCTACACTCTCACATTAAAATAGAAGATGCTGAGTACTCATCAGATCAGAACACCTGTGGTGAGGGAAACATTTACAGTTCGAGTCCGTGATCTTTCATCACAACCTCTTCAAAGGACAAGCATTGTGCTGAATCGTTAACTCTGTTTTGCTCTCTGTAGATCCTGTTTCCAAAATTCTCAGCTTCTACTTCAGATTTCTAGTATCTGCAATATTGAACTTGTAGCCAGCAGGTTATTATTTGTGTTGTGTTGATGTATGTGTGACTCGTGACCTTGCCTGTTCCAGGTCTTCCTCGGTTCAGCGGTCAGCCAGAGGCGGTCTTTGTGCACGAAGGCGACACTGCCCTGCTGGGATGCGAGGTGAATGCGGATCTCGTTCCATTTGTGCGGTGGGAACATAACCGGAAGCTTGTGGCGGTGGAAGGCAGGTTCCTGAAACTGCCCAGTGGTACCTTGGAGATCAGCAACACCTCCAGCAGCGATGCTGGGTCTTATCACTGCTCAGTGGAAGCCGCAGGTTCTTCCAAGACAAGTGAAGAGGTGTACCTCACCGTTTTGCCAGGTAACTCTCAGTTGCAATAAACTGTGTGCAATGGGCAGGAATCTAGGGCTAGACTGGTGAGATCCAGCCAGTCTACACAGAACAAGTCTTATCTGTTCTCAGAAGTTACATCAAGCATGTTTGATTTCCAGATGGACACTGCTCCTAGTTTGGAGGTTATGTCCAGAAAAGCCAATTGATGATTGATCAGAGAATGTGAACTGTGAATGTGAACTGTTTTACTGTACAATGGGAGAATGTCTGTTCGAGTTTACCCATTAAGGAGAATGTCTGTATCCCTGTCGAATTATGCTGTACTTGCCATTTTCCTTGAAGCAAACATAATTCCTGCCTTGCATTCAAGATCCATTTTACAAAACATGTTTTAACTTGTATTCTGCTCCTTCTATTGTTTCCACGTTTTGTCCAGTGGTTTTTCATACAAGTTGCTGTGTATTAAAGTCTGCTCTGTATATAAAGCCTAGATGCTCCACATTTACAGACACAGATGCCTGTGCCGCTGTGATAACCAACGGTTCTCTTGTACTTTTGCAGAAATGGATGCGGATCGGGAGGCGGCGTTTCTCCAGAAACCTGCCTCCGTTAGTAAGGTGGCAGGCCAGTCACTGATATTGCCATGTGTGGTGTCTGGCTACCCAACACCCACCGTTCAGTGGCTCCACCATGACGAGATCATCTGGGAAAGGTCTGTTGTTTTCATTTACCTAATTAATTTAAGATTATTTTGGGGCAATAATCGGGCTTGGGAGAGCGTTAGTGATCATTCGTTTATGACTCTTAGTCCTCCAGTACTTTGTGTTTTGTGTGAGGTTAGCACCTTTCCTGTTGGCAGGAAGGTTTATCATTTTGCATTGACCTTGAGTTGGAACAGCTGTGGAAGTTGAGCGATGAGTTGTGTTCCTTCCCTCGCCATTCCAGTAATCGTTTGTGAGAATGATCCAGGACGTGCATTGTCCAACGTTGGTCACAAGGTCAAGCAACGCACGGTCAGATCACTGCCATTGTGGAACTCTCACTGACCACTATGACTTTACATGGCCAAGATTACTTGAGGGCGGCACAGTGACGCAGCGGTAGAGTTGCTGCTGCCTCACAGTGCCAGAGACCTGGGTTTGATCCTGAGTACGGGTGCTGTCTGTATGGAGTTTGCACGTTCTCCCTGTGACCGCATAGGTTTCCTCCCACATTCCAAAGACGTGCAAGTTTGTAGGTTAATCGACTTCTGTAAATTGTCCCAAATTGCAGGATAGAGCTAGTGTACAGGTGATCGTTGGTCGGCGTGGACTCGGTGGGCCGAAGGGCCTGTTTCCGTGCTGTATCTCTAAGACTAAACTAAAGTAAACTACTGCTCCCAGTCTCTGAGCCTAAGCTTGAATACCAGATGGGGATGGGATTGCATTCAGCAGCGATGTTCCAGTTGTTGAGCAGCTACACAAGTTACTGGGGAGCATCAGTGACTGTCACTCCTGGGTAGGAATCAGCTGGTGTTAGGGGGTAGAGGGCAGGAATTGGAGAGTGTGTGGAGTAGGGGTGAGCGTGAACAAGAAGCTGTATTTGTGTGTGTGTCGTGTGTTCTACTGGCTGAGGTAGTGTGGGCCGGCCCTGGCCGTGGGCAGAGCACTGGGTGTGGACGCACACGGACTTCCACCTCATTGTTGACGTGGGTGGAAACTGTCAAACAAAAGCAGTCTATCAGATAAAGTAACAATAAATGACGGCTGCGTTCCAACAAATGTGGACATCTTTTAATTATAGTCTGCATGGCAATAAATTCTGCTGTTGCTGAGAGATTGGGTGGAGCTGCTGGCATCAGGGGTGGCGAGATGGCAATTGTGGATTAATTGTTCCTTGCTACAGATTTGTATCTGAATCTGTGAGAACAAAGTGTGTGCAATGAGCCACGGAGAGGCTGCTCTGTGTAATGGCTGGAGCCTGGGTATAAGCTCCTGAACAAATTACTCCGCACTCTCGCATCTTGTGAGCCAGGGACAGTTAGTACAGTTGGTGTGAAGTAGGTTAAATCTGTCTGAGCTCCCCCATAAGCACCGTCAGGAGCTGCTGGGTAAAAATAACTCTTTGTGTGACAACCTGCTTCATAGACACCTGGTCACACAGTGACTCCTGTCCAGAGAGAGCTCCATTACAAGCTGCAAAAGCTCATCTTCTTGGGCAATGGACGATCGGCCAGGATTGCAAGGAAGCTGGAAGCCTGGCCTGGTACTGAAGGAGCTGTTCTGTTTGTGCACATCCAGTCACAAGGACAGCATGTTGTCAACATCTGTTTCTGAGATGTGGCCACCACTAACCGATGTGGTGATCAAGGAAGCACATTCGCATGTTTACGTTCTTAGGCACCTGAGAAGATTCAGCATGTCCACGAGAATGCTCTAGCATTGATACAGATGCACTATAGAAAGTATTCTGCTGGATGTATCTCAGCCTGGTACAGCAACTGCTCAGCTCCTGACCACCTGAACCTGCAGAGAGTGGTGAACACAGCCCAGTCCATCATAGACTGACTAGCAGGCCGACATTTATTGTCCATCCCTGGCTCCTGTTAAATGGTGACGTTGAAGCTCCATGAGCTGCTGCAGTCTGTGTGGTGGGGGTGCCCCTGCAAGGCTGTGGGGAGAGAGTCCTGGCACTGGGGGCCTGTGGTGATGGAGGGGAGAGGGAGGAAAGTGCATGGGTTTCCAGTGTATTTTTTGTAGCCCTGTTCTATTCCGCTTGTGTGAACCAGCAGGTCCCAGCGGGTGGCGTTTGTTGGCAGCGGCAGTCTGCAGATCAGTGACATGGTGGAGGATGATGCTGGGGTGTACGAGTGTGTGGCGGAGTCTGGGAATCAGACCATCCGAGCCCAGGCTGAGCTCAGCGTCCAAGGTAAGATCACTAAAAATATTATTTTAAGTTTAATTTAATTTAGTTTGGAGATACAGCATGGAACCAGGCCCTTCGACCCAACGAGTCTGCACCGACCAGCAATCCCTGCACATTAACACTACCTTACACACACTGAGGACAATTTTTTTAACATTTATACCAAGCTAATTAACCTATAAGCCTGTACGTCTTTGGAATGTGGGAGGAAACCAAAGATCTTGGAGAAAACCCATGCAGGTCACGGGGAGAACGTAAAAAATCCTTACAGACAGCACCCGTGGTCAGTATGGATCTCGGGTCTCTGGCGCTGTGAAGCAGTCGCTCTACCGCTACGCCACCGTGCATTTGTTTCATTCTACCTTCATCTCACCCTCCCCACATAACTACTTGTTTTTACCTTGATTACTGACGTAGTGTCTGAAATGCCCTTGTGGGTGTGGGTGCATTATGAGCAAAATTATACGATGGAAGTGACTTCAGGAGCTCTCTCCATTTCTGGGAACATACAGTGCAGGTTAGGCGCACTAGTCCCAATAACATGGGGTGATATTCTTGCTCCCTTCCAAAGTCCCAGTTGCCAAAGCCAGTCTGTGCCAAGTTAGTTAATCTCAATCAGTACCACATTGTGATCCTCATGGCCTCAAGTATGGAGGGAGATTCAGCCATCGTCCCAACCTTGGCTTGAGTTAGGTGTGACACTGACAGTGATTATATCACTGCTGCTAGCAGTCGGACTGGTTTGAGGTGATGAATTAAGATGATCACACGTAAAGCTTGTCACACATCCAAGGGCGTCAGGTCCTGGATAATCCTTTCCCCACAGAGGGCTGGCAGTGGGCGGAGGAAGCTGGAGAGATGTGTGTGGCTGTCAGGCTCGGGGCACCCGCACACACACATATCAAATAGACATGACTTCAGATTTAAGGTTAAATAAATTTTTTATTGTGCTCTTAAATTGAAATAGTGTTTTTGAAACATATGATATTTATTCAACCATCACCGCTGTGAGTGCAGGCAGGGAACTAACTAAGCAGCAAACAGAGACAGATTTCTGGCTCAGAGTTCTGTCCTGTGTATAGGGATGAGTGCACTGTTCAGACTGTGGTTACGAGGGCACTTTTACTCTTATTCCAACCATTTATTCATTCAAATCCTCACAGTCCCATAAATGTTGTTTGAAGGGCTACATCCTTCCATTTGTACCTTGTATATTTAGATCAGTGTCTGCTGGGGAGATGATTGGAGATAATTGCTTTACGTCCACAGCTCACTTGGCCCTAGTGCTGTAATTTGATAATTTGGCCCTTCAGTCTGTGAAGTGCTCAGCATGAATGAGGTGTAATCCCCTGGTAGCACTTCATCACTGCACACTCTGGTAGTTGAGCAAAACGCTATTAGGTTTATGTCACATTTAGCGAGGTACAGTGAAAAGCTTTGTTTTGCATGCTATCTAAACAGATCAGATACCATACATAGATATGATCAGTTCAAACTCAAGTACAATAGATAGAGCAAAGGGGGAGATACAGAGTGCAGAATATAGTTCTCAGCATTGTAGCGCATCAATTCCTTAGAGAAACTCCAATGTCCTCAATGGGGCAGAGGTAAATCGAACAGTACCCTAGCTTATGGAAGGATGGTTTGAAAGCCTGATAATAGAGAAGCTGTTCGTGTCTGAGTTCTGTACCTTCTGCCGGATGGGAGCAGGGGAAGGGGGAATGACCAGGGCGGGTGCAGCCTGGGATTATTTTGGCGGCATTTCCCTCTGCTGATGCTGCCGGACTCACTGAGTTCCTCTAGATTTTATATATGCACAAGATTCCAGCATCTGCAGTCCCCACACGCTGGTTGTGGAGGATTATCTGAGCCACCACTAAATAATGGGAGGTGAGGGTGATGTTTTGGAGTCAGTGGACAGGCCAGCAATATGAAGTTCAATGTGCTGGTTTGTATATGTGTGGGGGGGGGAGAGAGAGAGCCAGTGTGATTGTCCGTGGCACAGGGTTGAGGGCATCTTCTGAGAATCTCACTGAGTTGTGTGAAGGATGAGCAAGTGTACAGTCAGGAATGACCCTCGTGCCAGGCAGCCAACTATCACATTGTAGGTTGCAGTGGGCTGTGGGCCATCTCCTCAGCAGCTTCCTCCGCACAAGTGCGTTTGACAAGGTTTGCAATGTTGCCCATTGCAGCTGTCTCTGACACTAATGATCTTACATGCATGATGAGTAATTAGTAGCTATGGCAACAAGCCTTGCCAGTCATTAAAATGCAACTGGGTCGACTGGAAGCCTGGTACAGAAGTACATCAGCATCAGCTCCAACATGTATTGCCCTTCAGGTATAAGGACAACAAATGCTAATGGCAGAACCTTTCATCCTACAGGTGTTGACAGCAAATTCTTTGTGCATTGGAATGAAATAGAAGTATTCACTCTGAGCAGCTCTGGCTAATGAGGCCATTCAGTCCGTATGTTCATAGCCAAAAATGCTACCTTCCACAGTTCAGCATCTAATTGCTCTTTAAATAATTGTATGTGTTGCTCTGGTCCAGCAGGAGGGCACTGTAATTGTTAGTGAGGACCACTCACTATACACCATTGCTAGCTGCTTTCTGCTGCTTGTCATCAATCTTCTGTCGACTGGAATTCCCTGATTGGATTTCTAGTGGAGCATGCTCCCAGAGGTTCAAATGTTGTGTTTTCCAGAAACATCTTGGTGTTTGTAAAATAAATGTGTTTGTTTGGATTTAAATCCTTGAATTAATCCTTAATGTGTCCCTGAGTTGTCCCTTACATTGTGACTATTTTATACAGAGGCAATGTCCAGTCGTTGCAGACCATGTTTGAAAGGACAGAAGTTAACATTGTAATAAAGATGGAAAATGCTGCAAGTAGCCAGCTAACCAGGCAGCATCAGTGGAGAGAGAAACAAAGTACATGTTTCAGGTTGATTATCTCACATCAGAATTGGGATGTTAGAAATCAAACTAGTTTTAAGTTGCAGCTAAATAAATTTCAGAATTGTACGGCTGAGTTCAAGTGAATGCAGACCAAAAGATTTTAGTAGTACAAGTTTCTAGAAAGTCTCACCTCTGTAATGCCTCCCCTCCTCAGGGAAATACTTGAGGTTGATAATGTATCAGAGGATTTCTGTGGTACATGTGTTACCATTCTCTTCTGCTTCCTTTAATAGTCCCCCCTCGCTTTCTGAAACGACCTATGAACATTTACGCTCACGAGTCCATGGACATTGTGTTTGAGTGTGAAGTGACGGGCACACCAGTGCCCACCGTGAAGTGGATCAAGAACGGCGACATGGTGATCCCGAGCGACTACTTCAAGATTGTTGTGAGTAGATGTCTGGATCTTTCCTCCTTCCATCAGCATCTTCTGTGGATCAACATAACTCACCCTGCGTAGAATTCCCAACACGCAACCCCTAACAATTTCTGCCCTTCTTTCCATTTACTTTGCACTGTTTCCTGAAAGGGTGTCAGAGTTCTAACCCCTCAACTCCACTTGGGAAGCACACGATGTGTGCATGATGGGCGTAACTCCCATGCCTTTCATTTCCTGCCGAACCTCCTGATGTTTGTTATATGATGTTAGCGTTGCTTGTGATAGCTTGATTCCTGTAATAATAAGCAAGTGTATATTCCACTGAGTACATCTGAAGTGAACCCTTTGTGCTTAATACCTGATGCTTCCTGTGAACAGAGTATGTGGGAGTTGGAGCCAAATGATGGCAGGAGGGCACTGTAATTGTTAGTGAGGAGCTACTTATAACAAACTCTGTTGGGATGAGTTCTGGCATATCCACCGAATCTAATCAAATTAGTTTTGGGTGGGTTCGATGATTGACATGTCTCTGTTGTGGATGTGGGTGGCAAATATAATAATTTCTTTACATATTCCACAAATAATTATTTGGTGGACCACACACAATGGCACAAGTCGTGTATTTTGCACAAAATGCTGGCTGCTAGGTTTTCCAATACTTTGCCCAAGGGTTTAGTTTTAATCCATTGGAAAAAAGCATCACCAGCAAATCCAACAATCCAAAATGCCCATCCTTAATTTCCCTTGGCAGCGTGCCGGGTTTGGAACTGCAGCCCGTGTTGGGTATGGTCAGGTTGTAGTGGGACTGGGAAACACATTGCTGTAGGTCTGGAATGAGACTAGGCCAGAAGGGCAGACACTCTGGCAGTTGCAAGGTCACCTTCACGGAAGTCATCTTTGTATTCCAGATCTGTTTAACCAGATTGAACTTTTCCAGCTGCAGTTGTGGAAGTTGAACCCATTTCTCTGGATCATACATCCAAATCAAGAGATTTCTATTTTACAATTCAACCATTGTGTTATCCAGTCCTGGTGATGTGTCTTATGCCCAGCCTAGAAAGAAACCTTTATTAATTAGAATCAAAGTCACTCAGCATGGAAACAGGCCCTTCATCCCAACTTCTCCAGGCTGCATGTGGCCCATATCCCACTGAACCTTTCCCCATCCATGTTCCTGTCAGGGTGTCCAGGCCATTAACAATCATCCAGCTGTCCAAGGCCTGGACCTTTCTGCTTGGTAATGAAGCTGTTGTTGTGTGGCACGTGACATTTCAGCAATGATATTTGTGCCGTTTGTTTCAGAATGAGCAAAACCTGCAGGTTCTTGGTCTGGTGAAGTCCGACGAAGGTCTGTACCAGTGTGTGGCAGAGAACGATGTGGGGAACCGGCAGGCCAGTGCCCAGCTCATCATCCTGGAGCATGGTAAGCCACACAGCCCTGCCTGCCAGGTGCTGCCAGAGATGGGCAACGCTGCAGGACACTGATCCATCTCACCACTTGGCAATGGGAGCAAGAAGGAAACAGGTGGCCAAAGCAGTGAGGCAGATGGCAGGGTTCTGCTTTCAGCAACAGCTCTGCTTGCTCTGGGCTACAAACAGCTTGTACATGTTTCTAGTATCCTGCATGCGGAGAGGCGACTGACGACGCAGTACCTCATGATGACACAACACTGCCTAGCAAACACCACCTTTTCTTTAAGGATCCATTTTTATAAATGTTATTTTTCTGTTTAACCCAGATTCTTTCATGTTCTGAATGTTTCTGGGCCCCATATAGTTTGTGCACAGTTATTTTCTTGTTCCCCTTTAATGCAAACAAATGTCTGCAGATGCTTGAGGAACAGTCTGTCTCTCTGTCCCCCATGGCAGGGAAGCCCATTGTAGTCACTGCTGCGTGGATTGAATCCCAATTGTTAGCTGTGGAAACACACTCCTTATTTATGTGTGGAACTCCCACCCACTCCTAGGCTCGGGCTGCTGCTATTCTGACCACTGCTTCTGTCTGAATGGAATCCTCCCCAAATGGTGGCAATGTGGGTGATGGCCTCTTCACCCAGGGCAGGCAGACCAAGCCCTGCAGGGAATGACAGGATCCTGCTGTCCCTCTCGGCAGCCCCTGTAGTGAGGATGGTCCCAGACCAGCAGCAATGACTCTGCATTGGATTATTAAGGTCACTTGTACCATGACACAGTGAAAAACATCTCAGTGTGTACAACTCTGATATAGATAGGGTCGACAGAACCTTTGTCCCAGAGTGCAAATGTCAATGACTAGAGGACATAGCTCGAAGGTGAGGGGCGGATATTTAAAGGAGATGTGAGGGGCAGGTTTTTTATAGAGGGTGGTGGGTGCCTGTAACCATGAACGGTTGGTGGTGGAGCTAGATACACTAGTGGTGTTTAAGAGGCTTTTAGATAGGCTCATGTGTATGCTGGGAATGGAAGGATATGGATCACAGGCTGGCAGGGGACATTAGTTTAACCTGGCATTGTCAACATTGTTAACCTAACATGTTCAACATGGGCATTATGGGCCAAAGTGTTCCATGTTCAAATCATACATGAGGTTGAAATCAATTATGAGTATAATCAAACCACACACAAGTACAATAGGTAGTGTTAGGAGAAAAATACCACAGAAAGAAGATTGTTTTTAAAGTGCAAGGTCTGTGTTGAGGTAGGTACACAAAAATGCTGGAGAAACTCAACGGGTGCAGCAGCATCTATGGAGCGAAGGAAATAGGCAACGTTTCGGGCCGAAACCCATCTTCAGACTGATAGGGGGTGAGGAGAAGAAAGGAAAATAGGAAAAAAGGCGGAGGAGGAGCCCGAGGGCTGGGGGAGGGGAGGAGACAACCAGAGGGCTGATGAAGGGGAGGGGACAGCAAGGGCTAGCAGAGTTGGGAGAATTCAATATTCATGCCCCCAGGATGTAGACTGCCCAAGCGGAATATGAGGTGCATTTCCTCCAATTTCCGGTGTTGCTCGCTGTGGCCATGGAGGAGACCCAGGACAGAGAGGTCAGATACGGAATGGGAGGGGGAGTTGAAGTGCTGAGCCACCGGGAGGTCAGGTAGGTTATTGCGGACCGACCGGAGGTGTTCGGCGAAACGATCGCCAAGCCGGTCTCACTGATGTAGATCAGCTGACATCTAGAGCAGCGGATGCAATAGATGAGGTTGGAGGAGATGCAGGTGAACCTCTGTCGCACCTGGAACGACTGCTTGGGTCCTTGAATGGAATCGAGGGGGGAGGTGAAGGGACAAGTGTTGCATCTCTTGCGGTTGCAAGGGAAAGTACCCGGGGAGGGGGTGGTACGGGAGGGAAGGGAAGAATTGACAAGGGAGTTACGGAGGGAGCGGTCTTTGCGGAAGGCAGACATGGGGGGAGATGGGAAGATGTGGCGAGTGGTGGGGTCACGTTGGAGGTGGCGAAACTGACAGAGGATCACTTGTTGTATGTGACGGCTGGTGGGATGACAGGTGAGGACTAGGGGGACTCTGCCCTTGTTGTGAGTGGGGGGATGGGGAGAGAGAGCAGTGTTGCGGGGTATGGCAGAGACCCTGGTGCGAGCCTCATCTATGGTGGAGGAGGGGAACCCCTGTTCCCTGAAGAATGAGGACATTTCGGATGCCCTGGTGTGGAACTCTGTCCTGGGTCTCCTCCATGGCCACAGCGAGCAACACCGGAAATTGGAGGAAATGCACCTCATATTCCGCTTGGGCAGTCTACATCCTGGGGGCATGAACATTGAATTCTCCCAACTCTGCTAGCCCTTGCTGTCCCCTCCCCTTCATCAGCCCTCTGGTTGTCTCCTCCCATCCCCCAGCCCTCGGGCTCCTCCTCCGCCTTTTTTCCTTTTTTCCTTTCTTCTCCCCACCCCCTATCAGTCTGAAGAAGGGTTTCGGCCCGAAACGTTGCCTATTTCCTTCGCTCCATAGATGCTGCTGCACCCGCTGAGTTTCTCCAGCATTTATGTGTACCTTCGATTTTCCAGCATCTGCAGTTCCTTCTTTAACACTGTGTTGAGGTAGATTGGAAGATCGGAACTACACCCTAGCTTACGTATGTAGTCTGGTAACAGCAAGGTAGAAACTGTTCCTGAATCTGCATGATACGTGACTTCATGCTTTCGTACCTTCTGCCCAGTGGAGAACAGGGAATGAATGGTGCCTTATTATATTGTGCCTAAGAGTGGTGTTGATTGCATGCAGATCCTTCTCCTCATTCTCGCTGACGTGCCACGGTGCAGCTCCACACATCTCTCAGTCCCCCAGATCACAGTGGCACGACAGGGAGCTGGTGCCCTGCTCACACACTAACAGTCACACACTAACAGCTCACACACTAACAGTCACACACTAACAGCACCCCCAGACAGTGGAACAGGTGAATCTGGGGCAGTGCACCAAAGCTGTGGGAGGCAAGTAACAGGTACCAAGGGGCTTAAGCCCTAACTCCCCTGAGGTCAGGGAACAGCGCAAGCTAGGTCCCTAATGTAAAATCTCCCTGGCTTGTATCATTCAGCATCTGACTGAATATGCCAGACGAGCCATTGGAAATGCTGCCTATGATCATATTTACCAGCTATGTCAGGCATTAACAGTATACCATGATATTAATTTGACAAGTCTGTGTACCTCATGTCAATGTGAGTCATGTTGCTCGTACCATTGAGCTGTCAGTCGGTGTACAGTCATTTACTGTATTTAGGAACGTGAATATGAGTGCAATAAATACTGTGTGTTTGAGCTTTGTTTTATTACTAAAAATAGAAAGGAATGTCAGAAAAGCATTGTTCTCAGAGGAGAGGTAGTGTAAAGTGTAACCAGAACACTGAGTGGAGATAAATCTCACCCCGTTCATACGTCATCCCTGTATTGATTTGCTGTTCACTTCCATTTATATATTGCTGTGTATTGATTAGCTGTTCCAATATCCATTCCTGGAGCTACAATCCTCAGGCTGTCTTTATCAGTGGTGATTCTAGTGCTCCTTGTCCAAGGGGAGATCATTATTAAAGCTCAGACAGAGGGAGTAGGTGAAGCAGGAAGCAATAGACAACAGGTGCAGGAGTAGGCCATTCGGCCCTTCTAGCCAGCACCGCCATTCACTGTGATCATGGCTGATCATCCACAATCAAGTACCCCGTTCCTGCCTTCTCCCCATATCCCCTGACTCCGCTATCTTTGAGCCCTATCTGGCTCTCTCTTGAAAGCATTCGGAGAATTGGCCTCCACTGCTTTGTTCAAAGATTAACCAGAGATGCCTTAATTACAACCATCATCATGAATGGACAGTGGTGGTAGTTGCCACAGGGAAGTCATTGCAGGAGTTCTCACCACCCCTACGCAGCGACTGTTATGGAGAAACGTTTTTTAGCTTGGTACGGATTTGAAATATTACTGCAAAATTTGAAAGCTTGTGATATTAGTTTGTTTACAGAGAAACAGAAAGAAGCCAATAGAGGTATTTTGACACTGGGGATTTGAAATATTGATTGGAAAGTGAATATTGATCTGGAGCTTGAGATTATTCTGGCATTTTACGGCTAGCTGTCCCAGCGACGCTAGAGAGCAGTGTTGCAGAGTCAGGTGGTGGCGCACATTGCCTGCACTGAGGCCGAGTAATGCAGGTACTTGCAATGCTGCAGCCAGGTCTTCCTCTACATCAGTATGAATGCTTCAATGAATATGATCAGTCCAATGAACATCAGAAAAAAACAGATACTGAAAGTCTGGTTAATCTAACAGCAGGTCAGGCATTATCCATGGAAAGGAAAACAGTCTTACAGTGTTTTACAGTGAAGACCCTTCATCATAATAGAAGAAGTGAGAAAACAAGTCTGTTCTGAGGTACAGAGATAATGGGAGGGGGATGGATATGGTGAAGGGGCGGATATGGTGAAGAGACGATCTCGGATAAGGCCAGTGGATATCTCTGATAGGGGAGGCCAGGGTTGCTGAGGTGGTTCCAGTGTTCAGATGTTTAAAAGAATAGCGAATGCAGAGAGAGAGAGAGAGAGAGAGATGTTGAATGCAGTGCAGGGGTTTAGGTTCAAGCTCATTATTGTCACCTGTACCAAGTACAGTTGTTCTGCACGCTATCCAAACAGATCAGACATAAGTACAGGCACATTGGATAGAGCAAAGTGGAAGATACAGAGTGAAGATATACTTCTCTGCCCAATATCGTTAGATTTCTTAACATCAGCCCAGGGTTCTTTCTGCTGTCAGCGTTGCGATTACAAAATATTTAGTGTGATTAGGACAGCGTCATGGAGTCGTACCCCGAGGCTTTGCTCCATCTGGCATCAGCTCCACCCAAGGAGTGTGTCCTGGCCTCCTCCCCCTCCCCCAAACTACACCCA
The DNA here is from genome assembly GCA_038087875.1 of Malacoraja senta. Classification (NCBI taxonomy): domain Eukaryota; kingdom Metazoa; phylum Chordata; class Chondrichthyes; order Rajiformes; family Rajidae; genus Malacoraja; species Malacoraja senta. The sequence continues at coordinate 622,892 of CM075993.1, forward strand.
GATGCTGCACACAGATCTCTCCCTCTCCATGGCTGCTTAAAGTTACTTATACAGAGACAGAAACTCGTCTGCTTTTAGGCAGAGGTCGGGGGCACTGAGCCGTGGGTCAGGGGATGTTTCTGCATTGTGTTGCCATGTGGAATGGAAGACCAGAAACTCCAGGTTTATCTGGAATGGTGTGTGGTTCCTTGCTCTGTCCATCTGGTTCTGATCATTCCTTGTCAAAAACCCGTTTAAAATAGAAAACAAACAAAAACAAATGAGAAAACAGTCCTGTCCAGATGCCAAATTCATCCGAGATTTCCATTGAATCTGAGAATGGGTTCCACTTTAGTGGGAGACTTTGGGCAGAGTGTGAGAAGGTTCAGTTGTGCTGACATGGTGTACTGTTTGTGTACTGTGTCGCTGTGTGGTTGTGTTACTGTGTGTGTGTGACTGTGTCACTGTGTGGGTGTGGCCCTGTGTGACTGTGTCACTGTGGGTGTGGCCCTGTGTGAGTGTGTCACTGTGTGGGTGTGGCCCTGTGTGACTGTGTCACTGTGGGTGTGGCCCTGTGTGACTGTGTCACTGTGTGGGTGTGGCCCTGTGTGACTGTGTCACTGTGGGTGTGGCCCTGTGTGACTGTGTCACTGTGGGTCTGGCCCTGTGTGACTGTGTCACTGTGGGTGTGGCCCCGTGTGACTGTGTCAATGTGGGTGTGGCCCTGTGTCACTGTGGGTGTGGCCCTGTGTGACTGTGTCACTGTGGGTCTGGCCCTGTGTGACTGTGTCACTGTGGGTGTGGCCCTGTGTGACTGTGTCACTGTGGGTGTGGCCCTGTGTGACTGTGTCACTGTGGGTCTGGCCCTGTGTGACTGTGTCACTGTGGGTGTGGCCCTGTGTGACTGTCAATGTGGGTGTGGCCCTGTGTCACTGTGGGTGTGGCCCTGTGTGAGTGTGTCACTGTGTGGGTGTGGCCCTGTGTCACTGTGGGTGTGGCCCTGTGTGACTGTCAATGTGGGTGTGGCCCTGTGTGACTGTGTCACTGTGGGTCTGGCCCTGTGTGACTGTGTCACTGTGGGTGTGGCCCTGTGTGACTGTGTCACTGTGGGTCTGGCCCTGTGTGAGTGTGTCACTGTGGGTGTGGCCCTGTGTGAGTGTGTCACTGTGTGGGTGTGGCCCTGTGTGACTGTGTCACTGTGGGTGTGGCCCTGTGGGTGTGGCCCTGTGTGAGTGTGTCACTGTGGGTGTGGCCCTGTGCGAGTGTGTCACTGTGGTGTGGCCCTGTGTGAGTGTCACTGTGGGTGTGGCCCTGTGTGAGTGTGCCACTGTGTCATTGTGCCACTGTGAGTTTGTTTACTGAGTGGGTGTGGCCCTGTGCGAGTGTGTCACTGTGCCACTGTGAGTGTGTTGTCACACGGGTGTGTGAGTGTGTTGCTATGTACTGTGTGTGTGTCTTACTGTGTAGTGTGAGCGTGTCACTGGTGTGTGAGTGTGTTACTGTATAAGTGTGCCAGTGTGAGTGTGTTACTGTGTACAGTGAGTGAGTTACCGTCAGTTACTTTGCCAGTGTGCCAGTGTATTTGTGTGTCAGTGTGCTAGTGTGTCAGTGTATTCGTGTGCCAGTGTGTTAGTGTGCCAGTGTGGCAGTGTATTCGTGTGTCAGTGTGCCAGTGTATTCGTGTGTCAGTGTGCCAGTGTATTTGTGTGTCAGTGTGCCAGTGTGTCAGTGTGCCAGTGTGTTAGTGTGCCAGAGTGCCAGTGTATTCATGTGTCAGTGTGCCAGTGTGTCAGTGTGCCAGAGTGCCAGTGTATTTGTGTGTCAGTGTGCCAGTGTCCTCATGGTGCTATTGCAGTACTGCCTCCCTTTAAGTTCAGCAGTGAGCTGCCCACTTGCCCCTTGTGTCCGTTCATTTTGTGTTCCCATTGTGCTTTGGTTTGGTTTATTTTCTTTACATTTTTCCCTTTGTTTTATTTTGTGTTTGTTCTGTGTGTCACATTGTGTGCCGTCCACCCCACCATCCCTGCCTGTCCCCAAGATGTTCCCATCCCTACTGTTCCCCCCACCCCACTGACCAGTGCCACTGCTGACCATCTAGTGACGGCCACTGCTGGACTGCTGCCCTCTGCCCCCCGCGATGTGGTGGCGCTGCTGGTCTCCACCCGCTTCATCAAGCTCACGTGGCGACCTCCTGCTGAACCCAACGCCGAGATCCTCGCCTACACCGTCTACTACGCCAGGGACGGCGCCAACAGGTGAGAGCTCGACACCGACGGGCATCGACCAGCCTGTCCATGTCCATGCAACAGTGCCAGCTTCTCCATGCACCGTAACAGCGCCCATCCCCCTGTGGTTACTCCTCCATATAACCATATAACCATATAACAATTACAGCACGGAAACAGGCCATCTCGACCCTTCTAGTCCGTGCCGAACACGTATTCTCCCCTAGTCCCATATACCTGCGCTCAGACCATAACCCTCCATTCCTTTCCCGTCCATATAACTATCCAATTTATTTTTAAATGATAAAAACGATCCTGCCTCCACCACCTTCACTGGAAGCTCATTCCACACAGCCACCACTCTCTGAGTAAAGAAGTTCCCCCTCATGTTACCCCTAAACTTCTGTCCCTTAATTCTCAAGTCATGTCCCCTTGTTTGAATCTTCCCTACTCTCAGTGGGAAAAGCTTATCCACGTCAACTCTGTCTATCCCTCTCATCATTTTAAAGACCTCTATCAAGTCCCCCCTTAACCTTCTGCGTTCCAAAGAATAAAGCCCTAACTTGTTCAACCTTTCTCTGTAACTTAGTTGCTGAAACCCAGGCAACATTCTAGTAAATCTCCTCTGTACTCTCTCTATTTTGTTGACATCCTTCCTATAATTAGGCGACCAAAATTGTACACCATACTCCAGAATTGGCCTCACCAATGCCTTGTACAATTTTAACATTACATCCCAACTTCTATACTCAATGCTCTGATTTATAAAAGCCAGCACACCAAAAGCTTTCTTTACCACCCTATCTACATGAGATTCCACTTTCAGGGAACTGTGCACAGTTATTCCAAGATCCCTCTGTTCACCTGCATTCTTCAATTCCCTACCATTTACCATGTACGTCCTATTTTGATTTGTCCTGCCAAGATGTAGCACCTCACACTTATCAGCATTAAACTCCATCTGCCATCTTTCAGCCCACTCTTCCAACCGGCATAAATCTCTCTGTAGACTTTGAAAATCTACTTCATTATCCACAGCCCCACCTATCTTAGTATCATCTGCATACTTACTAATCCAATTTACCACACCATCATCCAGATCATTGATGTACATGACAAACAACAGTGGACCCAACACAGATCCCTGTGGCACCCCACTAGTCACTGGCCTCCAACCTGACAAACAACCATCCACCATTACTCTCTGGCATCTCCCATTCAGCCACTGTTGAATCCATCTTGCTACTCCACCATTAATACCCAACCATTGAACCTTCTTAACGAACCTTTCGTGAGGAACCTTGTCAAAGGCCTTACTGAAGTCCATATATACAACATCCACGGCTTTACCCTCATCAATTTCCCGAGTAACCTCTTCAAAAAATTCAAGAAGATTAGTCAAACATGACCTTCCAGGCACAAATCCATGTTGACTGTTCCTAATCAGCCCCTGTTTATCCAGATGCTTATATATATTATCTCTAAGTATCCTTTCCATTAATTTGCCCACCACTGACGTCAAACTAACAGGTCTATAATTGCTAGGTTTACTCTTAGAACCCTTTTTAAACAATGGAACAACATGCGCAGTACGCCAATCCTCCGGCACTATTCCCGTTTCTAATGACATTTGAAATATTTCTGTCATAGACCCTGCTATTTCTACACTAACTTCCCTCAATGTCCCAGGGAATATCCTGTCAGGACCTGAAGACTTATCCGTTTTCATATTTTTCAAAAGTGTCCACACTTCCTCTTCTTTAAATCTCATAGTTTCCATTGCTACTCTGCTCGTTTCCCTTACCTCACATAATTCCATATCCTTCTCCTTGGTGAATACCGAAGAAAAGAAATTGTTCAATATCTCCCCCATCTCTTTTGGCTCTGCAGATAGCTGTCTTTTAGCTTTTCTAATTTATTTCTTAATATTCTTTTTACATTCTTTATACTCCTCAAGCACCTCATTTACTCCATGCTGCCTATAATTATTGTAGATATCTCTCTTTTTCCGAACTAAGTGTCCAATTTCCCTTGAAAACCATGGCTCTTTCCAATTTTTACTATTTCCTTTCAACCGAACAGGGACATAAAGATTCTGTACTCTTAAAATTTCACCTTTAAATGTCCTCCATTTCTCTTCCACATCTTTCCCATAAAACAAACTGTCCCAATTTACTCCTTTTAAATCCTTTTGCATCTCCTCAAAGTTAGCCTTTCTCCAATCAAAAATCTCAACCCTAGGTCCAGTTCTGACCCTCTCCATAATGATATTGAAACTAATGGTATTGTGATCACTGGTCCCGAACTGTTCCCCAACGCATACCTCTGCCACCTGACCCGTCTCATTTCCTAACAGGAGGTCCAGCACCGCCCCTTCTCTAGTAGGTACTTCTATGTATTGCTGCAAAAACCTATCCTGCACACATTTTACAAACTCCAACCCATCCAGCCCATTTACAGAATGTGTTTCCCAGTCTATGTGTGGAAAATTGAAATCTCCCACAATCACTACCTTGTGCTTACTACTAATATCTGCAATCTCCTTACATATTTGCTCCTCCAATTCTCGCTCCCCATTTGGCGGTCTATAATACACCCCTATGAGTGTTGCTACCCCTTTCCCATTTCTCAGTTCCACCCAAATAGCCTCCCTAGAAGAGCCCTCTAATCTATCCTGCCAAAGCACTGCTGTAATATCTTCCCTGATAAGCAATGCAACACCTCCACCTCTTGCCCCTCCAATTCTATCACACCTGAAGCAACGAAATCCTGGAATATTTAGTTTCCAATCACAGCCCTCCTGCAACCATGTTTCACTGATCGCCACAACATCATACTTCCAGGTGTCAATCCAGGCTTTAAGTTCATCCACCTTTCTTACAATGCTCCTAGCATTAAAATATACACATTTAAGAAACCCACCCTCTCTTATTCTCTGTTTATTGTCTTTTTCTTCTCTCTCCCCTACATTTTGGGTCAGAGTGCTTCCATTCTCTGCCTCCTGCCTCACACACTGACTGCTAGCTTTCCCAATTTGAGTCCCCCCCCCCAACCATACTAGTTTAAAGTCTCCCCAGTAGCCTTTGCAAATCTACCCGCCAGGATATTGGTTCCCCTCGAGTTCAAGTGCAACCCATCCTTTCTGTACAGGTCGCACCTTCCCCAAAAGAGGTCCCAATGATCCAGAAACTTGAATCCATACCCATTGCACCAGTCCCTCATCCACTCATTTATCCTCCACCTCGCTCCATTCCTACTCTCACTGTCGCGTGGCACAGGCAGTAATAATAATAATAATAACTAATAATAACTTTATTTATAAAGCACTTTAAACAACCACAGTTGCCACAAAGTGCTGTACATGAGAAATCACGAACAAAAAGCTATTACAAACAATTAAAAACCATTTAAATAATCCTGAGATTGTTACCTTTGCAGTCCTTCTCCTTAACTCTCTACCTAACTCCCTAAATTCTTCTTTCAGGACCTCTTCTCTTTTTTTACCTATGTCGTTGGTACCTATATGTACCACAACCTCAGGCTCCTCTCCCTCCCATTTCAGGATTTCTTCGACACGTTCAGACACATCCCTGACCCTGGCACCAGGGAGGCAAACTACCATCCGGGTCACCTGTCTGCGTCAACAGAAACGCCTATCCGACCCCCTGACTATAGAGTCCCCTATTACAATTGCCCTCCTCTTCTTTTCCTTACCCTTCTGAGCAACAGGACCGGTCTTTGTGCCAGAGGCCCGGCCGCTGTCGCTGCCCCCAGGTAGGCCATCTCCACCACCATTACTCAAACATGAGTACTTATTTTCAAGGTGTACAACCACTGGGGTACTCACCAGTCCCTGCCTCTGCCCATTGCCCTTCCTAACTGTGACCCAGTTTTCTGTCTCCCGTGGTCTTGGAGTGACCACCTCCCTGTAACTCCTTTCTATGACCTCCTCGCTCTCCCTGAGCAGACAGAGGTCATCGAGTTGCTGCTCCAGGTTCCTAACACGGTCCCTTAGGAGCCCCATCTCGACGCACCTGGCGCAGATGTGGACGTCTGGAGGGCTATCAGACTCCATGACTTCCCACATCTGACATCCAGAACAGTAAACTGCCCTGGCCCTCATACTCCCCTTACCTAGGATACAAGCCAATCAGCTGCTTTCTCTAGTCCGTTCGACCAATCAGAGGCTTCCCCCATACTCCTTCTCTGGAACGTTGCAGTTGCAGATGGAACGTTGCAGATTTGGGTTCCAACGGCTCCAGGTAACTCCTCCTCGCTCCAACGGCTCCCCGGGCCTCTGTAGAAGCAAGCCCCGCGCTGTTTTTCTACTCACAGCTCCAGGTAACCTCCTCCTCGCTCCAACGGCTCCCTGGGCCTCTGTAGAAGCAAGCCCGCGCTGTTTTTCTACTCACAGCTCCAGGTAACTCCTCCTCGCTCCAACGGCTCCCCGGGCCTCTAGAAGCAAGCCCCGCGCTGTTTTTCTACTCACAGCTCCAGGTAACTCCTCGCTCCAACGGCTCCCCGGGCCTCTGTAGAAGCAAGCCCCGCACTGTTTTTCTACTCACAGCTCCAGGTAACTCCTCCTCGCTCCAACGGCTCCAGGTAACTCCTCCTCGCTCCATCACCCGTCACTGACGCTCCCATAGTCACAACCCTCCTGGCACCAGATTGAATTGAACTGGAAGATCCAGCAGAGCATGTAACCATCGATCGCCCGTTCACATTGATCTCACTCTTGCATCCACTGCCTACACACTGGGGCCAATTAACCTACAAACCTGCACGTCTCTGAGACGTGAGAGTGAAACCAGAGCATCCAGAGGAAACTCATAGGGAAAACATAGAAACATAGACAATAGGTGCAGGAGCAGGCCATTCGGCTCTTCGAACCAGCACCACCATTTCAATATGATCATGGCTGATCATCCAGAATCAGTACCCCGTTCTGCTCTCTTCCTTATCCCTTGATTCCGTTAGTCCTAAGAGCTCTATCTAACTCTCTCTTGAATACATCCAGTGAATTGGTCTCCTTCTGCGGTAGAGAATTCCACAGATTGACAACTCTTGGTGAAGAAGTTTTTCCTCATCTCAGTCCTAAATGGCCTGCCCCTTATTATTAAATTGTGACCCCTGGTTCTGGACTCCCCCAACATCGGGAACATTTTTCCAACATCTACCTTGTCCAATCCTCTAAGAATTTTATATGTTTCCATAAGATCACCGGGATGTTCTCTCTCATGCCCTGGGCAATACTTAATGGCAGCCAACATTACATGTTCTGGCCTTTACCACAGTGCTGTGATTTTGCTGTGTATAATCCAGTGTCACTGTGGCTCCAGTGCACACTGGCTACAGCTCAACAGTGATGAGTCTGAAATGGAGCCCGCTGCACAGTGCCATTACCTGCAGTTTGCCCATCCTATATTCTTCCAAATGTGTATGTAATACTTCTTTATAATTACTCTCCAGCCTGGCTCTCATTTGCTCTGTGTGTGTTCACTACATGTGTGAAGAGCAACATCCCCTTTGTCCACTGGTTATCCTGAGCTCATTCACCAGATGCTGGGGTTGATTTTTCATCATTTACCCATTCTATGACAGGAAAAGATTATTGCCATTGCATGAACTTTTCTCTGTAACTCTTAGCATTTATCCACTGTAATAAGTTCCAAAATATCATGGCAGTGCCCTCTATGGTGCCAACACCACCCCAACCATCTATCCTGATATGTTTCACTATGCCCCAAGTGACCCTGGTGCTCCAGCATCCCCCAGTCTCACTCTGTGTCTCTGACCTTCCTTCCTGCTCCTTATCTGCAGCCCCCCATCACTAGCTGTTTGTCTCTGCACTGCCCTCTCTCTGTGAATCTATTCATCTCCTAGTTTTGTCACCCAAATAGCCATCTCCTGTGTATTTAAAAACCTTGTAGGGGACTGGTTGTGTTGAGCAAAGCAACTTGTCACTGCCTTACTTCAGATTCACACACCAGATCAAAACTGGGATAATGAGTTGTGGAAAATTGGATGTTTATTCTAGCCCATTGTAGCACGGAGATGGACTGTAACCCTCACTGATGGATGCTGTGGTGTCAATTAGCTCCACCCGGGAGAGGGAGGAGTGGTGAGTGGTTCAGCCAAGGCTCCCATGCCAGAGTAGTGAAAGAGCTAATGGTTGATGAGGCAGCGGCTGTGTACGGACCGGTTACAGCCTCAGTGTGACTAGGCAGTGGCTGGCTGTATACGGACCGGTTACAGCTGAGCTGTACTCATCCTCTGCTCTGCTGCATCCCAACAGGGAACGTGTGGAAAACACGAGTCGACCGGGTGATCTGGAAGTAACGATCAGAGACCTGATGCCGGAAGTGAAGTACGTGTTCCGTGTAGTAGCTCACAACAAGCATGGAGCAGGGGAGAGCTCGGCCCCCTTCAGGGTGGCCACCCAGCCCGAAGGTCAGTTTGTGTGTCCCTGCCCTCAGTCTGTACGTTACTGCTCTGCCCTCTCAGCATGTCTGACCATGTACATAGCAACTGGCTCTGGATCCCATCCAGACGGCAACCTTTTATTTATTCCAGAGAGGTCACTTTTACTCTCTAATCTGTTCAAGTTGTTCGATCTGCTGGGGTAGCGGAGCCAGTATGTGTCACCCTCCTCACACTGTTTGATGCTGGGTCAAGATCATCCAATTCCACACGTCTTTGCTCAGACAATCTTCTCATGCCCTGCTTTACCCAATCACTATAGATATAAAGCTTCATCTCTACACGTCTCTTGTTACCTGATCATACACCTCCTCACCACTGATCCCCACCACACACCCCCACACATCCCCACACACACACCCGCACGCCCCCCCCACACACACACACCCCCACACACACACCCCGCACACACCCCCACACACACACCACCCCACCCCCCCCACACACCCCCCACACACCCACACCCACACCCCCCCACACACACACACCCCCACACACACCCCACACACACCCCCCACACACACACACCCCACACACACACCCACACACACCCCCACACCCCCCTACACACACATCCCCACACACACACCCACACACCCACACCCACACACGCCCACACACACACCCCGCACACACCCCCACACACACACCACCCCACACACCCCCACACACCCACACCCACACACACCCCCCGCACACACCCGCACACACCCCCACACACACCCGCACACCCCCCCCACACACACACACCCCTACACACACACCCCGCACACACCCCCACACACACACCATCCCACCCCCCCCCACACACACACCACCCCCACACACACCCCCACACACCCACACACACACACCCGCACACCCCCCCACACACACACACCCCCACACACCCACCCCCACACACACACCCACACACACACACCCCGCACACACCCCCACACACACACCCCGCACACACCCCCACCCCCACACCACCCCACACCCCCCCCACACACCCCCCACACACCCCCACACACACACCCCCACACACACACCCGCACACCCCCCCCCACACACACACACCCCGCACACACCCCACACACACACCCCCCCACCCCCCCCCACACCCCCCACACACCCACACCCACACACCCCCACACACACCCCCACACCCCCCTACACACACCCCCCACACACACCCCCCGCACACACCCGCACACCCCCCTACACACACCCCCCACACACACACACACCCGCACATACCCCACACACCCCCCACACACCCTCCCCGTCTCCTCACATCTTCCTGGTTCCATGCGAGCAGGACATTCCAATTGAAGATATTTCCTCCACTGGTGAACAGATCTGTGGAGTATCCCTTTGGTAGAAGGTTGTGAGACTCAGTGATCTGGCTCACACTGCCGTCTCTCCATATTCAACGGGAAAGAAATTGCAACTGCTGCAAATCTGAGCGAAACAAAGAATGCTGGAAACACTCAGCTGGTCGGGCAGCATCTGTGTGAAGAGAAACCGTCAATGTTTCAAGTCTGGGACAAGTCCTCTGTTTCCATTTCTATGGGGCATGGGAGGGCAGAAGCAGGGGGTACAGGTTTAGGGTGAAGGAGGGTGATGAATATTTGTAGTGAGCTGTCACGAGCTGGTGGAGGCAGATACAATCACAATGTTTAGGAGACGTTTGGGTAGGTACTTGAATAGGAAAGACGTAGGAGTTTATGGGCCTCTACAATGTGGGCTAGTGCGATTAGTATCAACAGGCATGGAGGTGGGGAAAGGGCGTTTTGTGCTGCTGTATGATTGTACGATTGCCTGACCCCAGTTTTCCAGCATTCACCGCTTTTATTTCTCCTCTGCCGTCACGTTGGCCTCTTGCTTGAGATGCTTTGAATGTGTGGCAGGCTGTCTGAGTTCTGCCCTCACTCTGTCTGCTGCAGCTGCCAGCCCGTGGTGAGGAAAGGGTTAGTTGCTGTTGGAGCAGCAGCCTGTACCGAGGCATTCTGTGTGATCACTTGAGTATAGCAGCAGAGGCTGAGTGCCAGCAAGCAGCATAGCGTTGCCAGCTGTATATCACACAGATTAGGATCAGGGCCACATTGTCGGCTGTCTCCTTGGTTGAACACACCCTCGCAGTTTCCCTGCAGGATTGAGGACCCCATTCAAAGTGGACACGCACTGTTTGCACTCAGTCTGAAGAGAGAGATTGAGTTCTCCATCTCAGGGTTACCTTCAGGGTGATTGTGATCCAATCCTGAACTGAGAGACTGCGACACAGTTCGCTAAAGACCTGTGGGTGAAGGGTGAACCTTCTGAATGTAAATTACCTGATTATGGGAAATGTGTGTAGGAAAGAACTGCAGATGCTGGTTTAAATCGAAGGTAGACACAAAATGCTGGAGTAACTCAGCGGTACAGGCAGCCCATTCCTTCTCTCCAGAGATGCTGCCTGTCCCGCTGAGCTACTCCTGCATTTTGTGTCTACCTTCGATGATGGGAAATGATCTGTGTCTGAAGCAGTACTAGGCTCCTGGCTGTTACCAGCTCTTGGGAATTTTAATTTGTCAGGTAATCTTTTCAAAATGTTTTAAACTATTTTTTGGAGATTCTGCGATGTTTTTGCTGTACTTGTACATTATTGGAGTTGTCTGTGTGTGGCTACTGGGTTGTCAGCACTTTGGGCACATGGGGGCACCTGACTAAAGGTTTCCAGCTCATCCAATCCATTGGGCAACGCTCCTCGTTCACCCACTTGGACATAGAACATGGAACAGGACAAAGGATCAGGCCCTTCAGTTCAGGATATCCGTGCCGGACGCGATGCAAGATAAACTAATCTCCTCTGTCTGCACGTGACCTATATCCCACTATTCCCAGCATATCCTCAAGCCTCTTAAACGCCACTATCATATCCAGCCCTGGCAGTATCTTCCAGGCACCCACCAATCTCTGTGTAAGAAAGATCTTGCCCTGCACATATCAAAATCTTGCCCTGCACATATCATTTCCACTTTCCCCCTCTCACCTTAAAGTTATTCCACAGGTGTTTGACATTGCTATCATGGGAAAAAACTCTAACTATCCATCCTATTTATACCGTATAATTTCATATGCTTCTCGCAAATCTCCCCTCTGCCTGTTACTCCCCACTGTGATAGGACAAGATGCCAGCGACTGTTTCCTTTTGTCGGGTTGGTGGTGTGTTTGGAATGGCAAGGTGTGTGTGGGGCCAGGTGTGTGTGTGGGGCCAAGTGTGTGTTGGGCAAGGTGTGTGTGTGGGCAAGGTGTGTGTGTGGGGCCAGGTGTGTGTGTGGGGCCAGGTGTGTGTGTGGGGCCAGGTGTGTGTGTGGGGCCAGGTGTGTGTGTGTGGGGCCAAGTGTGTGTGTGGGGCCAGGTGTGTGTGTGGGCAAGGTGTGTGTGTGGGCAAGGTGTGTGTGGGGCCAGGTGTGTGTGTGGGCAAGGTGTGTGTGGGGCCAGGTGTGTGTGTGTGGGGCCAAGTGTGTGTTGGGCAAGGTGTGTGTGTGGGCAAGGTGTGTGTGGGGCCAGGTGTGTGTGTGTGGGCAAGGTGTGTGTGTGTGGGGCCAGGTGTGTGTGTGTGGGGCCAAGTGTGTGTTGGGCAAGGTGTGTGTGTGGGCAAGGTGTGTGTGTGGGGCCAGGTGTGTGTGTGTGGGCAAGGTGTGTGTGTGGGGCCAGGTGTGTGTGTGGGGCCAGGTGTGTGTGTGGGGCCAGGTGTGTGTGTGTGTGGGGCCAGGTGTGTGTGTGTGGGGCCAGGTGTGTGTGTGGGGGGCCAGGTGTGTGTGGGGCCAGGTGTGTGTGTGTGTGTGTGTGGGGCCAGGTGCGTGTGTGTGTGGGGCCAGGTGTGTGTGTGTGTGTGTGGGGCCAGGTGTGTGTGGGGCCAGGTGTGTGTGTGTGTGTGGGGCCAGGTGCGTGTGTGTGTGGGGCCAGGTGTGTGTGTGTGTGGGGCCAGGTGTGTGTGTGTGTGGGGCCAGGTGTGTGTGTGTGTGTGTGGGGCCAGGTGTGTGTGTGTGTGGGGCCAGGTGTGTGTGTGTGTGGGGCCAGGTGTGTGTGTGTGTGTGTGGGGCCAGGTGTGTGTGTGTGTGGGGCCAGGTGTGTGTGTGTGTGTGTGGGGCCAGGTGCGTGTGTGTGTGGGGCCAGGTGTGTGTGTGTGTGGGGCCAGGTGTGTGTGTGTGTGGGGCCAGGTGTGTGCGTGTGTGTGTGGGGCCAGGTGCGTGTGTGTGTGGGGCCAGGTGCGTGTGTGTGTGGGGCCAGGTGTGTGCGTGTGTGTGTGGGGCCAGGTGCGTGTGTGTGTGGGGCCAGGTGTGTGTGTGTGTGGGGCCAGGTGTGTGTGTGTGTGGGGCCAGGTGTGTGCGTGTGTGTGTGGGGCCAGGTGCGTGTGTGTGTGGGGCCAGGTGTGTGTGTGTGGGGCCAGGTGTGTGTGTGTGTGTGTGTGGGGCCAGGTGTGTGTGTGTGTGTGGGGCCAGGTGTGTGTGTGTGGGGCCAGGTGTGTGTGTGTGTGTGTGTGGGGCCAGGTGCGTGTGTGTGTGGGGCCAGGTGTGTGTGGGGCCAGGTGTGTGTGGGCACTTTCCCAGGGATGGGTTGGCTGCAGGTGTATGTTTGCAGCCGGCTCCGCCAGGCAGCAGCAGCTGGGAGAGGTGAGACCTGGTGCTGCGGCACTAATGGAAAGAAATGGACGATGACTGAATAAAGCAAACACCTGTCGGGCTTGTTTGAGTTGTTTTAGTTCCTTGCTTGCACTGCTAACCACCGTCAATTAAACATTGACTTCTTCCAGCTACATGTTCACTGTGGACAATGCAGTCTGCCGCTGGCCAGTCGGAGAGAGGTTCCTCGTGCTCAGGCCGCCCTGCAGTGGGTGTTGCAACACTAATTGAAAGAAGCACGGGCCCTGGCAGCTCCCGCAGAGGCACTCTGATGGCCGGTGGGCCGTCATGGAGCTCTCTATGGAAACAATAACATTCTGTGGGGACAGACTCCATCCTGCAGCCACTGCTTTAGCCAAGCTCGAGGTGGCAGCATTGGCGTTACACATCAAGTATAAGTTCATGTTTGCAGACCCCGCATATCAGGACTGATAATGTCCAGGACAGCAGCGAGGATCAGAACCCTCCCCCCCCCCCCTTTGGTACTAAGCCATCTCCCCACTCTCACTGTATTCCTCAACCCCCAACCCACCCACCCCACACCCCCAGCTCTGGAACCTCCTCACTAAATCCCTTCTTCACACAGAGCCTCCTTACATCCTCTCTCTGACCAACTCATTCCTTGTTTCACTGTTGCCAGCTCCAGCCTCAGCACGTGCATCTTACACAACATTCCTGGTGCCATGGAAAGGCAGATTGTTGACTTGGAAGAATCATGTTACTGGGATTATTTTTTTCCGTTATTTGATTTGGATTCTGAGCGCCATCCAGAGGGAATTTTACAATCAAGCCAAGTTTAGTGTTGAGCATGTGTTTATCAGATTATAATTTGAGACGTTACTGAGCTTGCCGTGAGTGTCACTGAAGGGTGAAGTACACAGGTTTAATATCAGCAGCGTGATTTTTCTGTGTGCCGTGCTACTTACAGTCAGTGTTCCTGGCCAGCATTAGTCTCCAGTGAGAGGGACACCACATGATGTATAAAACATCCCGGCTTGTATAGACAGTGACCTGCATTGTTAGAGATTATGCAAGTTCTGTTGACAAGTGCCCACTTTTGTTAACATAATGTCCTTCTCTCTCACTGGAGGGCATCAGCAAGGACCAGCCTGGTCACCTGGTCACCCATGGTCTTTCATGACCGGGGGGGGGGGGGGGGCCTACACCTGGTCACCTGACATGGGTTAACTGGGACAAACGTGTGAATGGAAACTTGCTTTGTTTTGCAGTCCAAGTGCCAGGAGCTGTCCAGAATCTGGTAGCACAGGCGAACTCTGCCACCTCGATCACTGTCACATGGCAGGAACCTCACTCTGACAATGGGCCCATCAACAACTACAAGCTCTACTACATGGAGAATGGGGCTGGCAGTGAGCAGGTGAGCAAAGCGTCTGTCTCCGTCATCCTGGTGGACACACCAGACACTGCTGCTGCTGGAGTCTTCAGCAAAGAACAACCTGCTGGGGGAACGCAGCGGCTCAGGCAGGGAATGGACAGGCGAGGTTCTAGGGCAGGACCTTCGTCACAGTTCCTCCAGCACTTTGTTATTTGCCTAGTGAGTGGTGGGATGACCAATGGTAGCAGGGGCCTGATGGCAGTGAGTTCTCCCCTCCCGTGTTGAGTGGCCCTGGTCAGTTGTAGATCATCCCCACCAGCGGTTTATCCCTGGCCAGGGGCGGGACAGGGACTGGGTGGGACAGGGAATGGGACTGGGAGCGGGGTGGGACAGGGAGAGTGGGTGGGACAGCGACTGGGACAGAGATGGGATAGGGAGCAGGGGCTGGACAATAGCCTTTACCTATAGAGCCGACAGTGCCACTGGTCACAATGGGACGGGCCGTTCTTTAACATCCTGGCTGCCAGGTGAAGCTTGGCGTAAGGTGAATAGAAAGCTGGACGTTTCAGATTGTCTGCTGGCCTTTCCTTGCAGGATGTGGATGTCGGAGCTCTGTGGTACACCATGAATGGGCTGAAGAAGTTTACAGAGTACAGCTTCAGGGTGGTGGCGTACAATAAACACGGTCCCGGCGTCTCCACAGAGGAGGTGGTGGCCACCACCTATTCAGGAGGTGAGTGTCAGGCATGTGTGTCTGTGTCACTGGCGTGTTGTCCCGTGTGGTATGCACTGACATTCTGTGACTGACCTGTCTTGTGTTCCAGCCCCCAGTGCACCCCCCCAGAACGTCACGCTGGAGGTCCGTAACTCCAAGGTGAGTGTCTCCCTCATCCTGCATGAGTTCACCAGCCTCCGAACACTAGCTCGATTAATGCAGAGCCCAGATAGAGAGCCAGTGGGGAGAGCGGGCGTACTGTGGGGCTGCAGGCATTTTCTGCTGGGTGGGAGCTTCATTTATTCACAGCTTCATCTCTGACTTGTGAACTGTCTGCATTACAAACCGTTCACAGGAACACTGGGGGAGGATAGCGATAGTTCAACGTGTGATGCATCTGTAACCCTCGATATTCTGAAGCAAGGTGGATCCAGCAAACTTGCAGTGTGTTGTGAGCGAATGCTTCAGGTTTTGCTCCTAGTTTAGTTTAGTTTAGTTTAGAGATACAGCGTGGAAACAAGCCCTTCGGCCCACTGGGGACAGTAACACTATCCTACGCCCACTAGGGACAATGTTTACATTTATACCAAGCCAATTAACCTACAAACCTGTACGTCTTTGGAGTGTGGGAGGAAACCGAAGATCTCGGAGAAAACCCACGCAGGTCACGGGGAGAACGTACAAAGACAGTACCCGTAGTCGGGATCGAACCCGGGTCTCCGGCGCTGCATTCGCTGTAAGGCAGCAACTCTTATCGCTGATCCACCGTGACCGCCCTTTTCTGCGGTCATCCTTGTATGTAGAAGTGTTTCCTTTCATCACCCTGAATGCCTGGCACTAGTTTCCCTGCTGTGCAACCTATCTATGGCCCTCTTGATTTTTTATAAACCTCTCTAAGGTCACCCCTCAATCCCCTTTGCTCCATAGAAAACAGCCCCACCCCACCCTGTCTCTCCCCTCATCTCAAGCCCTTCAGTCCCAGGAACATCCCTGTGAATCTTTTCCAGTTTAATTGCCTCCTTCCTATAGTACGTCGACCAGAACTCCACACAAACTCCAGGTGCGGTCTCATCAATACCATGTACAACTGCAGCAGGATATCCTCGTATCTTGTGCCCTGCCTGATGTAGGCAAACGAGCCACATCTTCACCACCTTGCCCTTCACTCCCCCTTTCTTACTTTTCCATCCTCCCACTTGCCACACCTTCCAACAGTCTCTGCCAATCAGGCTTTACAAGTTGGTGTCTTACACGATAAACATTGACTTTACCTTGTGCACTGTAGGACTAGTCTGTACATGACTGTTTTAAAACTAATAAAATTATTACTTTGCTTTCATCTCCAGTGACAACTAAGTCCCTCCCTGGGACTTAGTTGTCACTGGGGCCAGGTGTGTGTGTGTGGGGCCAGGTGTGTGTGTGGGGGGCCAGGTGTGTGTGTGTGGGGCCAGGTGTGTGTGTGTGTTCCACAGGTGCCAGTACTCCTCTGGATCCTCACCCGGGCCACGTCCTGGTCTATCCTCGAGCATCAAAGGCAATCTGAGCCGTCTCTCCTGTCCCTACACCTGGGACAGGAGAAGCATCTAATCTTACCCTCCCCTGAACCTTCACTCTCGATTAACGAGGCGCAGAAGTGAGTTGGGTCTGTCTGATCTTTGTGGCTGAGCAATGCCTTGGTTTTGGCTCTATTATTAAGCACTTATTTCTGATGTGATTAAACCTCATAACTACATTAGGCTCTCAAGTGTTTACTGTGATGCTTGTTAAACATGTTTAAATAATCACTTAGGCCCTGAGAGAGGGAAGTTTATGTGTAATGAGGAGGGCTTGCAGCTCATAATATTCCTCTGGGGATTGAAGAGATAGAGATTTGTTTTCTGAATGGATTTCAGAGTTACTGTCCTTTGGGGTAGAGCAGGTTAGATCGATGACTGGTGGGAAGGCGGCGGCTCAGCGGCTTAGCCCATTCACAGGGTATTGTAGGGGAAAGGTTTGGGAGAGAGATGTGAAGGAGAGGGGATGATCAGGGAGGGTGCTGGCAACAAGATGCTGGGTAGAAATACACAAGGGAGCTGAGTGGAGGGAGTGCAGTGGTACATCGAATGGTTGTGGGGTGGGGTATTGGGTAGATGTGAAGGTGGGGCAGTGGTCAGCTGGGGTGGGGAGTGGTCAGCTGACATTGGCGTGGGGCGGGGTCAGCTGGCATGGTGAGGGTGCGGTCAGCTGACATTGGCATGGGGAGGGGTCAGCTGACATTGGTGTGGGGAGTGGTCAGCTGGTGTGGGGTGGGGAGTGGTCAGCTGACATTGGCGTGGGGAGTGGTCAGCTGGGGTGGGGAGGGGTCAGCTGGCGTGGGCTGGTATTGCTCTGCCTTCCGTTACTATCTGAAGCCTCTCCATCCCCAGAGCATCGTGGTGCACTGGCAGCCTCCGCCCCCAGGGACACACAACGGCGTGATCACCGAGTACAACATTCGGTACAAAAAGGCCGGTCGCCGTGGGGAGACGGACTCCACGGGAGGGAACCAGCTCTCTCAGACTATCGATGGTGGGTACACGGGGATCTGGGCTGTTAGGGATATGTATAAATCACTTGGACACAATGTACATGAGTTGGTCGGTAAGTTTGCAGATGACACCAACACAGCGGGACTGTGGACTCTGACAATGGTGTTGAGGTTTACAGATCCGCAACTGAAATGGGCAGAAGAATGGCAGATGGAGTTTTAGCCAAGCAAGTGAGAGGTGTTGCAATTCAGGAGGTCAAATGTAAGTGGGAAATACAACAAATGGCACAAACTATGTACAGGTAGATAAGAGATGACCGTGTCATATTTAGCAGGGACATTGTGGGCTGAAGGGCCTGTTCTTGTGCTGTACTGTTCTATGTTATAACATACCGGGGGGGGGGGGGGGTGCACAGACGCAATGGTCCCTGACAAGAGAGAGGGTTTTCTACAGCTCAGCAGGGGCCTCTGGTGGTGGCAGTGTGGAGCTGCAGCTCTTGAAGGAGCAGCTTCAAGAACTGAATATGAACCCCAACCAATTTGGTCACAGAGTCACCCAGTACGAGGCACGTCCTTGGCCAGGCCAGCCCAGCTCACACCCAGAGTCATCCAACATTCACAATCAGCCCCACATGGTCTCACAATTATAGGACGTTCCTTTAGGAAGGAGATGAGGAGGAATTTCTTTAGAGGGTGGTGAATCTGTGGAATTCTTTACCACAGAAGGTTGTGGAGGCAGTTAGTGGAATATTTAAGGCAGAGATAGATAGATTCTGATTAGTACAGGTGTCAGAGGTTATGGGGAGAAGGCAGGAGAATGCGGTTAGGATGGAGAGATAGATCTCTTAGGAGGGAGAGATAGGGTGTGTGCGTGTGGGTGGGGAGGCGTAGGTCAGGGGTGTGTGTGTGTGTGTGGGGGGTGGGGGGGGTGTGGGGTGTATGTGTGTGTGTGGGGTGTATGTGTGTGTGGTGTGTGTGTGGTGTGTGTGAGTGTGGGGTGTGGAGTGTGTGGCTGTGTCCAGCCCCAGGGGGAGTCAGTGTGCGGTGTTTAACCTCTCTGTGTGTCTCAGGGCTGGAGCGCAACACCGAGTACAGTTTCCGAGTGTCCGCGATCACCGTCAATGGCACGGGGCCGTCATCAGACTGGGTGTCTGCCGAGACCTTTGAAAGTGACCTGGATGGTAAGAAAAACGGAACGGCCATTCCTGTGTCTCCGCTCGTGTTACATTCTGTGAGAATGCCTATATTTCTGCAGTTATCCTTCATGTTTAACATTCGTTAGAGATGCTTTGCCATTTCAAGTAACCAGTCACAGGCAGACCAAGTACAACATGAGCTCCTCTGTCCAGTCACTTCCTACATGTTTAGGTTTGGGTTTCGTTATGTGCACGGAGGTACAGTGAAACGTTTTGTTGTGCAGGCGGTACAATCAAACCAAACCCAAGTACAATCGGTAGATGAAAGAGGTTCAGAGTAGTTCCCAGCATTGTAGCCCATCAGTTCCAGAGACCCCAACACACATGACCATCAAAGGACGTTGACACCAGTTTCAGTTCATTGGAAAAGTGCACCCTGTCACCAAGGGAAGGAACTGCAAATGCTGGTTTACATCCAAGATAGACACAAAGTGCTAGAGTAACTCAGCGGGACAGGCAGCATCTCTGGAGAGAAGGAATGGGTGACGTTTCAGGTTGAGACCCTTCTTCAGACTGAGAGTCAGAGCCCCTGACTGTGGATGGGAATATTTCTAAATGTTGCTAAGGTGGGCCATTAATAAGAGACGGATAAGTAGAAGATGGGAAAGGTCAACACAGAGCATTATAAAAGCTGTAAACATTTCTATAGATGTGTCAAAAGTAAACAGTTGACAAAAGTTAACGTGTGGCCCTTACAGACTGACGCTAGAATACGTTTTAGAACATAGAACAGCACAGGAAAAGGCCCACAGTGTGTGTACTGAACCCACAGTGTGTGTACCGAGCCCACAGTGTGTGTACTGAGCCCACAGTGTGTGTACTGAGCCCACAATGTGTGTACTGAGCCCACAATGTGTGTACTGAGCCCACAGTGTGTGTACTGAGCCCACAATGTGTGTACTGAGCCCACGGTGTGTGTACTGAGCCCACGGTGTGTGTACTGAGCCCACGGTGTGTGTACTGAGCCCACAGTGTGTGTACTGAGCCCACAATGTGTGTACTGAGCCCACAATGTGTGTACTGAGTCCACGGTGTGTGTACTGAGCCCACAGTGTGTGTACTGAGCCCACAGTGTGTGTACTGAGCCCACAATGTGTGTACTGAGCCCACAATGTGTGTACTGAGCCCACAGTGTGTGTACTGAGCCCACAGTGTGTGTACTGAGCCCACAATGTGTGTACTGAACCCACAGTGTGTGTACTGAGCCCACAGTGTGTGTACTGAGCCCACAGTGTGTGTACTGAGCCCACAATGTGTGTACTGAGCCCACAGTGTGTGTACTGAGCCCACAGTGTGTGTACTGAGCCCACAATGTGTGTACTGAGCCCACAGTGTGTGTACTGAGCCCACAGTGTGTGTACTGAGCCCACAATGTGTGTACTGAGCCCACAGTGTGTGTACTGAGCCCACAGTGTGTGTACTGAGCCCACAATGTGTGTACTGAGCCCACAGTGTGTGTACTGAGCATGATGGCAGGACCAGCTCTTATCTTTCTGCACATAATCCATATCTCCATCCCCTGCATGTCCATGTGCCGATCCAAAAGTCTCTTAAATGGCACTTTCATATCTGTCTTCACCAGCGTGCACCCTGCATGTCCCAGACACTCCCCACCCTGTGTGAATAAACTTGCCCCACACATCTCCTTTAAACGTTGTCCCTCTCACCTGGAGGCCATGCTCTCTAGTATTTGATTTTTCCATCCTGGGAAAAAGGATCTGACTGTCTACCCTATCTATGCCACTCATAATATTATATACTTCCCTCTTAATGCAGGATAGACACAAAAAGCTGCAGTAACTCAGCGGGTCAGACAGCATCTCTGGTGAGAAGGAATGGGACGTCTGAAGAAGGGTCTCGACCTGAAATGTCACCGTTTCCTTCTCTCCAGAGATGCTGTCTGACCCGCTGAGTTACTGCAGCTTTTTGTGTCTATCTTCGGTGTGAACCAACATCCGCAGTTCCTTTACTCATTTCCTCTTAACCAAGGCATCATTCTGGTAAGTCCCTTTCCAAAGCCCCCACGTGCCTTTATGGGAGAATAAGGAAATGGTGGCAAAATTCAACAAATATTTTGAATATGTATGGAAAATCTAATGGGAATAGTGCAAATTAAAACATCATCTGATCTTATAGAGGTGTACAAAATCATGAGAGGAATAGATCAGGTAGATGCACAGAGTCTCTTGCAAGAGTAGGGAAATCGAGAACCAGAGGACAGGCTCAAGGTAAAGGGGAAAAGATTTAATAGGAATCTGAGGGGTAACTTTTTCACACAAGGGGTGGTGGGTTTATGGAACAAGCTGCCAGAGGAGGTAGTTGATTGCTGGGACTATCCCAAGGTTTAAGAAACAGTTAGACAGGTACATAAATAGGACAGGTTTGGAGGGATATGGACCAAGCGCAGGCAGGTGGGACATGTTGGCCGGTGTGGGTAAGTTGGGCCGAAGGGCCTGTTTCCACACTGTATCACTCTGTGACTATGAATCTATGGTATAATTGAGGAGCTAAAAAAATAGCATTTATGAAAAAAACAACAGGAGAAATTCATGGAACGGAAAGTGGATGAATCCCCAGGAGAGGGGATGAAAGGGATGGATGCCCAGGAGCCGACCCTTTGCTCTTAATTACTCCGTCTGCTGCACCAGCTCCCAGGATTCCTCCCACTCATTGGAGAGGACCTCTTGTTTCAGTCAAGATGGTGGATAGATCCCTCACCCCTGACTGTGTCCTGCAGTTCTGCTCTCACTCCCCCTTCCCCCACAACCAAGCATACAGTCCCCCAAGTCCTCATCTTTGACCCCACTAGCCTCTGCTTCCAACACATCATTCTCTGACATTTCCGCAACCTTCAACGTGATCCCACCACCAGTCACTTCTTCCCGTCCCCTCCCTTTTCATGAACCGTCGGTAGATCCTGGTCCAGCCTCAGCTGGAGCATTGGCACGGGATAGGGAATATTGGAGAGGATGCAGAGAATGTCTGGGATGTGGACCACAGTTACAGGCAGAGATTGGAGAGACTGGGACTGTTTTAGACAATAGGTGCAGGAGTAGGCCATTCGGCCCTTCGTGCCAGCACCACCATTCAATGTGATCATGGCTGATCTTCCCCAATCAGTACCCCGTTCCTGCCTTCTCCCCATATCACCTGACTGCTATCTTTAAGAGCCCTATCTAGCTCTCTCTTGAAAGTATCCAGAGAATCGGCCTCCACCGCCATCTGAGAGAATTCCACAGACTCACAACTCTCTGTCAGAAAAAGTGTTTCCTCGTCTCCTTTCTAAATGGCTTACTACTTATTCTGAAACTGTGGCCCCTGGTTCTGGACTTTTGTTTGGAGGCCGAGAGGAGGTAGAGGGCGAGGTCATCTCTGGAGGGAGTGGATGGGGAAAGCAGTGCAGAGTGAGTGGGGTATTTGAGCAGCTGGCAGTGGGTGGGCAGCGGGCAGTGGGTGGGCAGGGGTGGAGAGTCTGCCCTGGGATGTACTGACCGTTCCATCCTACACAGAGTCGCGGGTTCCGGACAAGCCCAGCTCTCTCCATGTGCGCCCTCTGATCAACCACATCGTGGTGAGCTGGACCCCGCCTGAAGACCAGGACATCGTGGTGAGGGGTTACGCCATCGGCTACGGCATCGGCAGCCCCCATGCAGAGACCATCCGTGTCGACTACAAGCAGCGTTACTACTCCATTGAGAACCTGGGTGAGTGCCCGGACCCTGGGTGAGTGCCCGGGGGGGGGGGGGGACACGGTATGGTGGGGGGGCCTGGATGGAGGGGAGCATGGGCTGGGGTCTAAGGGTGGGGTAGGTGGGGGCTAAGGGTCTAAGGGCTGGGCTCCAGGTACTCAGCATTGCGTTTCTCTTCCAGAGCCCAACTCTCACTATGTGATCACACTGAAGGCATACAACAAGGTCGGAGAGGGCATCCCTCTGTACGAGAGTACGGCCACCAGACCACTAACCGGTAACAGCACATGATTCCACATGTCTACAGCACACCCTGCCCACCTTGCCAATGTTCCTCTCAGGCTGCTTGCTCCTTTATAACTAACTCAGTGTTGGCTGCTGGACCTGTTGTCTGCTGGAGTAGTGGGTGGTTGTGTGTAGAGGCTGCTGCTGCTTCTGCTGCTGGTGACCTCTGGTTCACTGACGAGGCTGCCCCCTCCTCTCCAGCGCGGTGAGGACTGATGCCGGCTTCCCATGCGTGCTCTCCTGGGGTGTGATTGCTGCTTCCCCCTTCTTCACTCCCCACACACTCAGTACCCTGGCAGCTAGCCACAGGTGTGGATGTGTCTGGGGCACAACTGGGGTCAGTGTGACCCTGCCCGTATGGCCCTGCCTGCACCCACGCTGACCGCCCGCCTGGGGATTTCTAGTACCTCGGGGGAATGCTGTGCCAAGCCCTGCGTGAAATCCAGTATCTCCCTGAATGATCGCAGTAAGTTAATATTCCCAGTCTGTTTATCAATAGTATATTTATAATCACCTGCTCACTAGTTGTTCTCCTTCACACTGCCCACAGAGGTAGAGACGTGACAGGAGGCAGAGGGTTGGGACAGGACGTAGGGAGAAAGGGGAGTTGTGGGGAGAGGTGACCTGGGTGACCAGGGTGTCAGTGACGGCCATCAGTGGAGATCAGGGTCTAAATTCTCGACCGTGATGTGAGCTCTTCCTGCAATGTCACCCAGTGCCCATGGGCCTTTGGGGTCACAGTGTCCAGGTCGGTGTCCAGGGTATTGGGACGTATGAACCTGCTGGCTGTTGACTGTCTGGCTGATTCAGTCGTTGCATTAGTCAAGAGTGTGTGCTCTGTGTTTGGGCCTGCGACCGTTCCAGTTGTTGGCTGTGTGTGTGTGTTGGCTGTGTGTGTGTGTGAGTGTGTTGGGTGTGTGGGTGTTGGGTGTGTGGGTGTTGGGTGTGTGGGTGTGTGAGTGAGTGTGTTGGCTGTGTGTGAGTGTGTTGGGTGTGAGTGTGTGGGTGTGTGAGTGTGAGTGTGTTGGGGGTGTGAGTGTGGGTGTGTGTTGGGTGTGAGTGTGTTGGGTGTGAGTGTGTTGGGTGTGAGTGTGTTGGGGGTGTGTTGTGTTGGGTGTGTGGGTGTGTGAGTGAGTGTGTTGGCTGTGTGTGTTGGGTGTGAGTGTGTTGGTGGGTGTGTGTGTTGGGTGTGTGGGTGTGAGTGAGTGTGTGGCTGTGTGTGTTTGGCTGTGTGTGTGGTTGTGTGTGTGTGTGTGTGTTGGGTGTGAGTGTGTTGGGTGTGAGTGTGTTGGGTGTGTGTGTGTTGGGGGTGTGAGTGTGTTGGGTGTGAGTGTGTTGGGGGAGTGAGTGTGGTGGGTGTGTGTGTGTTGTGAGTTTGTTGGGTGTGAGTGTGTTGGGGGTGTGAGTGTGTGTGAGTGTTTGGTGTGAGTGTGTTGGGGAGTGAGTGTGTGGGGGTGTGGTGTGAGTGTGTTGTGAGGTTTGGTGTTGTGAGTTTGTTGGTGTGAGTGTGTTGGGGGTGTGAGTGTGGGTGTGATTGGGTGTGTGTTGGGTGTGAGTGTGTTGGGGGTGTGAGTGTGGGTGTGTGTGAGTGTGGGTGTGAGTGTGTTGTGAGTGTGTTGGGTGTGTGTGTTGGTGTGAGTGTGGGTGTGAGTGTGAGTGTGTTGGGGGTGTGAGTGTGGGGTGTGAGTGGGTGTGTGTGAGTGTGTGTGGGTGTGAGTGTTGGGGGTGTGAGTGGGTGTGGCGTGTGAGTGTGTTGGGGTGTGAGTGTGGGTGTGAGTGTGTGTGTGTTGGGTGTGTGTGTGTTGGGGTGTGAGGTGAGTGTGTGGGGGTGTGGATGTGGGTGTGAGTGTGTTGTGGCCCACGTGGGGAGTGCTAGGTGGGTGAAAGAGCTGTCCTTTGACAGATGAGCGGGTTGTCATGTCTGTACATGGATCGCTTGCTCTAATCCGTAACTCTGGCTTTCTTTGTTTCTCCTCCACTTCATCCTCCTGCATCACTGCTTTCCCCACCTCGCTCTGCCTTCTCTTCCCCCTCCTTGCTCAATTCACCATTTACTTTTTCACAAACATTGTTTAATTTATCCCTCAAATCCTTTTGACCCTTCAGATGTTTATTTATTTGATCTTTTCAATAATCCATACACTCCAGTACCAGACCCCAGCCCCATGATGCCCCCGGTTGGTGTACAGGCCACTGTGCTGACCCACGACACCATCCGTGGTTACCTGGGCAGACAGCTCGCTGCCCAAGAACCAGAAGATCACCGACTCCCGTTCCTACACGGTGCGCTGGAAAACCAACTACCCCGCCAACACCAAGTACAAGGTGGGCTGCCAGCCCCCACCTGCCTCCCACATCTATGCAGGGTGTGGGGGGGTGGGTGTGGGTGGGTGAGGGGGTGAGGGTGTGGGGGGGGGTGGGGTGGGGGGGTGGCGGGGTGGGGGTGTGTGGTGTAGGGGTGGGTGTGGGGGGGGTGAGGGTGGGGTGGGGTGTGTGTGAGGGGGTGGGGTGGGGTGTGTGGGGGGTGGGTGAGGGGGTGGGGTGGTGTGGTGGGTTGTGAGGGGGTGGGGAGTTACAGGGTGGGTGTGGGGTAGGTGGTATGGAGGGTGGATTACGCGGTGGGGGGTGGGGTGAGCCTTTGCCCTGTGAGGGGCTGGATACCTGGTAAATGTGTTCAGCATTCACCCTGTGCACTGACACTGTAAACATGGTTGCTTCCCCAGATGGCAGACACCAACACGCTGAGCTACATCGTCTCGGTCCTGAAGCCCAACACTCTCTACGAGTTTTCTGTGAAGGTGACGAAGGGTCGGAGGTTGAGCACCTGGAGCATGACGGCACATGGGACCACGTTTGAAACGGGTACGGTACATCAAACACAATGGGGATCAGTGATAGACTAACGTGTTGGAGCTGCCGCACCAGTGTGTGTGGGTATGTGTCCACAGCACTGTCCCAGGGGGCGGTGTGTGTGGGTACATGTCCCCAGCACTGTCCCCAGGGGGTGACCGCTCCATTGGGCAGCCCCGCTCCGTCCACTCTGCCCATCTAGCCCAGCCATATCATACTAACCTGCCTCCCACTGCCAGGCTCACCACACCACCCTCCACCCCAATGCTGCTGAGAGCCAACTGCAAACTAGAGGAGCAGCATCCACACTGTTTACAGCTCAATGGTGTGAACATTCAGTAATGTGGTGCGGTGCTGTGTGGTGCGGTGGGACGGCAGGTTATGATGAGCCCGCCAAAGGGAGTAATTGCCAGCTTCACTGTCTCCCATGAGGCGCGGCACTTTAAACACGGCGCCTCTCTGCACCTCGGTCCACGTGACAGTAATAAACCAGAGTGCCCTTCGTTTCCCTGCCTATCCGCAGTGCCCACATCTCCCCCCAAGGATCTGACCGTGGTCAGCAAGGAGGGCAAGCCCAGAACCATCATCGTCAACTGGCAGCCACCGTCAGAGGCCAACGGCAAGATAACAGGTACTGGGCAGGCTGCACTCGGGCATGCTGCACGGGGGCCGGGACAGGCTGCACGGGGGCCAGGGCAGGATCACTGCGAGCCGGGGCTGGGACAGGTTGCACGGGGGCCGGGACAGGCTGCACGGGGGCCAGGGCAGGATCACTGCGAGCCGGGGCTGGGACAGGCTGCACGGGGGCCAGGGCAGGATCACTGCGAGCCGGGGCTGGGACAGGCTGCACGGGGGCCAGGGCAGGATCACTGCGAGCCGGGGCTGGGACAGGCTGCACGGGGGCCAGGGCAGGATCACTGCGAGCCGAGGCTGGGACAGGCTGCACGGGGCCAGGGCAGGATCACTGCGAGCCGGGGCTGTGGGGCTGATGCTCATCTGTAACTGCAGTGGATAAACAGGGTCAGCTGGGGGTCAGGGAGTGGCCGCAAGAGACCGGTGGGGTCAGGGTACTGGGCATGGGTAGCAGACAGGGGCGAGGGAGGGGTGGCTACTGGTAGTGTCGAGGGTGTAGGCTTGTACCCACAGAGGGGCAAGTGGTCAGGAATGTTCGTACTTGTGTCGAGGAGTTGTGCATGGCGTAAGGTTGGAGGTGGAGCGTGGTTTGGCTGTGCCTGTGAATGGGTGGAATATTGTCTGAGCCGTCTCTCTCTCCACAGGCTACATCATCTACTACAGCACGGACATCAATGCCGAGATCCATGACTGGGTGATCGAACCGGTGGTCGGGGACAGACTCACTCACCAGATCCAGGACCTAACGCTCGACACCACCTACTACTTCAAGATCCAGGCCCGCAACTCCAAAGGCATGGGCCCCCTGTCCGAGTTCGTGCAGTTTCGTACGCCGAAAGGTGAGGGGCCACTCAGCGATGCAGCGTGTCTGGGCCACAGCCCACGGCAGCAGCAGGGGCCAGTGGACAGCAGCAGGGCCCAGTGGACAGCAGCAGGGAGCCAGTGGACAGCAGCAGGGGGGGGCCAGTGGACAGCAGCAGGGGCCCACGGCAGCAGCAGGGGCCAGTGGACAGCAGCAGGGGGCCAGTGGACAGCAGCAGGGGCCAGTGGACAGTAGCAGGGGGCCAGTGGACAGCAGCAGGGGGCCAGTGGACAGCAGCAGGGGGCCAGGTGGACAGCAGCAGGGGGGCAGTGGACAGCAGCAGGGGCCAGTGGACAGCAGCAGGGGCCAGTGGACAGCAGCAGGGGGCCAGTGGACAGCAGCAGGGGGCCAGTGGACAGCAGCAGGGGGCCAGTGGACAGCAGCAGGGGCCAGTGGACAGCAGCAGGGGCCAGTGGACAGCAGCAGGGGCCAGTGGACAGCAGCAGGGGCCAGTAGGCTGTGGACCGAGCATCAACAATGTGTCTAGAAATCGATTTCCGTGACCCACGTCACGGAACTACCTGACATTTCCCACAGATTGAGATGAAATATAATTGAGAAGGAAGACATAACTCGTCAGTGCCAAACGTTGCACATTAATTAATTAAACTAATTAGAAAATGAGATCGTGAACGTAAGCGTCATCTAGTGGCCAATGCCCATATTACACCATGGGCAGCCTATTTCCATGTTGCAGTCCATTTAAACTATATATTATTATACCTATATATATATGACGTAAATATGACTGTAATCATATATAATTAAGTATAATTATATTATATAAAAATAATATGAATATAATTGTGAGTGTTTTTAATGACACTGTCGCAGAGGTCCTGCTCCTGAACCAGCCTAATTAATGGGTGAGGGCAGTTCTTGTGGGTTCCTCCCTTTACTGAACCCCACTGACTGCCAGTGTGCAGAGTGGGGGGCACCGCCATAGTGGGACTGGGGCAGTTCCAGGCTGGGGGACAGTCCAGCAAGGCATCTTCCAGTCGCTTTAATAGGAAATGTAATGAGACTGTAGCAGAGGTCCCAGGTTTTAAGGCTCATGAACCTGCCTAATTAAAGGGTCAGGACAGATCCTCTGGGTTCCCCCGTTTACTGAACCCTACTCACTGCCATAGTGGGGAGAGTGGGGGTAACGGCCATAGTGGGACTGGGGCAGTGCCAGACCTGTAAGAGACCTGTCTTATTTCTGATGTAAATGTCACATCCTGACCAAGAATCGAATGCTCTGATGTTCACTCGATGAGTATTCATTTTAAGCTACAATGAGCCTATATTTATGTTAGAGACCCCCCCCCCCCCCCCCCGATGGTGCCTTTGCAAATGAGGGCTATTACCTTTAACCTAAAATAACCCTAAAAGTGTTGCATTGTTTGAGTGTGTGTGGATGGGTGGGTGGACTGTCGCACTGTCATTCACCAGCACGCCATTATCATAAGTAATTCACTCATTGTTTAAATAATTTGACCAAATAAACAGTGAAACGATAGACATTAAAATAAAACTTTATATAATCATTTATTTCCCCAATTTATTTGTTTACATTACATCTGATCTTCATCTGAATATTCTT
Source organism: Malacoraja senta (assembly GCA_038087875.1). Lineage (NCBI taxonomy): Eukaryota > Metazoa > Chordata > Chondrichthyes > Rajiformes > Rajidae > Malacoraja > Malacoraja senta. The sequence continues at coordinate 651,885 of CM075993.1, forward strand.
CATCAGATTCCAAGTCTTTTGATAAGTTTTGATAAGTCCATTGATAAGTTAGTTCAAGTTCAGGGTCAGGCAGAGGCTACAAAAAACCCCATCTCATAGTCATTAACTCTGCATGGACTTCAATTCATAAAATGTCAACCTCTTCTTAATGTTAATGAGAATAACACTGTTACTACCATAGATAAATTAGTTCAAGTTCACATACACCAATTCATTTCTACATAAACATCAGCCATTTCTGACCATTTCTCACTCCAATGGAAACCTATAAAGTGCAGTCAATATCCCTCCGTTTTCCTCCCGTGGTCGAGGCCTGGAAACGGCCGCTACGGACGGCACTATGTACAGCCTCCCCGCCCGCGGAGAAGAACCAAACACACTCTGTGGCTCCGCGTTCGCGAATCGGACGCTTTTTAATTGAGACCGCGGCTTCATTATGTTAAGTACATAGGCCCGGTAAGTTAACGCAGGCAGCTCCGAGAATAGATTTTAAAGAAAACTTATTAGACTTCAACAAGCTGGCATTAGAGAAAATGTTTAATGTACTTTGTTATGGATACACATAGTTTAGGCCCTCAACTTCATGAATGAACGAGTGAATGAATGAATGAATGAGTGAGTGAGTGAATGAGTGAATGAATGAGTGAATGAGTGAATGAATGAATGAATGAGTGAATGAATGAGTGAATGAATGAATGAATGAATGAATGAGTGAATGAATGAATGAATGAATGAATGAGTGAATGAATGAATGAATGAATGAGTGAGTGAGTGAGTGAATGAGTGAATGAATGAATGAATGAATGAATGAATGAATGAATGAATGAATGAATGAATGAGTGAATGAATGAATGAATGAATGAGTGAATGAGTGAGTGAATGAATGAATGAGTGAATGAATGAGTGAATGAGTGAATGAATGAATGAATGAATTAGTGAATGAATGAATGAATGAGTGAATGAATGAATGAATGAATGAATGAGTGAATGAATGAATGAATGAATGAGTGAATGAGTGAGTGAATGAATGAATGAGTGAATGAATGAGTGAATGAGTGAATGAATGAATGAATGAATGAGTGAATGAATGAATGAATGAATGAATGAGTGAATGAATGAATGAATGAATGAATGAGTGAATGAATGAATGAATGAATGAGTGAGTGAGTGAATGAGTGAATGAATGAATGAATGAATGAATGAATGAATGAATGAATGAGTGAGTGAATGAATGAATGAATGAATGAGTGAATGAATGAGTGAATGAATGAATGAATGAATGAATGAGTGAATGAATGAATGAATGAATGAATGAGTGAATGAATGAATGAATGAATGAATGAATGAGTGAGTGAATGAGTGAGTGAATGAGTGAGTGAATGAGTGAGTGAATGAGTGAGTGAATGAGTGAATGAGTGAGTGAATGAGTGAATGAGTGAGTGAATGAATGAATGAATGAATGAATGAATGAGTGAATGAATGAATGAATGAATGAATGAGTGAGTGAGTGAATGAATGAATGAATGAATGAATGAATGAATGAATGAATGAATGAATTAGTGAATGAATGAATGAATGAGTGAATGAATGAATGAATGTACAGCCTCCAAATCTCATTTTTTCACATTATAAAAGGGTGCAATTAAATTAATTAAAGTCCATACAGATTAATTTTCATAAATTCAGACTTGAGATCTTACCTTTCAGTTCCAGTTGATTCACAAAGTTTGAGTGGTTTCACAACTTTGTGTTGCAGCACCTCAGCCTGGGGACTTTGCTTTCAAGGCTTTGTTCCACTTCTATCCACTTAGCTGCACATTCTTCAGACTTCTTAATGCTTTTCTCACTAAATTCAATTACCCTGCTGCAAGTTTCCACGACATGTATTCCACAGAACAACAAAGAACCTTCATCGGAATTTCCAGTAAAACAGGCATCAGTAGAAGCACTCTCAGCCATGATGTGTGCTCCTTGCCTAGCTAGCCTGAAACAAAGCGTTTTTTCTCTAATTTAATAAAAATGTGCAAGTTTTGTTCTTGACGAGTTTCAGGGATGATTTATATCATAGTTTTACACAATATGCGAAAATTTCATGTAGTTCTGTGAGTTGGGTCACGAAACTGCACAAAAAGGCTCCTCGGCCCACAGCCTACAGTGACTGGTTGTATTTCTGATTATCCTTACGTTGGATTGAAGTGCTTTTGATGTTCTCCCTGGTGTGTCTGACCCGTTTGCTGAGTCAGCAGACAAAGTGGCTCATGACCGAGGTGATTGCTCTGCTTCTTGTGATTGGTCACCACTCACTCATCTTGTGCTGTTTCACTCCACAATCCTTTGATCTTTGGACTTTCAGTGTGAACCAGTGTTGTCAGCTCAGTGCTGGGGGCTTGGTGACTCTCTCCCCCAGCCTCACATCTTTTATTCCCAGACATTCCTTGAGTTGTTACCCAAGGCCCAGACGTTTGTCTCGGTGAGGCCTGGTACCAGGTGGTCAGCACAGGGTCTGGTGTCCGCATCTGAACGGGATGAACGCACTGCGTCCCTTGGCAGTGGGAGAGTCTAGGACCAGAGGCCACAGCCTCAGAATAAAAGGACGTACCTTTAGAAAGGAGATGAGAAGGAACTGCTCTGTGGTTTGGAGACCGAGAGCTGGCCAAGGATGGTCACGTTCGTTCTTCCTTCCCACACCTGACTATTGCACAAATACCCAGTGAACCAACAGTGCCATTCAGCAAGGAACTGGGCAGCAATGGGCGCTGGCACCCGGCTGGCACTGGAACACCGAGCCGACCTTGGCTAATGGTGCCTGAGGCAAGTTTGTCCATTCCTCACTCTGCCCCCGTCTGTGTGCCGGGGCGGTGTAGTTCGTTGTCCCAGTGCATCCTGCCTGTCTGTGTGTGTGTTCACCCATCTCTGTCTCTTTACAGCGCCAGGATCTGGCAAACTCGGCAAACACCCGCCATCCATGGACTTGGGCACCGACACGCGGCACTCCATCGGTGGTGAGTAGCAGTCACCTTCTCTCCCCCTGGACCCAGCCCCTCACCACTCTCCTCGCACAGCCCCTCTCAACCCACACACCGCCCCTTCTCCCCAGTGACCTCATGACCTCCAGTGACCTCACGATCTCCAGTGACCTCATGACCTCACGACCAGTGACCTCACGATCTCCAGTGACCTCACCACCTCGTGACCTCGCATCCCTCGGTGACCTCCCGACCCCGCTGTGACCCTGCATCCCCCGGTGCCCCCCGTCCTGTGATCCTGCCCCCCCCTCACGGCCGATGTTTCGCCCACAGGTCATAGCCCCCACGGCAGCCCCACCTCCACCCTGGACAGCAACATCATGCTGATCATCATCATCTCTGTTGGGGTCTTCACCATCATCATGGTGGTCATCATCGCCTTCATCTGCACCCGCAGGACCAACTACCAGCAGAAGAAGTGAGCCGGTGGGGTGGGTGGGGGTGGGGGTGGGGGTGGGGTGGGCATGCGGTGGGTGGGGGTGGGGGTGGGGTTGGCATGCGGTGGGTGGGGGTGGGGTGGGCATGCGGTGGGTGGGGGTGGGGTGGGTACCGTACATAAGCGCGCGGCCTCCTGCACTCACTCCCGCTGCCCCTCCCCTGCAGGAAGCGAGCTGCTTGTAAAGCTGCCAACGGATCCCACAAGTACAAAGGCAACTCGAAGGATGTGAAGCCCCCAGACCTGTGGATCCACCACGAACGTCTGGAGCTGAAGCCCATCGACAAGTCCCCCGATCCCAACCCCGTCATGACCGACACCCCCATTCCCCGCAATTCCCAGGACATCAGCCCTGCGGACAACGTGGACAAAGAGCACACGCGCAGGAACTCTTACCTGGGTCAGTCATGGCCACGTGACCCCTCTCCCCCACCCTGGGGTGACAGACGGGTCTGTGGGTGCCGGGTGGACCCGGGTGAGGGAAGTGGGTGGAGATGGGTGGTTGGGAAGGAGAGAGCGAGGGTGGGTAGGTGGGAGAGAGGGTGGGTGGGTGTGAGGGTGGGTGCGAGGGTGGGTGCGAGGGAGAGAGGGATTGTGGGTGCGAGGGTGGGTGGGTGGTTTCTGTGCCGGCTCTGCCCGGTTGTGCTGGCTGGAGTTGTGGGGTGACGGCTGCTTGTGTTCACAGGTCGGGAGCAGGAAGACGGCGTGTCATCTCTGAGCAGTCGGCGGGGACTGCGACCCAAGATCATGATGCCCTTCGATGCTCAGCCTCCACAGCGTACGTCAGCTGCTTCTTCACTCCCCGGGGTGATGTTCATGCAGAGCGAGCGGGCGGTGAGGGTCTGTCCCCCCAGAGCGAGAGGGTCACCCACCACCCCTCCCTGACCCATGACCACTCCATGACCCCTCCCTGACCCATGATGCCTCCCTGACCCATGACCCCTCCCTGACCCATGACCCCTCCCTGACCCATGACCCCGCCCTAACCCATGACCCTTACGGACCCATGACCCCTCCCTGACCCACAACCCTAATGTAACCAGTCAGCGCCTCCCTGACCCACGACCCCTCGCTGACCCACAGACTCCGTCCCGACCCATGGTCTCGGGGGAAACCCCCTCTCTGTCTGATGACCCCTCCCCCAGCGTTAGGTCACCCAGGAGGGCAGCACCACTCACACACACCACATCCCCACATAGTCCGTCTCCACAAATCCCTCTCCATTCATTCCAAAATCACCCGTAGTTGTAAATCTGTTCAGTGCAATCGAAAGAAATAGATCGTTGATGCCAAATATTTCAGGTCAAAATTCACTGGAAAGTTTCCAACATATTCGGAGAATTTCTATCACGTTATTTTAAATGCAGACTCAGGTTTCATTAACATTGTGGAGGTATAATTAATGATAGGACATTGACCAGACCGTGCTGCTGCTGTCTGCTCCCACTGTCACTGATCACGGGCGTACTTTACTAAAACGTGTTCGGATAACTAACGATCGTGCTGTCAGCTGTTTAAATCCATTTTGTCTGTGGCTTCTGTTGGCTGATAAGCTGCAAACTCCATTCCAGTCGTGCGTGTTGTGTGTGCGCGTGCGTGCGTGCGAGTGTGTGTGTGACTGCGATTTAAAACGTCTCCAAATAATGACCGTAGCTAAGGAGATGACAGCAAGCCTCAGTGTGGGGGAAGAAAGGCAGCCTGCAGCAAGCAGTCTGGACACCTGTGAGGACCCTGAGTAGTGTTGTAGAGCAGAGGGATCTAGGAGTGCAGGTACATAGTTCCCTGAAGGTGGAGTTGCAGGTAGATAGCGTGGGCAAATAGGCTTTCGACACATTGGCCTTCATCAGCCAGAATGTTTATAGAACTTGGGAGGTTATGTTGCAGTTGTATAAGATGCTGGTGAGGCCGCATTTACAGTATCATAGAAACATATTGTGGTCAGTTCTGGGCATTGTATTATGGGAAAGATGTTGTCAAGCTGGAAAGGCCCAGCTTGACATCACCCCAGACGTGGCACCCAGACGTGGGTCCCTGCGTTTTTTGGAAATAGTTCCATGAGATTTAGTTCTGAGCAAGGGAGAGGCAGACAGGGCCTTGGTGTAAGGAGAGGTGGAGTGATGGGGATTGAGTTGGGCACCAGCAGGTCTGCAGGCACTGTGCGGGCATGGGATTGGAACGGTGGTGTGTCTGGGGTGTGGATGTTGCTTTGACTGTGTCTGGGGCAGTGGGTGGAGTCTGGATCGCTGCAATCAGCTCTGTGTATGAAGTGCTCTCTGTGTTATGTTCATTCACAGCTGTGATTAGTGCCCATCCCATCCATTCACTCGACAACCCTCATCATCATCACCACTGTGACGGGCCTTCCTCCCCAACCCGCAGCTACCTCCGCCACCAGATGGCCGCCCGCCCACTCGCCTCTTCATTAGACAGGGCCAATTCCACAGGTGAGACCTGGCAACGCAAGTCAGCCGCAGCCGCAGCCGCAGCCCAGCACGCGGGCTAGGTGAACCCTGGGCTGAACACAGCGTTGGCCTTTAAACTCTGAGGGGCTACCGAGCTTGACGTGTTTGTGGAGCGGAGGGAACGGTGGGGAGAGGAGGGGAACAGTGGCGGCATCTCCTGTGTGGCAGTAGATAGTAAACGGACAGGAGGAGAGGGGAGAGATTGAGACCACAGGCGGGGAGAGATGGAGTCATGACTCCAATCCAAGGAAGGATCGGATGGGTCACTGTTAGTGCAGCTCATGTGTTCAAAGATTGAGGGTGATACGAGCAAAAAGTGGAGTCATTATTGTGACAGTTTATTGGGAAATGTTCACAGACGTCTGGACCAGGGAGAAAGAGCGATGTCAACAGAACAAGAGGAGGGAGTGTGTGTGGTGCACTGCGGGACCACTGCTGCATTGTAGACTGGGTGGGGTGTACGGATACAAGGATGGCAGAGTGGGGCACTGGGCTGGGAGTGGGGATCTCACCCGCATGTCCTGCTGGGACGGTCACACCCCCTCCTTTTGAAACTTTGGTTCTGCTTTGGATTTTCTGGATTAAATTGTTGCTGACAAACGGTGGTTTAGTTGAAAGGTTTCAGTGTACAGGCATGGCACCCTCTGTGTGCAGCTCTGCTCTCCCAGTTACAGGCGGAGACTCTGCTCCCAATTACAGGCGGAATCTCTCCCAGTTACAGGCAGAGTCTCTCCCAGTTACAGGCGGAGACTCTCCCAGTTACAGGCGGAGTCTCTGCTCCCAATTACAGGCGGAGACTCTCCCAGTTACAGGCGGAGTCTCTCCCAGTTACAGGCAGAGTCTCTCCCAGTTACAGGCAGAGACTCTCCCAGTTACAGGCGGAGTCTCTCCCAGTTACAGGCGGAGCTGAGGATTGTGGACGGCTTGGCTTGTGTCTGGAGTGCTGACCTTTGACCCTTTGTGTTCCAGAATCGGTACGGAACACCCCGAACAGCGACATGTCTCCAGCATTGAGCTCACAGACTCACACCGTGGACAGCCTGGAGACGGACGTGCCGAGCGTCACCTACCTGCCCGGCTCACAGGACGAGGACTCTAACCGCAGCGTCCCCACTGCCCATGTCCGCCCCTCACACCCTCTCAAGAGCTTTGCGGTCATCGCCATCCCTCCGGCCAGCACCGGCTACGAGGCAGCCTCATCCAGCACACCACTGTTGGCCCAGGCGGGTGAGTGAGGGCAGAGCCAGAGGCACTGGCACCGTTTCTGGCCCCACAGCCACTGGAGTTCTAAACCCTCGCTTACAGCAGCGCAGCGGGTGGAGCCGCTGCCACACAGCTCCAGTGACCTCCAATGCTGTCTGTGTGGTGTTTGCACGTTCTCTCTGTGAGCTCCGATTTCCTCCCACATCTCAAAGACGAGCGGACTGATTAGAGAATTAGCCGCTGTAATTTGCTGCCAGTGTGTGGGTGAGGGGTGGAATGTGATTAGTGGCCAGCACAGACTTTGTGGGCCGAATGTTCACTGCCTTATCCTCAATAACAAGGCTGGGTCATCTATAATGTAACAATAAATTAAATTAAAATACTTTGTAGTTTAGAGATACAGCGCAGAAATAAGCCCTTGTGACCACTGATTCCTCGCCGACTAGCGATCACCTGGGCACTAGTTCTACCCTGAGCACCAGGGACAATTATCCAACTAACCTCCACGTCTTCGGAATTTGGGAGGAAACCGGAGCACCTGGAGAAAACCCACATGGTCACAGGGGGGAACATACAAGCTCCACACAGACAGCACCTGTAGTCAGGATTGAACCCGGGTCGCTGGCGCTGTTAGGCAGCAACTCTACCGCTGCGCCACCGAGTTGCCATCTTACCATGGGCTCATGGACTAGACTGACTCGTGCCTAGTGAGTTTGTCTAGACTGGGCAGGTGTGGCAGACTACTGGACAGACCTCTCACTTGTTAAGAATGTCCCAATCTTCCAATCTACCTCATTGCAGCCTAGCGCTTGTTTTATCTGCCCTTTGTGACTGTAAGACTATGATCTGCTCTGCTTATTCTTCTCTTTGCACAACCTTTTGTGACAACCTTTTCGGACTCAATCAAAATGATAGCAGGCAGCCTTGGAAGCCTTACCCCACTACTCAAACCTCATGTCAAAAACCTTGGCGTGATATTTGACTCAGCACTGAAATTTGACAAACAAGTCAATGCCATGGTAAAAGCTAGCTTCTTTCAGCTTCGGACGATAGCTAAAATAAAACAATTCCTCCAGTTTGATGACCTTGAAAAGATCATCCACACATTCATCTCCTCCCGCCTAGATTACTGCAACTCCCTTTACACTGGCATCAGCCAATCTTCCCTGTCCCGCCTGCAACTGGTCCAAAACGCCGCAGCGAGACTCCTGACGGGCACCCGAAAAAGGGACCACATCACCCCGATCCTGGCCTCTCTCCACTGGCTCCCTGTGCGGTTCCGTATAAACTTCAAGATCCTCCTCCATGTCTACAAAGCCCTCAATGGGCTTGCCCCCACCTACATAAAAAGTCTTCTCACCCACCACTCCACCTCCAGGCCCCTCAGATCGGCCGACTTGGGGTTGCTGAATATCCCGCGGTCTAGGCATAAGCTCATGGGCGACCGTGCCTTTGCGGTTGCAGCCCCTAGACTGTGGAACAGCATCCCCTTTCCCATCAGAACTGCCCCCTCCATCAACTCTTTTAAGTCAAGACTAAAGACTTATCTATACTCCCAAGCCTTTCCTGACGTCCTCTGAATGAGGGCTACATGTATATATGTGTGTAGTTTGTTTTGTTTGTGCTATTCTTATAACAAATGTAAAGCACTTTGGCCAACGAGAGTTGTTTTTTAAATGTGCTATATAAATAAATGTGACTTGACTTGACGACTTTTATAGTCAAGTTTGATGTGATTTGAATAGATAGCAAGCAAAACAAGGTTTTTCACTAAATCGGTACAATAATAAAGCACTGCCCAGTCCATCATCGGCTCCGACCTCCCCACCATCGAAGGGATTTATCGCAGTCGCTGCCTGCCAACATCATCAAGGACCCACACCATCCTGGCCACACACTCATCTCTCCGCTGCCATCAGGTAGAAGGTACAGGAGCCTGAAATCTGGTACATCCAGGTTCAGGAACAGCTTTTTCCCCACAGCCATCAGGCTATTAAACTCGCCATCAAACATACTCTGAACTATAACAGCCTATTGCACTTTATCTGTTTATTTTTGTGTATATATATGGTCTATGCTATATAGACACACTGATCTGTTCTGTATTTATGCTTACAATACTCTGTTGTGCTGAAGCAAAGCAAGAATTTCATTGTCCTATCTGGGACACATGACAATAAACTCACTTGACTTGACAATATCAATATTGGTTTATGGATTGTGAATGTTTATCTAATGTTGGAAGATGTGAGGGAAGTTGTGCTAAAGCTGTGACGTGGTGTTCCACTGCAGGGGCCAACCCTCAGGTGCACTCGGTGAAGACGGCATCCATAGGAACATTGGGTCGTAGCCGTTCCCCGATGGCTGTCACCGTGCCCAGTGCCCCAGACGTGGCTGAATCTGCCAAGATGCTGGACGACACCGACACTGTAGGTTTGCTGCTGGCTCCTCGCCTCTGCTCTGTCTCTGCTCTGCTCTTCCCTTCCCCACACCTCACCGGATCAAACTTTCACCTTTATTTTCAGGTGTTGGTGTTCATCGATTTTGCTCAATCCACCCAAACATCTCACCTTTAAAAAAATATTTAAACACTTTTTCTTATTCCTATAACTAGCCTTTCGCTTTCACTCCCATACCTCTCATTTCTTAATCGCTGGCATTGGTGAATACATCAGCGTCCCCCGAGCCTGGTTCACCTTTCAGTCAGCGCCCTGTGATCTGTCACCTCCCAACAGATCCCCCCACCACCACCCACCTGAAGAGCCTTATCCCTTACACAAACCTTACCCTGACACTGTGCCTTCCAGGTCATGACTCTCCAGACTATAGGAGCGAGCCGGTGGAGGCCATTTGGTCCCTTGATGTTGTTCTGCCATTGAACAATGGCTGATCTTCCGTCCCAAGAGGGAGAAACCTCTCAGTCCCTTCCTTGATCTCATGCTTCAGTGACTTGTGTAGGCTTGTTACACCCCTACGCTGGGGAGTCATGGGGACCATCACCATCACTGATTGAGTCTCCCCCCCCCCCCTGCCTCACTCGGATCCTGAGCTGATTCAGAGTCCCTGAAGGGGCTGGTGATTTCCTGCAACATGGAGGAAGAATCAGGGAGTGGAGATCAGGCAATCACAGCTTCTGTAAGTGTTTGCAGCTTTGTCCCTCTGGGACAATGCCTGGACACCACTCACAGGTCTGTCCCTGTGAAAGACCCTCACTCAAACTGAGCCATCCTTTAACACAACCTGTTCCCTTAGATGGTCTTAGCCTGAGTAGAGACGGGCCAACACAATAACCTGCTGCCTCTTTTTGCAGAACTACAGCCCAGATGAGCTGAGTGAAGAAATGGTGCACCTCACGGGCTTAATGAAGGATCTCAACGTTATTACCACAGCATAGATCGGAGTTCCATCAGTCACTCAAACTGAAACCGGAGCGGGTGTGCGCAAGTACACAAGACTCCCGGAGGGCCGACTGCAACATGACGTCATGTGTTAAGTCTCGTGGGAAATGCCTTTGTCACAATTTCAGTCCAGTGGATCCAGACTTGTGGATGTCATGCAAATCCAATCAAGGCCTTGGAATCTGATGAGCCTAGACTCTGATGGACCCCTGCTGGTTTGGAAATGTACTGCAGGTACCGATATAGTGTTGGACATTCGATATCGTCTATTTACTGCGTGTTTACATTGTTGGTGTTATAAAGAGAATGTTGAATTGTTACTTTGGCATCCAGATGTGACATTTGACCGCCTCACCATCAGCTGGTGTAAGATGCTTCAATAACATGGCCATTTCCTGCTTCCTGCGCATCGCACTCAGACTGCAACAAAACTGCCACCGTATCCGCACTCATCACTGTGATCTGTCAGCAATTCCTGCTGGACTTGGCAAGTTCGCTGATTAAAGCACAATTAGAAAGATGCAACCAGCACAATCTATCCACAAAGAGGCTCGGCAACACTCAAAGCACATTGGTTTAAGCAAACGTGTGCAGCAACTGACATTTTATATGAAGACTGTCTTTATGTATTCTACTGGAGAATCATTTAGCCGTAAGGAGAAAGATAAGCTCGCCCTACCCCGGGGTTTGCTTGCACGATCTTTATTAAACCTATCAGTGAGTTTTGATTATATAGCCAGCATTAAACCCTCAAATCCAGTTTGAGTTCCTGCCCTCATTAATTGTGTTGTGGGTAGGTTTCAGTTACTTGCCCTCAGTGGACTGGGCTGAACTGGTCCCAGGTATATGGATCTCAAACTAATCCCATCAATCTGCTTCTGATGAGGTTACATGTTAAACCATATATGGGTTCAGTTACAGGAAGCTCTCTCCATCTCATTCTCCCCATATCATTGTACTTGCTTCGTTCTACAGTCATGGTTTTACTATGTTTGTGAATATTGCTCCCTATGTACATCACCATGAATGTTAATATAACTGTTTAAGGAAATTTATTGTAATGAATATAACTGAACGAAGCTGTTGTGAAAGTTTAGAGAACATGCCCCCTGTTGTAGGCAGTCAGATCTGTTTTGCACTTTTTCCATCTTTTACAAAGAACCTTTTTCTTTCTGGCCTGTGTTCAGAATTGGTAAACCTCTGGTGTACTTCTGTAGTGTCTTCATTAGCAAAAGCAACTTCTGTTTCCACGGACACAGAAGGTGCAGATTGTTTATTAATCACGATTGTAGAAATGATGCAAACTACTGTAGTTTTATGTACAAAGAACTTTGCTAGTAGCATACTTAGTGGCTTTTTTTAAACTTCATGTTCTAATGTAATATTGGAATTCCAATACATTTTGTATTCAACCAATAGGAAGAAGTGTGAATGGAGACATTTATTTGTGGTCTACATTGCCAACAGGTAACACTCCCTGTATATGATGATTCATGCATCATTGTCATCCATTAGTTTGGTTCACAGCTTGAGGGGTGACCAGGTTCAACTGCTTTCTGCTCGCAGAACGGTGAACTTTGCCAGGAATGAGGATGTGGTCTTCAGGATGGGAAGATGCAGCCAGCTGTTGGTGGGAATAGGGGATGAGTGACTTCACGATGATCTGTGGACGTTTGCCCAATTGGAGCTAGGCCAGAGGTGTACAGGAAAGCTGGATGCCAGTTTATGCTGGAGGCTCACATCACAAACTGGTCTCAACTTAATCAGACTGAAGTTAAGAGAACAGTTGCTCCTACTCACTGAGCTGGACTTTAGCCAATGTGCTGCCGAGCCAACCATTTCAAGTAAACACAGAAAACCACTGAACGGCCTTCCGTTAAACCATCAGGTGGAAAGGTTGTGGATGAAGGAACTCCTGCAGGGATGAAGGAGCTCTCTCTGGATGGTCTTTGTGCAAGGTACATTGCCAGACAGGGGAGTTTCCTCACCATATTCAGTGGCAGCAGTTTACCCCGGATCACACTGGGTCAAATGATTGCTTGATTTTCAGGACACTTACTTTCATCATGCATTTGGAATTTAGCTGTTTGTCTGTGTCTGGACTGAGGCTATGGAGCTGGGAGGTCCTGATGACTTTGTGTCACTCGGTAGGACAGTCAACAATACTTTCCATGAGTTTGCTGATGATTGGGATAAGAGAGTAACTAGTTTTTTGGACGGGGCTATCTTTCATGTTTTCAGCCGGTGAAAGATGATGTGTAAATTAGCTGGGGAATCTGCAGACAGGTGTTTCCAGGGTGGATCTTGCATGAGTCTGGTCAGTCAGTTCTTGATGTCAGGTAGAGAAAATCAAATTGGTAGAAGGGGATTGTTGGTGGCACTCATCCAGGCTAGGACTGATCTTGGTGACTCACACCTAGTGGTCCCATCATCATTCCTGATTGCACGATCAGATTACAGAGCTTGGATCTGACGTGGTGTGGGGTTGTTAGTTCAGTCTCGGGCATGTGCTTAGTCAAGTTGGCAAATCACCATGTTAAGGTGTGCCAGTTGCTTTAGGGCACACCTCATTGAGCAGGAGTGAAGCGCACCCCCCCCCCCCCCCCACATTGTGATGGTACGATAAAGGATGTGTCAGGCCAGATTACGACAGAGTGATTACAGACAAACAGGAGAGGAGTTGTTCAGAGCGGACAGAGGGCTGATGGGTCTACTGCTGCTTCCAGTTCCTGTGTCTGCACGTTGAGTGACGCTCATTCCTTATGTAGTGACGCTCCACAGAACCCAGCCGCACGCAGCTCTGAGCAGTCAGACTGATGTCATGAGGATGTTTCCAGATGTAATCCAGAGGTCTAGTGAGCAATGCAGCCAACATCAGCGGCCCACCCAGATAACCATTACAGCACGGAAACAGGCCATCTCGGCCCTTCAAGTCTGTGCCGAACACGTTTAAAAAAATATATATATTTTTATTACTTCCCCCTACCTGCTCTCAGGTCCCATTTACCTGCACTCAGACCATAACCCTCCATTCCTTTCCCGTCCATATACCCATCCAATCTATTTTTAAAGGATAAAATTGAACCTGCCTCCACCACTTCCACTGGAAGCTCATTCCACACAGCTACCACTCTCTGAGTAAAGAAGTTCCCCCTAATGTTCCCCCTAAACTTCTGTCCCTTAATTCTCAAGTCATGTCCCCTTGTTTGAATCTTCCCTACTCTCAATGGGAAAAGCTTATCCACGTCAACTCTGTCTAACCCGCTCATAATTTTAAAGACCTCTATCAAGTCCCCTCTTAACCTTCTGCGCTCCAAAGAATAAAGACCGAACTTGTTCAACCTTTCTCTGTAACTTAGTTGCTGAAACCCAGGCAACATTCTAGTAAATCTCCTCTGTACTCTCTCTATTTTGTTGACATCCTTCCGATAATTAGGCGACCAAAATTGTACTCCATACTCCAGAATTGGCCTCACCAATGCCTTGTACAATTTTTTTTTTTTTTTTTTTGAAAATATTTTTTATTGGAGATACGTACACAACCTAGTTACATCATTACAGTCTTACATTTTTAAATTGATAATATTGTCAATTATTATTACATTGTCTCCAATACCTTTTGCCTTTTTTAAAAAACTAAATAGAACTATTACATCCCAACTTCTATATTCAATGCTCTGATTTATAAAGGCCAGCACACCAAAAGCTTTCTTTACCACCCTATCTACATGAGATTCCACCTTCAGGGAACTATGCACAGTTATTCGTAGATCCCTCTGTTCAACTGCATTCCTCAATTCGCTACCATTTACCATGTACGTCCTATTTTGATTTGTCCTGCTGAGATGTAGCACCTCACATTTGTCAGCATTAAACTCCATCTGCCATCTTTCAGCCCACTCTTCCAAATGGCCTAAATCTCTCTGTAGACTTTGAAAATCTACTTCATTATCCACACCACCTATCTTAGTATCATCTGCATACTTACTAATCCAATTTTCAACACCATCATTCAGATCATTGATGTACATGACAAACAACAGTGGACCCAACACAGACCCCTGAGGCACCCCACGAGTCACCGGCCTCCAACCTGACAGCCATCCACCATTACTCTCTGGCATCTCCCATTCAGCCACTGTTGAATCCATCTTGCTACTCCACCATTAATACCCAACAATTGAATCTTCTTAACCAACCTTCCATGAGGAACCTTGTCAAAGGCCTTACTGAAGTCCATATAGACAACATCCACTGCTTTACCCACATCAATTTCCCTAGTAACCTCTTCGAAAAATTCAAGAAGATTAGTCAAACATGACCTTCCAGGCACAAATCCATGTTGACTGTTCCTAATCTGACCCTGCTTATCCAGATGCTTATATATATTATCTCTAAGTATCCTTTCCATTAATTTGCCCACCACTGACGTCAAACTAACAGGTCTATAATTGCTAGGTTTACTCTTCGAACCCTTTTTAAACAACGGAACAACATGCGCAGTACGCCAATCCTCCGGCACTATTCCCGTTTCTAATGACATTTGAAATATTTCTGTCATAGCCCCTGCTATTTCTACACTAACTTCCCTCAATGTCCTAGGGAATATATCCTGTCAGGACCTGGAGACTTATCCGTTTTCATATTTTTCAAAAGTGTCCGCACCTCCTCTTCTTTGAATCTCATAGTTTCCATTGCTACTCTGCTTGTTTCCCTTACCTCACATAATTCCATATCCTTCTCCTTGGTGAATACCGAAGAAAAGAAATTGTTCAATATCGCCCCCATCTCTTTTGGCTCTGCAGATAGCTGTCTTTTAGCTTTTCTCATTTCTTAATATTCTTTTTACATTCTTTATACTCCTGCAGCACCTCATTTACTCCATGCTGCCTATAATTATTGTAGATCTCTCTCTTTTTCCGAATCAAGTGTCCAATTTCCTGTGAAAACCATGGCTCTTTCCAATTTTTACTATTTCCTTTCAAACGAACTGGGACATAAAGATTCTGTACTTAAAATTTCACCTTTAAATGTCCTCCATTTCTCTTCTACCTCCTTCCCATAAAACAACATGTCCCAATTCACTCCTTTTAAATCCTTTCGCATCTCCTCAAAGTTAGCCTTTCTCCAATCAAAAATCTCAACCTTAGGTCCAGTTCTGACCCTCTCCATAATTATATTGAAACTAATGGTATTGTGATCACTGGACCCGAAGTGCTCCCCAACGCATACCTCCGCCACCTGCCCCGTCTCATTTCCTAACAGGAGGTCCAGCACTGCCCCTTCTCTAGTAGGTACCTCTATGTATTGCTGCAAAAAACTATCCTGCACACATTTTACAAACTCCAAACCATCCAGCCCTTTTACAGAATGTGTTTCCCAGTCTGTGTGGAAAATTGAAATCTCCCACAATCACTACCTTGTGCTTACTACTAATATCTGCTATCTCCTTACATATTTGCTCTTCCAATTCTCGCTCCCCATTTGGCGGTCGATAATACACCCCTATAAGTGTTGCTACACCTTTCCCATTTCTCAGTTCCACCCAAATAGCCTCCCTAGACGAGCCCTCTAATCTATCCTGCCAAAGCACTGCTGTAATATCTTCCTTGACAAGCAATGCAACACCCCCACCTCTTGCCCCTCCTATTCTATCACCACTGTAGCAACGAAATCCTGGAATATTTAGTTTCCATTCACAGCCCTCCTGCAACCATGTTTCACTGATCGCCACAACATCATACTTCCAGGTGTCAATCCAGGCTCTAAGCTCATCCACCTTTCTTACAATGCTCCTAGCATTAAAATATACACATTTAAGAAACCCACCCTGGCACGTTCAGACACGCGTTCAGACACATCCCTGACCCTGGCACCAGGGAGGCAAACTACCATCCGGGTCTCCTGATTGCGTCCACAGAATTGCCTATCCGATCCCCTAACCATAGAGTCCCCTATTACTATAGCCCTCCTCTTCTTTTCCCTACCCTTCTGAGCAACAGGGCCGGTCTCTGTACCGGAGGCCCAGCCGCTGTTGCTACCCCCAGGAAGGCTGTCCCCCCCAACAGTACTCAAACAGGAGTACTTATTGCCAAGGTGTACAGCCACCGGGGTACTCACTAGTCCTTGCCTCTGCCCCTTGCCCTTCCTAACCGTGACCCACTTGTCTGCCTCCCATGGTCTTGGAGTGGCCACCTCCCTATAACTCCTTTCTATAACCTCCTCACTCTCCCTGATCAGACAGAGGTCATCGAGCTGCTGCTCCAGGTTCCTAACACGGTCTCTTAGGAACCCCATCTCGACGCACCTGGCACAGATGTGGACGTCTGGAGGGGTATCAGACTCCATGACCTCCCACATCTGACATCCAGAACAGTAAACTGCCCTGGCCCTCATTCTCCCCCCTTACCCTGGATACAATACAAACTGGTGGAGGAAATCAGCAGGGATCTGACTCCCAATCAGCTGCTTCCTCTTAGTCCTCTTCCACCAATCAGCGGCTTCCTCACTTATATGAAACATGAATGGAACGTTGCAGTTTTGGTTTCCTCCTCCTGCAACGGTCCCTGGGCGTCTGGAAAGTATAGCCCTGCGCTGTTTAACTACTCCCTCCCCGGACGCCGCTCCTCCTCCTGCAACGGTCCCTGGGCCAAAGGTACCCTCTACGTAAGACCACTGCAGCAGGGTGGAAGACGCTATTTCAGCCCCAGTGCTTCAGCCGAGCAGGGCTGGGAGATTCATTCTTCCCACGCTGTGCTTTAGTCAAAGTGGATCATACTTGTAAAAGTGACAGGATGAAGGGTTTAGCTTATAACTGAATCCATTCTATGTTACACCTCAACACTTCTGCAAAAGGACAGACTTTACAAATTCACAGATGCTGTTCAAACTCTGCAACATTCACTTACGAAAGTACAAGCATTTTATATATCTGAAATCCATTGTCACAAGCAATGCTGGGTGGGTAAGACATGTGACCATGCCAGGACTGTTGCTCAGGGCAAAGCTGACAGTAATGGATAGTGATTGAATGATCTGACACAGAAACCGTTAAAGAACACTATAACGCCAATAGTTTTTATTTTGGGAAATATTTATGGAGAAACCTGTGTACATTAAAACTTTTGCAGATGTTTGGAATTCTTCTGCTCCACACTGTCATCTTGCAATAGTTCACGTTTCTCTCCCTCAGTCTGAACTTTAAAATATGCCCGGTTAAAATATTGCAATCGTATTTTTGAAAATGATAAAAGGATATCTTAATGTCGAATGTGAAGGAAAATAACTAAAATTGTGGCTGGTTTGTGCAGGATGAGGCGGGGCGGTGGAGATTATGCCATCCCCACAGCAATATTGATCTTTCTGATCAGTTTTCTTCCCTCCAGCTACCCTTCCAATTGTGGCCTTCTTCATCGTTCTGCACCTCCACCCTCACCACTGGTAGTCATGCCTACGGTCTGGAGGTAGCTCCAGAATCTGTGCCTCCCTCCAACTGCAGTGACTTGAAGCATACACCTCAAACAATGCTCGTTTACCTGCCATTCCATTACACCTTCTTCCTGAGAAATGCAGTTAACCCTAATCGCCAGTTATTCAGACCAATATACACTAATGGTTACACCACAGATGGAATATTATTGCAGGTATCAAGACCCAATTTGAAGAAGGATTGTTGAGGTGTGGACAAGCTGCAATTTACTGAAATCATCCCAAAGAACAGGTTTTAATTGTGAGGATAAATGAGAACAGTCCCAGTAAAACTAAGATCAGGATCAGGATGACAGGTGGGTCAAAGGTGGCTAGATAAAGGAACAAAGGAATGTTATCTCCATTGATTCAGTATCTAAAGGTGGCAAGCAAATGAAAAGGTACGAGAAGTTGAGAAATCTTTCTCCAATCCTAATCACATCAAAAATATGGATCACGAGGGGTTCTTGAAGGGAACAGGGTAATTAAATATAGGTAATCATTAGGAGCTGAGTACAGCTCTTTACTGCTTGGCCTCAGGGAATGTAGTAACCCAGCTGTGGTTCTCCTCCAGGAGAAAATTACAGCTTTCCAGCGATGACAACCCCAACTATACAAATACAGTCGACTCCAGGATGTAAGCATTAGACTGCAACTCCATCAATGTTGACCTTTTAACCTACAGTAGCATCCTCTATGGAGCCAATGCAAGGTGTTATCTTGTATAGAGGAGCCTTTGTACAAATATACTTCAGTTTACTGAGATGCTTTTATGGGATGGAAATAATGGAATGTTTTACCTCAAAGTTCAAAGTGTCTGCCCAGAAACATAACAAAATACTGCTACCACACAGGGGTTACTGTAGACAAAGCGAATGTCCACGTGACCTTGGTACAAACAGTCCTGGGTCTGTGCCGAGTGAGTTGCCCCACTTACCTGACACTGTGGTGTCGACCTTGGGAGGGCTGGGATTCTGGCGGGAACAACCTTTCTCTTTCGGACGCTGGAGTGAATTGAACTTTATACACAGAAGATAGAAAACCCAAACTAATGCTTTAAAATTGTGCCAAACAACAGTGATGCCGCAGTAATGACATCTAATAGCAGAGGGAACATTCTCCCGCAAGGCATTGGTTCAAGAGACAAGAGTTCAGCAATGTGCTGGTTTTAATTACCTATTCTAGGAAGCAGAGTGGGAACTGAGAGCTAAGCCAAGCTATCTTGGGGTTTGCTTTTTGTTCATATCCTCAGCCGTCGACTCTGGTTCCAAGGGCAACGAGGGAGGCTTCTGGACACGAGTCAGACATCCATCTGCAGAAAGAATCAGCAGTGAGTTGCCGTTAAGCACATGTTGGGGCAAAGGACTGAATGGGCTGCCCTGCCCAACACTGACTGCACTTGGAGAATCTTACTAGCCTGCACTGTCACACAGACTAACAGCTAGCGAGTGTGTTGTGCAAGAGGAAGCAGTGGTCTTACCTGCCGACAGGTGGATGCTCTTGCTGTAGCCTGCGGCTGACGACATGGCCTGGCCCAGCGCCTGGTTGGAGCCCAGAGGCTGCTGGTTCAGGGTGAGCTTGCTGCCAGGCTTTGTTTTGGTGTTCTTGCCTGGCTTAGTCCAGACCAGGTTCTCCCCCACCTGAAGTGCTGCTCCAATCTTCTGAGCCATGTCTACCAACTGTGAGCAACAGACAGGCATCAAAACCTCAGCTCTCCCCTCCCCAGAAAAGAGCAAAATAGTTGAAGACTTGATCAGAGCGACATTACTTCTGTGCTTGTTTTGTATACAACTCTTTGTTTTAATGCAGTTACCATGCTGCCCTACGACAGTTACCATATGACTCGATGCCTACACCAAGTGCGTGATCTTCCATGATTGGATCAGCTCTGTTTGAATGCATATACAAGGTGCTTTATAAAGAATGAGAAAATACTAGCTTACCTCTGGATCAAACTCCAGCGAGCTGCTGCTCTCCTTCAGCCGGTTAACCTTCTTCTCCATTTGCTGATACTGGTACAGAGCTCCCTTTCGGTCCCCTTGGTTATACATCAGTATTGAATAGTTTAAATTTATCAAAGGGTTTGCCCTGCAGAGGGAGGTGGTTGAGAAATGGTGAATGGCGAGCCTGCTTCATGGTTACTCTCTGTGAGATTACTCAATGTGAAACAAGATCAAAGTTCTGACACTGTGTTCAGTAGACTGACAACAATCATCATGGGAAGAGTAGCCACACAAAAGTAGCCTCACATTCTTATGTGGCAAGAGCATTTAACTGTACCCGCAACAAAACTATTAAATACTGACTTGCTGCAGTTATATAGGCCCATTAATGCACTAACACAGATAAATATGCAATAATACAATCAATTAATCGTCAGTAATACCTGGTAATAGTGCAAATTATAATGCTTAATACAACCGATAACAGAGTCGATAGTGAAGCTTGTTGCTAAGGCAGGTGAATATCACAGGGAAAGGTGGCACTTCATCACAGCCAGAGAACAAAAGCTTTTCACTGGTAGACACAAAATGCTGGAGTAACTCAGCGGGACAGGCAGCATCTCTGGAGAGAAGGAATGAGTGATGTTTCGGGTCAAGACCCTTCTTCAGACTGATGTCAGGGTAGTGGGTGGGACAGAGATAGAATGTAGTCAGAGACAGTAAGACTAGTGGGAGAACTGGGAAGGGGGAAGGGATGGAGAGAGAAGAAAGCAAGGGCTATCTGAAGTTATAGAAGTCAATGTTCATACCGCTGGGATATAAGCTGCCCAAGTGAAATATGAGGTGCTGTTCCTCCAATTTGCGCTGGGCCTCACTCTGACAATGGAGGAGGCCCAGGATAGAAAGTTCAGATTGTGAATGGGAGGGGGAGTTGAAGTGCTGAAAAACTGTGCCTCGGTACACTATCAATAAGCTAAACTCAAACGGCAGATCACAGCACACAACAGGAGGTGGTCGACTCCTCCCTGTCCAAGCTTGCAAACACTTTGTTGGAATGGAGAGGTAAACCGAAACAACCTCTGGCCCAGAGCAAGCCAGCAACTGCTGAAATACCTGTCTGTTCCAGCACACCATTGTGGGCAGGTGCCAAAGCACAAGGAAAACAGAACCTGTAACTTTACTGCACAACTCCTCGTCCATTCAGAAAACCTCGTGTGATCAGATGCCACTGAGTCTCTTAAGATCCATCAACTAATTGTCCCTCCGATACTCACTGGTCGAGATTCACTGCTTGATCGTAAGATCTCTTTGCATTACCAGGATCCTCCAGGTTTGTTAAGGCCACTGCAAATAGAAAAACGTGACAAACTGAACAGCAGCAGCAAAGTCCCTTCCCATCTCTCTCCCCCCACTCCCCGCCTGTGCCTGTCCCACCACCTGCCCGGCCCAACTCTCCCCTCACCCCCCACCTGCCCAGCCCACCTCCCCGCCTGTACCTGTCCCACCACCTGCCCGGCCCAACTCTCCCCCCCCTCCCCACCTGCCCAGCCCACCTCCCCACCTGTGCCTGTCCCACCACCTGCCCACTCAGTGCTTACTGACAGGTACATTTACATCAAGCCAACCTGTCTAATGTGCTATGTCAGTGCCTTTGATGATTTGCACTCTGGGGTACAACTTATCCTGCAACAGATTTTACTGACGTTAAACTTGTTATTAAACAAGGCAAGATAAAATCTATTGTCACAGGGGCTCAGTGTCCCACTGACCAATGGGATGCAGCTGAACACTTCCTAATCTCTCTACAACACGGTGCCTCCGACAAACATCCCATCACAGTGCAGCCGATCTACAGGACAAATGGGAACATTCATCTGGCTGTGGTCACTCAGCTGCAGGGTGCAATTATCATTGAGTATTTTCAGAAGCAAAGCTCCACGTTCACCAAAGCATGTGAAAGGGTTATCCCATAATCAACACCTACCAACCTGCCCCTGCTCTCCCAGTCTATAGCCCTGCTGTACACCAGCACTCTCCCAGTCTATAGCCCTGCTGTACACCAGCACTCTCCCAGTCTATAGCCTGACCCCTGCTGTAGATCTGGACAAAACTGTAGATCCACAAAACTGGAGGAAAAACAAGTCATGTTCAACCCCCAGGGACTGCCACAGAGGGTAGTGTCATAGTTTTGTGACGTGGGGTTTCAGTCAGTAGGTTGCAGGGCCACCATCCACTAGTGTGCAGGTGCCATGCAGACTCACCGGCCAGCAGCATGTACAGCTCCCCCATCTTGGAGTGGATGTTGATGGCGGCGCTTAGGAAGTGGAATGCAGATGCGTACTGCTGCATGGTGAGGTGCACCAGCCCCAGGTTGTACAGAATCTTCCAGTCAAAGGGGGCCAGGTAGCTAGCTCGCTTCAGACAGCTGATGGCCTGCAGCAAAAGGCACGTAAACGTAACCCAGGCAGGTATACCACATCACAGCAACGTCAGTGTGCAAGTCATTAACATTGCCTGAATCAAGATGCAAGTACAACTCATGCAAAATCAACCCAAGGTTGCTGGATTTGCAGATATCTCAGTGATGGGTGGAGGATTGTGAAGCAGACACCAGGTATGTAGGTCGGCAAAGATCTGGCAAATGGTGAATAAACGGGCCATTGGTAAGTGTAGATGCTGGGGCAGTTGATGTGGGGATATTAGATTACAGAGAACACGGTGAAAGAACGGATTTGCTCTTTGAGTTAGCACAGGCACAATGGGCCAAATTGCCTCCTTTTATGCCATGGTGCAGATGTGAATGGCCTGCTGAGGGTGAAGTACCCAGTGTCACATTATGGTCAGGATTCAGTGACATTTTGCTCCTGTGCTGTGAAAAATGTTGCTGATTTTAATCTGGAGTTTTGGGAATGTCAGTTTTGGGAATGTCAGTTTTTGCTACCCACATCTGACCGCAGTGCCCAGCAAGCTACCGACAACACCAGATTCCAACTGTTGTCAGGGAGCTGGCATTTAGAAGTATCGCTGTAACACTGGGTGCCCTGAGCTGTCCTGTAAACTGGCTAGCCACTGTGCTGCATCGCCCCAGAGTGAGGACACCTGTTTCTACTGGGGTGGTACAGACTGTAGACAGCAGAGACAGACACAAGGATTTTGGATCAGCAGTGAATAGAGACAATGCTGGAAAACTCAACATCTATGGGAGGAGAAACAGTCAACATTATAGGTTGAAAACCCTTCATTGTGATTCTGTTTTTGCTGACTTTCGAAGACGTGGACAAATTATGTGATCAGGTCGGTGGAAAGGTGTTGCTGCCTGTCAATGCGACCATCAGCAGGTGTGGTCACAGGTAGGGGATGGCACTTTATTTGTCACGTGTACTGAGGTACCGTGAAAATACAGCTCAGTACAAACATCACTATACATAAGCAGTTAGATACATCTTAGAGCAGCATCTCAGATACAGTACCAGTGTATAGCAGTGGTATACTGAGACAGTGTTACACAGTCGTGTAGGAAGGAACTGCACATGCTGATTTAAACCGAAGATAGATACAAAATGCTGGAGTAACTCAGGCATTTTGGGTCCGAAAAAGGGTCTCGACCCG
Organism: Malacoraja senta; assembly: GCA_038087875.1. Lineage (NCBI taxonomy): Eukaryota > Metazoa > Chordata > Chondrichthyes > Rajiformes > Rajidae > Malacoraja > Malacoraja senta. The sequence continues at coordinate 675,429 of CM075993.1, forward strand.
AACGTCACCCATTCCTTCTCTCCAGAGATGCTGCCTGCCTGTCTGTCCCGCTGAGTTACTCCAGCATTTAGTGTCTACCTTCAGTATAGTCGCCAGTATACAGTTTGGCTCCATTTTCACAGGAGCAGAGTAACTGTTGCTCACTAGAAGCTCATAACCACAGAGTGGAGCCAATCCCAGCCTCCCTGCTGATCCATCGCTCATCGACATACTTACTGCGACGTATTTCTTCTTGCCGAAGAAAACACATTCCAATGTTATTCCACAGGGGCGGGCTCTCAGGGATGGCATGGGCCGCTATTCTGTACTTGCTCAATGCCACGTCATAGTCATTGTGAGACTGCATCATGCTGCCTGCAGCCAGGATGGCCTGAACACAACAAACAGGAGCCTAGAATTACACTGCACACCTCAAGTAACACAAAGATCTAACACAACGGGTGGAGCTGTTGTCTCACAGCCCCACAGATTCAATTGGGTGCTGATGGTATAGAGTTTGCACATTCTCCCTGAGACCGGCTGGGTTTCCTACCACATAACAAAGATGTGCGGGATTGGAGGTTAATTTGCCTCTGTGAATTGGCCCAGTGTGTAGAGTGGGATAACATAGAACTAGTGTGAAAGGGTGACTAATAATCAGCATGGACTGGGTGGGCTGAAGGGCCTTTCCATGCTGTTTCTCTAAACCTAAAACCAAATGTAGTTACCAGAGCAAGTCATCTTGATTAAACGGCCTTGATGTTGTTGAGTAAACAGCCACCGTGCACAGTATCTTAACCTGCCATGTTCAATATCCTCAGCCCCATGCTCAGATCCCTAATTTCCCCAAAACTGAACAGGAGGATCTGCTGGGATTACACATACACTTGCTCAATCATTGCACACATTCCCGAGAGCACTAGAGAGGCTGCACAGACAAGGACAGGCTTCTCAATGTTAAATACTTTGATAAAAATAGCATTTCCCATGACAGAGGGGTCAGTAATTAGCAGATTCAAGTTAATTAGTCAACTCCTGCAATGTAAACTTCCAATTACAAAGTCAACCAAGTGAATCTTTGCTCTCCCATCCAAGGTAAATCTGTGGTACGGACACCCCACAGCACCTCACGGACACCCCACAGCACCTCACGGACACCCCACAGCACCTCACGGACACCCCACGGACACCCCACAGACACCCCACGGACACCCCACAGACACCCCACAGACACCCCACAGACACCCCACAGACACCCCACAGCACCTCACGGACACCCCACAGAAACCCCACAAGTCCAGGCTGACTCGTATTCAAGCTTCAAATATCGTTTGACTTTTCCAATCTCTCACCAATGCGAATGATGTGACATTTTCCTCATTATGTTCCACCTGCCAACTCCAGCCCGGTCCTGTTAGAATGTACTCTGTACCACTTTGTAACATGAACATGAATTTACAGCTTCCTCTAGTCTGCGCGTTCCCAGCACAACATTGCAGTTAGACACTTCCAGTGGGGAGTTCCCATTGAGGCAACACTGTCCGTAGGTTTTCTCCTCTATGCCAATGACCAGCCCTTTCATGAAGTTCTCAATGGAAACACAAGACATCGCAGTTGTGGACCTCTCCTTAATGGGATTGTTCAGCAATAAACATTTATTGTAACTTAGTTAAGGGAGAAAGTCTGTTAAATGATTGAATCTTATGAAGTTTCACAGCAGGTTCTATTCAAACAGATTAATCAGTACCTTGTAATTGTTGGGGTTGTAGGTGAGAGCATTTCCTAGATGCTCAAAAGCTTTCTGGTATACTCCAAGCTGAAAGCCAGAAACATTTTTACATTCAGTCTTAATAAAATGTATAAACAATGTGACAGCATTATTGTGTAGAAGGAACTGCAGATGCTGGTTTAAAACCAAAGATAAAGACACAAAAAGCTGCAGTAACTCAGCGGGTCAGACTGCATCTCTGGAGAAAAGGAATAGGTGACGATTTTCTTCAGACTGGAGAGTCAGGGAAAAGGGAAACGAGAGATATGGACAGTGATGTAGAGAAATGTATAACAAATGAAAGATATGCAAAAAGTAATGATGATAAAGGAAACAGGCCATTAGCTGTGTGCTAGGTGAGAACGAGTAGAGAATGGGACTCAACAAGACCACTTTGAAGCTGGTTCCCAGAACCCGCCCTATACCAAGTCGACACGACTGCATTTTTCTCTGCTCTTCATCAGAGCATCGTCAGCATGAGGAGCAGTGAGATCACCCTTCACAACCCGACAGTAAAGGCCACAGGTAAATACACTGGAGACAAGGTGTGCAAACGGACCGGGGGGGGGGGGGGGGGGGCTGCGTGGCCCAGAGACGGGCACTAACACAGTGTGGACTGCGTGGCCACGAGACGGGCACTAACACAATGTGGGCAGCATATGTGAGCAGTGTGTAAACATACCATGCCATAACCGAGCAATCACATTTTAGTAAACTCGATCTTCCTCAAAGCTTTTAAATGTTGTTTGAAAATTTCACACAAATGTTTTCTGACAAACACAGGCAGTGGCTTTGTTAACAAGGACAGGGAAAATGGTTAAAGCCAAGTGGTCGCATGGAGAGTTTACAACACAAAATGGAACTTTACCTGCAAGTACAGTAAGCCCAGAGTTGTCAATAGCTCAGCATTTTCAGGTGAATACCTGTAGGAAGGAATGGCAGAGTTAAAAGAAACTAATAACCTCAAAAACTACAGATACTGGAAATAAAAAAGATATTGGGGGTATTGAGCAGATGTGGCAGCAGATGTCCAGAAGAGAAACTGAATTGATCATTAGAATGAGAAGAAGGGTTATTGGGCAGACATGATCATTCTGTTTCTCTCTCAGTATGGTCAAAGTCTTTGCTTGGATATTCTCCCCAAATGATGCTCCACTCTGCTTATCCTCTACGGTTTGCTGGTTTCACCACAGATAACTGACCGCCACCTGTTCTCTCCCCCCAGCTACGATGTTTTGTCAAGTTTCCATTGCGAAATTCATGAAAGGGCTAAAGTCTGAAGAAGGGTCTCGACCAGAAACGTCACCCATTCCTTCTCTCCAGAGATGTTGCCTGTCCCGCTAAGTTACTCCAGCATTTTGTGTCTATCTTTGGTTTAAACCAGCATCTGCAGTTCCTTCCTACACAGCCCCCCCCCCCCCCCAGCTCATCTGGTTAGCAGTCTTTGGAGACCAACCTCCAGCTATATCCCAACTTCCCTGATCTCTCCACCTTCCCACTTCTCTCCAAACTCTCTTCACTTCAATCAACACACTGAGAAATCTCACATTACTAACCCTAACCCTCTGCCACTTCTTCTACTGTGCCCATTTAACTGTTATTATCCCTTATCATGTATCTATACACAGTAGTTGTAATCATGCATTGTCTTTTTGCTGACTGGTTAGCACGAAACAAAAGCTTTTCACTGTACCTCGGTACACGTGACAATAAACTAAACTCAACTGAACATGGCTCCCACTGTGCTCTGCATTATTTCCTTCAGACATCAAAACCAATGCATCATTGTAGAATGAATGAAATAATCACAATTCATCACGGTTCCACACTTACTCCACTGCTTTCTTATAAATCTCCACGGCCCCTTCGGTGTTTCCCTCTAGCAGGTAAAGTTTCCCAAACACCACGAAGGTCAGATCATGTTTGCTGCTTTGTAGTGCACAGTTCAGATGTACCTTGGCCTGTGGACACAGAAACATGAGCATAAGGGACAGGAGCAGGGGTAGGGGTGGGCTAACCAGCCCGAGCCGGCCCTGCCATAACACCTGATCTGTAACATCTGCCCTCCATGCACTGCTGTAAGAAACCATCACAAATGTACCCTCGAAATATATCCCCAATACCCATGTCAAGTTGATTTGAAAAATCTAAATGATGGTTGTGATTTTCATGAATATATGGCAGTAACTTTCCTGTTTCCCCCCACATTTACTGAGTTATATTCTGGTCTACAGGATAGATAGTTGGTGTTTGGGGGTTTACATTCTTTGTCACAGTGAACTCTGGTCTACAGGATAGATAGTTGGTGTTTGGGGGTTTACATTCTTTGTCACAGTGATCTTACCCTTCCTATACTTTTCTCAGACCGATCATAGCATGTTCCTTTCTGCAGTCAGTTTCCTCGTTATCCAAATATGGCAAAGTTCTTTAACTGCATGTTAGCCACATTTCAGATCAAACCCTCCAGAGATGTGCCCAATATTCTGACAGCCTTTTGTTATGACCTTGTTAATCTGCACCACTTCAAAATCAAGGACACAAATGATATGTTACATATTCTACAGCAAAGATTAACGAGTCCTTTAGCCTTCCCTGCAACCAGTGCCTTGATACCCAGGACTGATCCCTGCTGAATATCCGTAATTTAAATGTGAACTGAAAGATACAAACCATTGAGGGTTATGAGCCAAATGCAGGCAAATGGGCCCATGGGCCTGTTTCCGTGCTGCTCTATAACGACACAACCGAATATAGACAGTGTAGTTTTAGGCTGGCATTCTCAAATTCATCCCCTAATACAACAATATAATTACACTCACAATAATAAGAATTGGCCATCCTTCCTACCTACTTCATTAGCATACTAGCCCAAAGGGAAACAAAATCTCATTATTGTTAATCATTTTCCCATCTTGTACTGGACATGGACCTGTGGGATGAACCATCTGGAACAGACTGGCTGTTGTACAATTCACTCCCGATGCCTTGGCATGAATCCAGGAGCCAAGGTTTCAGCAATGTAAAAGCAGTAGCTCTTCTTGCACGGCATCCTGTCTGGTCCAGGTTCACTCATTTTCTCCTGTCTATCTTGCTGCAAGGATGCCCAGATCCTCTCCTTCCTCCAGACGGCAGTGTACCCTCTGGTAATTACCCTTCACTTCGAGTCCTTTTAAACTAACCTCACCATCTTTGTGCTTTTAATAATCAGATACTTAAGTGCCCTTCAGGAAGTAAAACTATACAAGATGTCTCTCGGGAACATTAACAATGGATACTGGGGTATCTAACAATTTGTCAGTAATAACAAAAGATGCTGGAAATATTCAGGTCAAGCCACATCTGTGGGAAGAGAAAGGTGACGTTTTAGGTTGAAGATGTTTCATCAGAATTGGGAAAGAGGCAAAGATGTTTGTGAAGCTTCAGGAAGGAACGATGTCTATGATAGGTAAATCTTGAGTTTCCATTGGGGTAAGCTGTGAGGAAGCAGTTAGTGAGTGAGAACAGAGGCAGGTCAGACAGGGCATGTCTGCAACTCAGAGGGGGAAATTAATATTAAAGTTATAAGTATATTACGACAGGTGACTAATAGCTCGGGCAAGAGGTGGATTTAGGCAGCCTCATAATGGAAGAGATAGGGAGATTTTGTGAAGGAATTTAAGGGAACATAGTCCAGGCATCATAGTCCAAGCTTCCAATGGACGTGCAGTTAATAACAAACAGAATGTGGATCAAAGTTAGAAACTGCAGAATTGTGCTGATACTGGAGTTAAATAGACAAGATGCAATCAACGCACGATCACACTCTGGGTCTCACGTGATCCTCACGCCACTAAATCACTTACCTTCCAGCCGTCATATCCCGAAGGCTGAAGGGAGCTAATCTGCGGGCTTGCTGAAGATGCAGCTCATGGTGCACAGAAGATATTTTGGCTCCCCATTTAGTCCATGAAGCCAGTGCGCCACTGACATATACTGTGGACGGTCAGCACCACAAGTCCCTTAACCTCAGTACCGTTACCCAACACAGATCCCTCACTTAGTTTTGTAATATCCAAATGGCAGGAAAGTGTTAAAAATCAGGTTGGAAGCATTGGCAATCATGTTGAGCCAGAAGTACTGAGATAACAATGCGTCTCACCTTCATCAGAGACCAGTGGCAGACAGTCACTACCTTTCTAGATGGTTTTAAGGTGAGAGCTCAAAGTCTAAAGGAGATGTGCGGGGCAGCTTTTATTTTACACACAGAGGGTGGTGAGTGCCTGGAACATGCTGCTAGGGTTGGTGGTCGAGGCCAATATAATAGTGGAATTTAAGAAACATTTGGATAGGCACGTGGATATGCAGGGAATTGAGGGATATGGATTATGTGCAGGTAGATAAGAGGTAGTTTGGCATCATATTTTGCACAGACGTTGTAGGCCAAAGCCTGTTTTTGTGTTCTAATTTCCCTTTTCTAGCTTGCAGTTAACGCCGCACTTTCCCACTAGGGGACGCCGTTTCTCCGAACTTACACCATCAGTTTTTTTCAATATTTTCAATATTCTTGAGTCAGTATAAAGAAAGGCCTTCAGGTCCACAACATTCATGTTGACCATCCAAGTTCCAATTATTCTTGCAGTTTTCTAAACAATAACTTCATGACATATAAAGACAAGCTAATTTAATACAGAAGGCATGACATTTTACTTTGCATCCAATCCATGGTGTTTCTCTTCTGGAAGTGTTTGATGGGATAGTATAGACGTTTTGTTGCTTATCTAACCCTTGCTGTCCCTGCCATGGGAGTGTTTGACTGGACAATGCAGAGGCAGTATCCATCTCATGCAGTCTACTCTCGACTGTCTCCATGATGGTGTCTTAACAGCAGCAAGTTTCAACTCATATTCATCTTTGTTTAAAACCCTAATGTTGACACTTTCAAAATGTCAAAACACTTCATGCACAATATCCATTCTTTGCATTGACAGCGTTAGTCTTGATGAGCAGAAAAATATAGACAATAAAATGATTCTGCAGTGAAACGTTTAGAAGTTGTATAGTTAGTTACCTTCTCAAAATTCTTCAAGTGCATAAAACAGACTCCCAGATTGTGACTGATTTCCTAAATGGATGTAAGTGGAACAGAGGTAAAATTACATGGGATATCTGCAGATGGAATGGTGATCATTCTCATTTATAGATTAATAAAATGTGCAACACATTCCAAACCTCTTATCACCCACTGTGTGTTTCTTAATTTCATACTCAACTATGATTTTTATGTTACCAGCAGAGATAGTTGATATCTACTTCATCAGTTCCTCTTGGAAATGCTGGTAAAAATGTTAGTAATTCCAGTGAATATAACCCTGGTTTAATCAGTAGAATGTGTTCATTCAAACTTTTAAATCCATGTTTGGATTAATAGTGTAACGTGATAGTTGTCACGCTTAATATTGTGCCCTCGAGGTTTACTCGTGTAACTTACCCAATCCTTTTCATTTAGTTTAGCAGCTTCACTGTAAACTTCAATTGCTGCCTTGTGTTTCCCAAGCAAATACCTATGAAGAAAGGAGAATATTCAGCCGTCCTCCACTAAGACAGGAAGGAAACACACTACAATATTCCAAAGCACTTTCAAGTCAATGGCAACACCAGAGTTGCAGCGAGCACTGGTAAGGTGAACAGTCTTTGAAAAGTATGTGGCCCAGTTGCTGAAGGCGTTACTACTGAAGGCACAATGGAGGTGGGTGGTGAAGGTCACAGGATAGCTCTCAGAGCAATTGTCACAAATTGACTAATAGGAGGTGGCAGAGGCTGGGAGAAACAAAAAAAACTGTATTAATAGACAAGAATGATCAATATACGAAGATAGAAATTAGGTGATTGGCATCTAGGGTTTGTGCACGGAATTAGCCGTGCGGTTGTGAGGGGTAGGGTGTCGCGACACGAGTGGGTTGTGTGGTGCGATGGGGAAGGGACAGGGCTATTTACCGAATAGTATGTAAATTAGGACAGTGAAGATCAGAATTAGAAGGCATAAGCCTGCTCCACATGGACACCTTTCAGTTATTGCTGTCGTGCACAACTTACAGTGATCTAGCAACCTGTTTCAAGTTGTCCACGTTCTGCGGGTTTAGAATCGCACAGGTCTGAAACAGTTCAAAGGATTCTTGAATCTTTCCTTCCAAACGGAATATTAGTGCTGAAACAAGAGTTTGGACTTACTTGACAGACTACACATACCAAACCACAATCACTAGGATGCAACTTCATAGATGATAAATGAACAGATGACCAGATCTTGTTTATTTGCAATTAAAGGAAAAACATCTGATCTCAAATTTAAAATAGTCACAGAAATAGGTGTACGTGTCTTCCAGAGCAGAGCTGAGCTACAATGGCCAGTGACAGGGAAGGGAGAGCTCCGACCTGCTCATCGATGTTCTGCACCACTGGGGGAATTCAATAAATCTGGCGAAGATAGACACAGAGTGCTGGAGTAACTCAGCGGGTCAGGCCACATCTCTGGAGAAAAAGGATGAGTGGTGTTACCGGTTGGGACCCTTCTTCACATCTGACCCGCAATGTCACCCATCCTTTTTTTTCCCGGAGATGCTACCTGACCCTCTGTGTACTCCAGCACTTTGTGTATATCTTCGGTATAAACCAGCATCTGCAGTTCCTTTCTACATACTCAATAAATCAGGCCTTTTGTATGGTGGCGCCTGAAGGAAATATTCACCAAAGCTGTTTGGTTATCATAAATATTTCAGATTCACTCCCTCGTAACCCCAGTTCATATTGTGTCGCTCATTTCCAATGCCTTATGAGATGGCCAAGCATTGTCTTACAAGCCGGACGGTCAGTGCATTATCAGTCACCCATGCCTGGGAGTAAAGCAAACTCACTTCTCCGTACTGCTAAGGACGTCCCAAATAAACATCTGGTGTCAGACCCAACCCTACCGGTCCCTGGCACCAATCTCCCAAGGAAGCAGTGGACGACGCTGAATAGATTCAGGACTGGACATGGCCCCTGCTTGGCCAGCCTTCACAAATGGGGCAGCAGCCCAACCCCACGGTGTGCTTGTGGAGAGCAGCAAACAATGCAACACATCATTGAAGCATGCCCTCAAAAAAGACTTAAAGGAGGACTTGTCACCCTTCATACAGCAGATCAAGAGGCAACTGCTTGGCTAAAGGACTTTGCATTCGCTAAATAAATAAACTTCTCCGTACTGCTACTGAAGCACCAAAGGCCCATCAGCAGCTTCTAACTGCAGCACAAATTTCCCAATGATCCCCACTCAGAGAGCCACTAACGTTGGACAGTTTTAAATAGCCAGAATTGCTCTGTATACTGTGTAACATCTCACCTTGTACATAGACAGCATATTCACACATCCCCTGCGTCTCCTGCAGCTGTTCTTTGATGATTGCCTGAAAAATAATTGACAACTGTTGATGGTCTCCTGATGCAACAGCCCAGTGTCCCAGCAACAAGGTAATCCTTTCACTCATTAAGCACTGGAAGAAACACTTTCCTCACTTTGAAGAAAGAACATGAGAGCATTTTGAGATAATACAGACAGCAGTATAAGCCTGCATCATATTCCTCCAGTTACTATTCTAGAGCACCATTGCAGAGAGGTGAGACCTTGTAGCTCATAGCAGGAATATATATGCTTTTACATCAGCAATATGATAAAGGAGATTGCCCACAGAAAACAAACTACAATCAGTCCACAATGCCATGGTAGCACGGAGCTGCTCCTCGTTATCCTGCCCTGCCCAGTGACAGGGCATTTCTAAGGATTACTCGAAGGAAACAGAAAATGTAACCAGCAATTTAGCCCCATGCAAATCTGACCACAATTTGTGCTTGAGCACTTGGCTGGCTTTGCAGCCACAGAAAGCTTTCCTCTGGCTGGAAGGCGTGCACGTTTGAACTGGTATTTGCCCGTGTGTGAAGGTAGCAGGACCCTTCTTCAGTTAAATGAATCCACGCTCACCTTGCAGGTCTCATAGTCCTTCCTAATATAATGCAAATGTATCAGCCAGTTCCTTCTCTCCAGAATGGGAAGTTCTGGTGCTGTATAGGGAAGATCAACACAAAACACCATTCAGAAACCGCTGACACATCCAATGCACAGAATAATGTTCCCGTAATTGCTGGCACAACAATCCTTTCAGAAAACAGGTCTAACAAGATGAGACATAATTTCCACTCCAAACAATCTACAGATATGCCGTTACAAATCCTCTACATTTGTACAACAGCTGGATGTTCCTGATCCAGCGTCTCATCTGATGCAGTGGCGTAGCAGTAGAGATCCTATTACGGTGCTATCTATATGGAGTTGGATGGGTTTGATGTTCCCAATATTTAGCTAGAAATAAATGCAACATCCATTAAGGGTGGGGAACGTTGCTACTGATCATTAACTCTCTGGGTGTCGATGCATGTGATGGCAACTGCTGAAGTAAGAATTGGGGTTGGCTGTGATGTCTCTGAGCAAAGGGCCAAATACTCCCGACATACAGCACATGTCTGAGACAGCACACAACATCCCTGTACACCTCTGAGCAAGGCTAGGAGGGTAACACTAACTCTCATGGTTCAAGCATAAATTAAACAGAAGAATGAACATCACCTTTTTTCGATCGTAATTTCCTAATATCAGCTGAAGCATCAGACTGTTGTAGAATCTGGAGAAATTGAATTCAGAAATGCAGTGAATCAAATGGCAACTCACATCCCATCCCCATCATCAGTGGAACCTGATCTCACATCCCACCCCCATCAGTCAGTGGAACCTGATCTTCCAAGAATATTTACCACATTCTTATTTCCCAATTTGTTGTAATTTTTTGGAGCCCCAGTGTCCACTCCAGAGCAGACTTGCATTAAACATTTATTCTGTTTCAGTCCTTGATTGTAATCATGCATTGTCTTTCCGCTAACTGGATAGCACGCAACAAAAATGTTTCCATTGTATTTTGGTATAAATGGGAATAATAAACTAAACTAAACTAAGGGTCTGCAGAGGTTAGATACAGAATAAAGCCCCTCCGCACTATCCCATCAATGTAATGCACCACAATAAAGGAAGGAAAACCCAAAGCGTGTGATTCTTATTACTCCTGACAAAATAAACATGTTAGGTCTGATGGGCACATTTGTTGGTGCCAGTTAGGAGATCCACTCCATGCCCATGAAGGTAATGGATTGAAACTTTCCAAAATGGACAGGGAAAACATTCAATCTATAGGTCTCTGGCAAGCTTTGTTTTTTTTTGTGACTTTTAAAAAATGCGCTGTAAAAATCTACCAAGAAATAACAATACCCAAATTGTGTTTTAAGACAAAAAAACAAAATGCTAGAGGAACTCGGCAGGTCAGGCAGCATTCGTGGAGGCAACGGTCCAGGGACATTTTGGATCGAGATCGGAAAGATTATCTGTCCATTCCCTCTACAGATATTTCCTGAACCGCTGAGTTCCTCCATCATTTTGGTTTTTGCTCAAGATTCCAGTATCTGTAGTTAGCGGAGTCAGGGGATATGGGGAGAAGGCAGGAACGGGGTACTGATTGGGGATGCTCAGCCATGATCACATTGAGTGGCGGTGCTGGCTCGAAGGGCCGAATGGCCTACTCCTGCACCTATTGTCTTTTGGTACTCGTGTCACCTTGTGTTTTTAGATATTTGATTGTTACTTACAGGTTCTTTCTCCAAATCTGCCATTCTGTTGCAAGAGAGCAGTAGTCAGTTGGACAGATCAAAAGGTGCACCAACTTCCAACAAGTCCACACAGGCTCACAGTCCTTACAATCTGCCTGTTTATTAAAAAAATATGAAATACCAATAACAACTATTGTAGGATCCATTTCCTGTCCCAGCTTCTCAACCTGTACTACAAGTCAGCACATATTTTTCCAATTAATCTGTTTTTAATAACAGGTTGGAGTGATAGGTAAATGCTGATGATGTCTGGACCTCCAAATGTCAGAGAGACCTATTAGCAAGTTTGAAGCCGATGGATAGACAATGGCAGCACAGATCAGGAAAATATGTAGAGGGTGCGAAAGAGGTTTATGAATTACGCCAGCACTGTGTGTCTTTTTTGGAAACTGACACCTGCAGTTCCTTGTTTCTCCAATTTACCAGAAAGTTGTCAGGATTAGAGGATGTTTAGCTACAGGAGGAGGATGGACAAACTTGCGGATTGTTTTCCCTAGAATGTCAAAGGGGAGAGCTGATAGAAGTTTATAAAGTTATAAGAGGCGTGGATAGGGTAGACAGTCAGAACCTTTCTCCCAGGGTGGAAATTTCAAAGATTAGAGCGTGTAGCTTTACGGTGAGAGGTGGGAAATGTAACTGGTGTGTGCAGGTCAGCATAGTGAGTCGCTGGGGGACCTCCACAGCCCTGGGCTGCGCTGTGATCAGATGCTGCTCAAAGAGGCTGAGCGCTTGGATCAGACGCAGCATGCAGCGACATGGAGCAGTGGTGGAGGATATTGACTACATGGGCCTTGATGGACCCCTGCAACTTCAACTCAGTGCCGCCGTCAGGACAACGGGCCTTGATGGAGTTAAGAATCTTCTTAACCCTTCGAGCTGGCACCCTCCCTCACCTATTTTCTATTTTACATTGTTTAACATTTTAAAATTGAACAAGATGTCGCTGGAAATGTGGAGCCTCTTGTGTACTGTCTCGGTGTAATCCACTATTGTCACATTCTTGTACTTAAGTCTGATTGTGCCTATATATGGTAAGATTTTTACTGAACTATGCCAAAAGGGAATTCCACTGTCCCTAGGTACAAGTGACATAAAGTACCATTGACAGTGGATGTGGAGAGGATGTTTCCACTAGTGGGAGAGATAGATAGATTCTTGATTAGTACGGGTGTCAGGGGTTATGGGGAGAAGGCAGGGGAATGTGGTTAGGGGGAAGAGATAGATCAGCCATGATTGAATGGTGGAGTAGACTTGGTGGGCCGAATGGCCTAATTCTGCTCCTATCTCCTATGACCTGGTGAACCACAGTCCGGGCCGGGCTGGGCCGGGCCTGGCGTTACCACGGCAACCAGCCGCCGCTACCGTCGGCCCAGCCCCGGGCCTCTCCCCGCCGGCCTGTGGTACTCGTCCCCCGTCCGCTGCGGACACCGCCCCCAACCCCATCCCGGGCCCCGCTCCCAGCCCCAGCCCCATCCCGGGCCCCGCTCCCAGCCCCAGCCCCATCCCGGGCCCCGCTCACCCCTGGGCCCGGCCTCGGCCTCGGCCGCCATGACACTGCGCGCCTCCCCGCCCCGGCCTTCCCCCGCTCTGTGACGTCAGCGCGCTGTACGTGCCCGTCCGACCAGCATCTGCAGCCCCTTCCTCCACATCTGGTAAACCAGCATCTGTAGCTCCTTCCTCCACATCTGGTAAACCAGCATCTGTAGCTCCTTCCTCCACCTCTGGTAAACCAGCATCTGTAGCTCCTTCCTCCACATCTGGTAGACCAGCATCTGCAGCCCCTTCCTCCACATCTGGTAGACCAGCATCTGCAGCCCCTTCCTCCACATCTGGTAGACCAGCATCTGCAGCCTCTTCCTCCACATCTGGTAAACCAGCATCTGCAGCTCCTTCTTCCACACCTGGTAAACCAGCATCTGTAGCTCCTTCCCACACATTGCATTTCCTGGTTGTCCTGCTCAAGCCTGTTCTGATAATTGTCGCACAAAATTTGAAATGCTGTGGCACTTGTTAGTAAATGGATTAATTAGACCTAGGATAGACACAAAAAGCTGGAGTAACTCAGTGGGTCAGACTGCATCTCAGGAGAAAAGGAATATGTGACATTTTGGGTCAAGACCCTTCTTCAGTTCTTCAAACGAGACCTACCGGGGAGCAGAATCTCCAAGCAGTTCCATCTTGACCATTGCAAACCAGCAGCAACAATGAGGCTGACAATAAATTCTGATTTCATCTCTCCATGCCAATGTTCTCCAAATGTGCAAATCTGTTAGTAACAATTATTCCAATCTGAGAGTGACGGCTCTGTGCATCGAAGTGTTCACTCTTTTACTGATGGTCCAACAAGAAAGTCAAAACAAGATGTTTTCTTTTTGCAACTGAAATAGATCAATAGCTAACATACGACTGGTGGAAGTCAGGTGGAAAGGTATGTAACATTAATTTTAGAGTTAATGCTTTGCAAAGACTTTCCCAATCCAATTTACTATTTTACATAGCGAAAAATAAACATCCCATCTGCTCCCAACAGCAAATCTGTGACGTGACTCCCTTTTACTCTCCTCCTTCCAAAGTACCGATCTGCCTGGAATGGCCCAACCCAATTTGAGACATTGCAGTCTTCAAAATTACATGTTACGATAATGGCAACAGAGATCAATTAAAATTTAGTTTAGCATTAAAATTATTCTGATTCTAATCCCATGCTAGTTTCCACTATACGTCACTGGTTATCCTTAGAGTGCAATCTGTCTTGGAAAATAAACACCCCTTGTCTGACCAAGACTTCTGCAACTGCTCCAAATATCACCCTTTCAGGAACACCATAAATGCCACTTTCCTTGATTCTGCCTTTGCTGTCAAAAAAGTGTTCCATTGCAGCACTCCACCATTTAAGCTTAGCAAATGGGAACATCACTTTAAACGCATTCAGAAAGTATTCAGACCCCTTCACTTTTTTCACATTTTACATTACAGCCTTATTCTAAAATGAATTAAATTCTTTTTTTTTAAATCATATACACACAACACCTCATAATAAAAGCGAAAACGTGTTTAGAAATTTTTGTAGTAATTAAAAAGAAATAACTGAAATATCACATTTTCATAAGTATTTAGACCCTTTACTCAGTAGTTTGTTGAGGCACCTTTGGCAGCGATTACAGCCTCAAGACTTCTTGGGTAGGACACTACAAGTTTGGCACACCTGTATTTGGGTAATTTCTCCCATTCTTCTCTGCAGATCCTCTCAAGCTCTGTCAGGTTGGTTGGGAGCGTCGATGCACAGCTATTTTCAGGTCCAAAGATGTCCGATCGTGTTCAAGTCCAGGTACTGGCTGGGTCACTCAAGGACATTCACAAACTTGTCATGAAGCCACTCCTGCGTTGTCTTGGCTGTGTGCTTAGGGCCATTGTCCTGTTGGAAGGTGAACCTCTGCCACAGTCTGAGGTCCAGAACGCTCTGGAGCAGGTTTTCATCAAGGATCTCCCTGTACTTTGCTCCGTTCATCTTTCCCGTGATCCTGACTAGTCTCCCAGTTCCTGCCGCTGAAAAACATCCCCAAAGCATGATGCTGCCACCACTATGCTTCACTGTAGGTATGGTATTGGCCAGATGATGAGCGGTGCCTGTTTTTCTCCAGACGTGACGCTTGGCATTCAGGCCAAAGAGTTCAATCTTGGTTTCATCACACCAGAGAATCTTGTTTCTCATGGTCTGAGAGTCCTTTAGGTAAACTCCAAGCAGGCTGTCATGTGCCTTTTACTGAAGAGTGGCTTCCGTCTGGCCACTCTACCATAAAGGCCTGATTTGTGAAGTGCTGCAGATATAGTTGTCCTTCTGGAAGGTGCTCCCATCTTCAGAGGAACTCTGGAGCTTTGTCAGGGTGACCATCGGGTTCTTGGTCACCTCCCTGACCAAGGCCCTTCTCCCCGATTGCTCAGTTTGGCCAGGCGGCCAGCTCCAAGAGTCCTGGTGGTTCCAAAGTTCTTCCATTTAAGAATGACAGAGGCCACTGTGCTCTTCAGGACCTGCAATGCTGCAGAAATTGTTTTATACCCTTCCCCAGATGTGTCTCGACACAATCCTGTCTCGGAGGTCTACGGACAATTCCTTCGTCTTCATGGCTTGGTTTTTGCTGACATACACTGTCACCTGTGGGACCTTATATAGACAGGTGTGTGCATTTCCAAATCATGTCCAATGAATTTAATTTACCACTAGTGGACTCCAATCAAGTTGTAGCAACATCTCAAGGATAATCAATGAAACAGGATGAACCCAAGCTCAATTTTGAGTGTCATAGCAAAGGGTTTGAATACTTATGTAAATGTGATGTCAGTTAATTTATTTTTATTTACTTTGCAAAAACACCTATTTTCGCATCTTCAATCTGGGGTATTGTGTGTAGATTGATGATTTAAAAAAAAAGAATTTAATCCATTTTAAAATAAGGCTGTAACATAATAAAATGTGGAAAAAGTGAAGGGGTCTGAATACTTTCTGAATGCACTGTTAGGAGGAAGACATATTAGCCTTTTTTCCTACCTTGACATCTTCAGACACTATTTGCAATGCCTTAAGGATTTTATTTTGCATTCTAAGGTTAATGATAAATTAAAATTCAGTAAAATTAGAAAACATTTTTCCTTCTTTGTCAAAAGTGCATTTATTGGGTTTAAAGTTTCACTGTGCTGGTGCCAAACCCACATGTCCTCAGAACAGTATTTCTTGGACCAGAACAGTGCGATGTATTAATCCCATGATAATCATTCAGTAACTGTTCTGACCTGGATGAAAGGAGGACACATAAGAAAAGGTGGAATGGAAATGGATTTTTAGCATTGTCAGTCCCCCTACCCCCAACAGTTCATCCGCTGTATAACACAGCAGACCCAATGGCAAGGTGTTTCCCAAAAGAAAATCCCCCCCTCATGCAATCTCTTGGCATGGACAGAGCTCACTGGCCTTCTCATCCGTTAGAAATTTTCTATGATACACCTTTTTCTCACTTCACTGCTTAACACTGAACTACCAGCAAACCTAAACTGCTTAAACTCCTAGACAGATTAACCCATAAACAACAGGAACACAGCACATCATGCAAGTACAAGTGCCTGTCCATACCTTCCAATTGCAAGTGAAAGTGCCACAGGTGACCTTGGCTTAATTCATAGAGTATTCCTGCAGGCAAGGCTAATTTGTCAGTTTTTCCGTTTTGTAAGCAAACCTGAATTTTTCAGAAAGTAGGGTTGATGACTTCAGTGAGCGATGACGCTCAGCTTCCTGCTGGGTTTGTATGGCAAGGTCAAACACATGGATCTCCATTTGCCAAACAGTCGCTGCTATTTACTCTCATTGGGACTGGTTTCTAACAGGATTGTACTTTCCCCTTCAACTGGGCAACAACGCAGTACAAGATGAAACACCCTAGTGAGCATTCCAGGCACAAAGACCTTTTTTCTACTTGCGTTTCTAGGTGACTGCACATTCCAACGCAAAGTCAACAGCAACACTGGAGATTGCAGAGTAGTCAAAACCATGAACTCCCAGACAAGTCCACAACCAAGAGATTCAAAACCCCTCGTTTGTAGATACAGTGCAGATTAAAAGCATGCTTCCCAATTTGAGTACAGTCATGTCTGTGAGCTACACATGATGGCTGAGAAATGCATGCTTCTTCTTTGCCCTGCTTCACACTCTCATCTCACAAGCACTGGAAGCCACGCAAGGATTACCCAAATTAAACCTTTATCGTCAGTAAATGCTTTGCAGTATTCAAGCTTTACAACTGTGTAAGTTTGTCATGGATTCATCCATTACAGCTACAATTCTTTCATTGTTTGAGAATTTGACAATACATTGTCCCAGTGCAACAAAAGGAGAAACAAAATAAACGTTCTACAGCGTAGGGTTAAGGAATCCAATGCCTGGTCTTAATCTCAGACAACTTTCTTTGATATAATGAATTAAATGACACAATAAATTAGAACTACCCAATACTTGATGCAGAGGTTTAGTTGCTGCTTGGGAACGCAGCAGTTCAAGCAATGATCCTTCAACCCTGATCTCTCTACCCCAGCGTAGCAATACAGGCAGAACTCAGCAATGACAGCAGCCATCATCATCCAGCGTGGGGTGTGGGGAGAGACAGGCTGAACATTGCTCTCTTCCAAATGTTACATGTCTGTATCACTCCTACTGTCTGACGAGATCTGTACAATTTTACAGGTATTTTTTTTTATTTTTATACAGCAACAGTGAACATAGAAAGTACTGGGGGCTTCTGCCGAAGCTGGAGGTGACTGTCGTTAGCTGTAGCAGAGTAGAAAAGCAATGAGAAAAAGAGGGAAGCGGTGAACATTAGGGAAACCCAACAGCACCAGGACTCGGCTCGAGTCGACAACTAGTACTATGGAATATCACAAGGTTAAAAACTTGCTTTTCATTTTAAAAGGGGAAGGACAAAGAGCAGAAAATTCAATCCACATTCCACTAACAGCGCTGAGGTCAAAGGTTAACAAACCTAAAGAAACTGCACAGCAAATATACATATTCTTGAAGGTTTTTAAAGAATAAATATTTTTTTTGTAATTAAACATTATGCAAACACGTGCCACGCTTGCTCTCGCTCAACCATGCATATGCGCTATGTACAATTTGAAAAATACTGTGTCCTCCTTTTAAAAGTCATATACAAAGGTAACCCCAGAGTGCTGCCTTACATTAGCCAATCAACATTCACAAACAGGGAACCTACATACAATTAATGACTGGCTGGAAAAGAGGAGCCAGGTCAAAACAGTTTCAGTTCAATTACTACACACAGA
Source organism: Malacoraja senta (assembly GCA_038087875.1). Classification (NCBI taxonomy): domain Eukaryota; kingdom Metazoa; phylum Chordata; class Chondrichthyes; order Rajiformes; family Rajidae; genus Malacoraja; species Malacoraja senta. The sequence goes on from CM075993.1 coordinate 693,727, forward strand.
GAAAATGAATAAATGAAAGGAAACAGAAGATGGTTCAGCTCTCAGAATGTAGCTACATTACAGATCAAAGCTGGAGGGTTTTTAGTGTGTCACACCCTTCATCCACTTACAATACTGTTGTACATTTTGTGGTTTTTATCTACTTTTTTATTACAATATAATTTACTTAAACTTTCCATTAACAAAAAGTAGGGTAGAACTCCAGCAGTGTCTGCAAGGGCCTGTGCCGCCCACTTTATTTGCATCAGCACTCTGTTGCTAACGGGTTGACAGTTCAATGCAAGCCGAGCCTCAGTCCTCGATGTACTCCCAGAGATCTTTCTCATAGCCTTCATGCACGTGCTGTAGTAACACCTTCCTCCGGCTCTCACAGTATCTGAGAAAGGGAACAGAGAGGCAACTTTTCAGGCGGGAAGCTTGGAGCTATTTGGTCAGGGAATTAATATCCTTTACACCGGTTGCAAGGCACGACCTGGAATGCAGCGTCTGAGTCAAGCTGCAGAAATCTCAGCTACGCTGAGAAGAGACACGGAGATTTGAATGGCCCAATAAGACACTTTAAACATTAGATTGTACATGGCTCCTCCCATACTTCAGATATGTTGAAGTTGAAGAGTCACGGTGACACAGCACACAAACCTGCCCCTGCAGATATTCAATGATTCCATTTACCATCACATCTACACCATGGTGACTCAAGTGTTCATCCAGTTACTTGTTTAATGTTGAGAGCCTCTGCCTCCAACAACCCCCTCAAGCTACATACTCCAGACTCCAACCACCCTCAATGAAAAAGGTCTCCCTTAGAGCTCCTCTAAATGTTACACTTTATTCTAAACCCATGCACACTAGTTTTAGGTACAGTGCATTCAGAAAGTAAGCAGACCCCTTCACTTTTTCCACATTTTGTTACGTTACATTCTAAAATGGATTAAATTCTTTTTTTTTTTTTTAAACAATCTACACATAATACCCCATAATAAAAAAGCGAAAGCAGGTGTTTAGTAATGTTTGCCGTCATTAAAAAGAAATAACTGAAATATCACATTTATATAAGTATTCAGACCCTTTTACTCAGTACTTTGTTGAGGCACCTTTGGCAGCGATTACAGCCTCAAGTCTACTTGGGTATGACGCTACAAGCTTGGCACACCTGTATTTGGGTAATTTCTCCCATTCTTCTCTGCAGATCCTCTCAAGCTCTGTCAGGTTGGATGGGGAGCATCGATGCACAGCTATTCTCAGGTCCCTCCAGAGATGTTCTATCGGGTTCAAGTCCGGGCTCTGGCTGGGTCACTCAAGGACATTCAGACTTGTTACGAAGCCACTCCTGCGATGTCTTGGCTGTGTGCTTAGGGTCGTTGTCCTGTTGGAAGGTGAACCTCTGCCCCAGTCTGAGGTCCAGAACGCTCTGGAGCAGGTTATCATCAAGGATCTCTCTGTACTTTGCTCCATTCATCTTTCCTCGATCTTGACTAGTCTCCCAGTTCCTGCTGCTGAAAAACATCCCCACATCATGATGCTGCCACCACCATGCTTCACCGTAGGTATGATATTGGCCAGGTGATGAGAGGTGCCTGGTTTCCTCCAGACGTGACACATGGCATTCAGGCCAAAGAGTTCAATCTTGGTTTCATCAGACCAGAGAATCTTGTTTCTCATGCCTTTTGGCAAACTCCAAGCAGGCTGTCATGTACCTTTTACTGAAGAGTGGCTTCCGTCTGGCCACCCTACCATAAAGGCCTGATTGGTGGAGTGCTGCAGATATAGTTGTCCTTCTGGACGGTTCTCCCATCTCCACAGAGGAACTCTGGAACTCTGTCAGAGTGACCATCAGGTTCTTGGTCACCTCCCTGACAAGGCCCTTCTCCCGATTGCTCAGTTTTATGAGGAGTCCTGGTGGTCCCAAAGTTCTTCCATTTAAGAATTACGGAGGCCATTGTGCTCTTCGGGACCTGCAATGCTGCAGAAATAGTTTTATACCCTTCCCCAGATCTGTGTCTTGACACAATCCTGTCTTGGAGGTTTACGGACAATTCCTTTGACTTCATGGCTTGGTTTTTGCTCTGACATACACTGTCACCTGTGGGACCTTATATAGACAGGTGTGTGCATTTCCAAATCATGTCCAATCAATTTAATTTACCACTGATGGACTCCAATCAAGTTGTAGAAACATCTCAAGGATAATCAATGGAAACAGGATGAACCTAAGCTCAATTTTGAGTGTCATAGCAAAGGGTCTGAATAATTATGTAAATGTGATATTTCAGTTAATTTCTTTTTAATTACTTTGTAAAAACACATTTTTAAAGGCTGTAACATAACAAAATGTGGAAAAAGTGAAGGGGTCTGAATACTTTCTGAATGCACTGTATTCAGAAGTCTAATATTTAGGAGGAAGACATATTAGTCTTTTTTCCTACCTTGACATCTTCAAATACTATTTGCAATGGCTTAAGGATTTTATTTTGCATTCTAAGGTTAATGATAAATTAAAATTCAGTAAAATTAGAAAACATTATTTTCTTTCTTTGTCAAAAGTACATTTATTGGGTTTAAAGTTTCACTGTGAAGGGCCTGTGGCTGTGTTGTAATTTTCCATGTTCTGTGTTAACACAAACATCGAATATGATGCACAGAAGTTATGCTAAACTGAATTTCAAATGATAGGTTATTAACAAGCAAACTAAATGTATAAGACATATCCCACATTAACAAAAAAAGTTGATGTTAAACAGCTCAGTTTTCCTAATGGAAATAATTGAAATTAAAAAAACAATATTAAAAGATTAAGTGTAAAACTGCCAGTGACATATGACAAAATCATGAAACTGTGAGCAACAATTGTTCCCCTTCTTGGCAAACTGACAGGGACCTCTACTGAAGGACCTCGGGCAGGGTAAACACACTTACAGATGCCCCTGCACCTCAGATTTAGACCAAATAGATCATAAGACATAGGAGTAGAATTAGGCCATTTGACCCAATAAGTCTACATCGAGTCCATCATTGATGTCAACCCACCTGTACTTGTCTTGCACTTTTTGTTTGATGTCCTGCAAGGAGTCCTGGGATATGTCCCTCTCCAGATAGCCAGACAGCACTTCTGTTGCATTCTCCAAGTCTGCCTGATTGTTCTGTGGGAGAGAAGCACACGTTTTCCAGATCAAGTATCCCTGCAATGACGTCAGTATTCTGATCCTGCCAGGTGATTGTAATAACAAATTAAACTTCCTCCTATTGCCAAACTACGGAGTTCTTAATCCTTCTGGCATGTACCACCAGATTCAGAAATAGCTTCTTCCCCTCTGTTATCAGATGACTGAACAGTCCTCCCATAAGCTAGGGTGTAGTCCTGATCTTCCAACCTACCTTATTGTGGACCTTGCACTTTTCCCCTGTAACAGCAACGCTACAATGCTGCAGCACGATATTCTTGCACTAGCTGTTATACGTGCAAGGCTAGATTGTGTCCACGTATACTTTGATTCAACTGCATAGCATGCAAACGAAGCTTTTCACGGTATCTCTGTACCCAACACAATAATAAACCAATACTTTACAGTAGGATGGCGGGTTTAGACGTGTTCAAAACCTTGTGTTGGAGATGTGGGCCGTAGGAGACCCTGCAGCAGCCTGGGGCTCACTTAGATCAGGCATCGTTGCAAGTGGCTGGGTGGGCATTACACGGCCTACAGCGGCATGGAGCGGCTGTGGGTAACGACAATATTGCCTGGCAGGCTGACTCCTGCAACTCTGACAGTGTCGCCGCCATCTTACACGCTTGTACTTGAGTCTTGTGTCTATGTATAGCAAGATATTTACTGAACGGTATATAAAAGGAGTTTCAGTGTATAAGTACCACTGCGTACAAGTACCATTGTAACACTAGATAATTTGGTGGCCCATGACATGGTCCACATTTTTGCTGATTAAACTGCAAAGTTGAACATTTGCAGACACCTCTTGGTTAGTTTCTCCATTCTTCTCTCCCTACCATACCACGATCCACCTATCACTTGCCAGCTCAATCCACACCCCTTCCCCTCACCTCTTTCTACCAGCTACCTCCCCTCTATTCCATCAGTCTGAACAAAAAATGTTAGCTGTCCATTTTCTTCCACCAATGATACTTGACCCACCAAGTTCCTCCAGCAATTTGCTTTTTGCTCCAATGCAAAGTAACTTTTAATTGTATTGTGTGGGTCACAGGATGGAGTGGCTATGAATAGAGACACGTCAATCAGCTCAAAGATGAAAGTTCAGCTGATAAGATTACGCTGTTTCTTTCACTCTTTGGTAATGAGATAAGAACGTATAGCAATCTACACAAGTTCCAGGTTTACAGCATTTAATGAATAGTTTTCAGAATCTGGCAACATCAGAGATGAGCATTTCATCTTCGTATTGGCCATCTCAAGGGGTGACAGCAGGCAGAAACTGTATCTGCAATGGAACAAAAGCAAAGTACTCCAGATGCTGGGAATATACTGTAGATCAGGCTGCATCAATGGAGTGAGATATCATTAACACTTCAGGTGAAGAAAGGTAAAGTCTGAATCTTTAACTTGCTCTCTCTCCACTTGCTAGATCTTGCAAAGTGGGGATATGTGACATTCTCACCCAACTCTGACAGCTAGAGCATGCTAGTATTGGACAGAGATCTTTCTAAACATCGTTTGTGGAGCTGGGACATTGTGGAGGAACCAATTTTAATTCTAAAGGGATATCAATGAGGGAAAATATCCCATCTATATCTGGGCATGGATTTAACAGCGTCTTTGGATAAAGTTCATGAGCACAAGTCCTGCTAAAATGTAAATCACTTCTCATAACAGCAACTCAGTGCATTGCAAGGTCACCCACAAGGTGGATGTCAGATGATTATTCCTCAGTCGCATTTACACACAGCGGTCATACCTATCAATTCCCAAAACCACAGTGGTTGCCATGGAATGACATACAATATTACATGGTTTGTTGATGGGGACAGGCCAAAATGAGAAACTAGACTTTAGGTTCTCTGGAAGCTAGGCCGGTTCTCTGGATGCTTTCAAGAGAGAGTTAGATAGAGATCTTAAAGATAGCGGAGTTAGGGGATATGGGGAGAAGGCAGGAACTGGGTACTGATTGTGGATGATCAGCCAAGATCACATTGAATGGCTCGAAGGGCCCAATGGCCTCCTCCTGCACCTATTGTCTATTGTCTAAATAGAGGCACAGATACAAGACAAAGGAAGTCACAGTCAACATGTAGAACACAATGGTTCAGCCAGAACAAGAGAACTGCCTTCAGTTAAGGGTGTCACATTTAGGAATAATTTTAATGTTTTAGGAAGGATACAAGAGGTTTACTGAAATAATTCCAGAGAAGACCTTCATTATTTGGAGAGACTGGAGAAGCTGGGGCAGATAGGTGGCAGGGCAGGTAGTGTTGAGGAAACATGGAGTCTGCAGAGGACTTGGACAGGTTGGAAGGGGTAAAGAAGTGGCAAATTAAATACAGTATTGCAAAGTGTGCATTCATGCACGTTGGTAGAAAGAATAACGGTGTAGACGATTTTCTAAATGGGGAGAGGATTCAGATATCGGAGGTGCAAAGAGACTGGGTAGTGGTGGTGCAGGATTCGCAAAAGGTTCATTTGCAAGTTGAATCAATAGTAAGGAAGACAAAAGCAATGGTAGATTTCATTTTGAGGACTATAATATAAAATCAAGGATGCAATACTGATGCTTTATAAGGCACTGGTCAGATTACATTTGTAATATTGTGAGCAGTTTTTGGCTCTATACCCAAGGAAGTATGGGGCTGGAGTTGAAGAGAGTCCAGAATGATCCTGGGGATGAATGGGTTAACGTATTAGGAGCGTTTGATGGCTCTGGGCCTGTACTTGCTGGAGTTTAAAACGATGAGGAGGGGCGGGGGGGATCTCATTGAAACCTACCGAATAATGAAAGGCCTGGATAGAGTGGATGTGGAGAGGATGTTTCCACTACTGGGAGAGTCTGGGACCCAGACGGCACAGCTTCAGAATAAAGGACATATCTTTGGAATGGGGAAGGTGACATTTCTTTAGCCAGGGGGTGGTGAATCTGTGGAATTCATTGCCACAGGTGGCTGTGGAGGCCAAGTTATTGCATAGTTTTTTAAAGGGAGATTAACAGGTTCTTGATTAGTAAGAGGGTGAATGATTATAGGGATAAGGCAGAATGGGCTTGAGGGGAAAACAATAGGTCAACCAGAGTAGACTCAATGTGCCAAATGGCCTAATTCTACTATGTCTTATAATAATAATAATAATAATAGATTTTATTTATATAGCGCTTTTCAGGACTCAAAGTCGCTTTACAATTGAGAGTCAGGAATAAACAAAACAAAATAGAGCAGTAAGACAGAGGGGAGGGGAACATGGGACTAAGGGTATGCAGAGGTGACCGAGATGGCAAGAGAATCTGCTAGAAAACAATCAGGGCCACCCAGTTTGAGGACAGTGGTGGGACAGGTATGCCCTGAAGAATCATAGAATGGTTGCCACACATTTAGTCCAATTGTTTTACAAAATATATAGAGAGGACCTGTAATTATAGGCAGAAGGATCTAAAAGCAATGATGGAGAAGGAAGTCGATTGGTAGAGTGACCTGAGGAGGAACATATTTTAGGTAACCAATGGTTGTGGTTTGGACTGCACTGCTGGGGGTAGCAGTGGAGGCACATTCAACTGAAGCATCTACACAGAGCTGGATAAGTATCTGAAGGAAAAGGATTTGTGGTCTACGTGCAGAGGCGTGTGGATTAAGACAAAACGGATTGGCTACGAGTAGGGCCAATCTATAGTCAATGGGCCAAATAGTTTCCTGCCATATGGTACCAAATCTGGTGGTCCCACAAACCAGATGAATGCTTTGCTTAAATGCCTGTCAAGATTCTAGCATCAAGATCAGAATACAAAATCTCATACATCTAGATAGCTCTGCTACAAAAGAATAATTGTGATCCTAAGAAACCTTGAATTATAGAAAATAGTGTTATAACAAGAATAGTGCTGACGAGAAATAGGGTTAGGAGCAAGAGTGTTTCAGACTTGCAATAACAAAGATCATTTTCCTCACAGGATTTTCAAAACTAAAGGTATTTTTAATAGTTCTGAGTTTATTTGTGTTACTGTAAGCTAAAAATACTAAAGGCTGCATATAACATTGTTTAATAGAATATCTTCACACAAGTGTCAATGGAAGCAAATGCTTGTCAATTTCAACGGGCACCTGCAAGTATTCTTAAGATACAATGAAGTCTGATTACTGCAGGGTGGTTACATAGAAACAGTTGAGCTTCCACAAGATGATTTTTTTCTCCAAAAACATATTTTTTTCTGCTTGTCTATTTCCAATGTAACTCTAGTGGCACTTTGGTTCCTGATCAAAATCAGGTTACAACCCATTCAGCCTGTGTAAAACAAATAGTTTTCCCAATTCATCCATTGTTGATTATATCCAATTTGCATGTTGGAAAGCTTGATCATAGCAGAACTACATGTACTGAAAATATTCAAAATAGACCTGCCATGGTTGTGATCATAAGATTGGCTCAAAGGACACGAGTAAAATGATCAATGGATATCTGGGTCAATGGGGTAACTCTGAAAAATAAATGTTGTGACCTAAAATGGAGAGAGCAACGCAATTTCTGCACCAGAAAATCAGGGGGAGAAAGGTGGTCAGAATGGCTTTGTAATACAGTAATAGAAGGTATTTATAAATGCTCTTTAATCCCAATGGGTCTTGTTGGTATAGTATGATCTTTGAATGAATGGAAGGAGGACTAACTTATGTTGAATCTGATGCATATTTTCCATTAGCTCCTATTGCCACTCCTCTATCGACAGAACCATTGTCCACATTCAACTTGAATTTCAAAATAGTCAAGCTGTCCCTGAAAATGTTTAATTGGATCAAAACATTTACTTGTATCAATCATTCGCAGGTTTGTTAAAAGGCTCAGACAGAGTGATTTGAACCCTTCTGTGGAAAGGGGCATACCTCAAAGATAATGGACTGGTTGTTCTTTCTGAGGTAGAAAGCAAAGACGTAAGTGTACATTAGTGTGGCGCGGCACTGGCAGAGGACATCCACAGCTTTCTTCAGGAATTGCACCTCAATCCAAGACATGTTGTGTTGTTGCATCTCTTCCATCTTCTGCTTGACTTGAGCGTAGAGCTTGTGCTCAAATCGCAGACTTTGCATGTGGTTCATGTAGCGGTTGCAGTAGAAGAGGTATCGCTGGAGAGCCGCTCGTGAACGCTGCCAAAGAAACATACAGCAGAGAAACTCAGCTGCTGGGAATGGTTATACATTTCATTTGCCATTATTTTTCTATCATCACATGCGTGCAGCCAAGTAAACCAACTTATACTTCTGCACTTATCTTTCTACTTTGCATAGGTAGATTTCCAATTAAGAGTAATGATCTTAAGTATTTCAACAGAAATTAGAGCAAGGCGATAAGCAAATGCTATTCATTAGGTACCATCCACAATGTGTCAGCAGCTTTACTCTCACTTAGTTGGAATATGAAGAATGGTAATCGATATCAAAACGCTGGAGTTGCTGGGAAACCTGAAATAAAAACAGAAAATGCTGTAAATACTCAGCGGTCAGGTCACATCTATGGGAAGAGAAACAGTTAACGTTTCAGTTCTGATGAAGGGTCTTAAACCTGAAACATTGGCTGTTTCTCTTTCCATCAATGCAGCCTGACCTGCTGAGTACTTTCAGCATTGTCTGTTTTCCATTGTATATTGTGAATGAAGAGCAGTAAACCCTTTACCTCTTGCAACATGTCCTTACATCACGATTACTACAACAACTATTTCAAAGCTCTGCTGTTACAAGGATGACATTTGAAGCTTGTGATGTCAATAGATTTCAAGCTACCGACAAAATAATCTTGAAATGATAGACAGAAGTCTATTTACACAAATATACACTCAGTGTTACACCAATATTTAAGTTTGTACATTCCTAGAAACACATACTTCCAAGTTCATGTGCGTAAACAAAACTGACCAGAAACAGACTGGTTCAGCGATGGCAAATGAGAAAGCCATGATGAAGACCTGATAGATATTTCAGCATTTGAAGATGACCTACTGCAATGGCCTTGATAGAAGCTGATGGGCAATAATTACCAGCAATACCCACAACTCAAGAATTATAATCCAAACCAAGTGGTGACGGCCAAAAGTTGCATTTGGATGAAAAGTTGTATGTTTATCCATCAGGTAGGTGGCTGTAGACATGTCTTGGCATACTCGCGGAGCTGAGGGCACACACAATGGCTTGTCCAACGTTCTTTCCCCAATAGCGTTCTCTAATGCAGGGCGAATGGTATCTGTGGCAGGTATTTACTTATACATCAAACCAAAAATTGGAATGACAATTGGGTTGTTAATAGGAGGTAGAGGGTGATAACTGAGGGGTATTTTTGTGACTGGAAACATGTGACCAGTGATGCAGCATAGCAGTCAGTGCCGGTACCCTTGCTGCTGTGAAGTACATCGAAAGTATTTATGTACAGAAAACCCTCATTTTAACGGACCTCTTTATAATGGATTTTGGTTTTAGCGGACCGAATCTGTTGCAGACCAAGTTCATTGTTTCACGGAATAACCACTAGGTAGATGGAGTAAATGGGGTTTTTGAACCATTTTCGTTTAGCTTAGTTTAGAGATACAGCATAGAAACATCGAGTCAGCGGCGACCAGCAATCAACTGCAATGGTTCTATCATTCCTCCCGTATTGCAACGGCACAGACATTGTGACAGCGTGGGTTTCCTCTGGGCACCCAGCCCCACCCCCACAGCAACGACATGCAGGCCTGTAGCCCAAGTGCCCTCAGCGAGCTGCGCAAACCACCGGCAGTCGCCACCCCATTGCGCCAGTGACCCGCCCCTCCGGGCACATCAGCTCCACCCCACACACCAGGGACAACTCAGTGTAGGATAGAGCCGCTGCACTGGAGCACCCAGGAAGAAACCCACGCTGCCACAGGGAGCACCCAAGGTCAGGATGGAACTCAGGTCTCTGGTGCTGTGAGGTAGCAACTGTACCGTTGTACCGCCGTGCTGTCCCAGGGTACACCCTGCGTGGTGTATGTTTATTGGCTGTTTTTCCAATAGTACTGTACAAATTAACCCCCTTATTCGGCTATAGTGGACAATCAGTAAGACACCGTGTGGTCTGTTATAGCAGGGGTTTACCGTATTCATATTTGGATATGAATGTAGAAGTTTGCAGGTGACACAAACGTTGGTGTTGTTGCTCGAGAGGAGGATACAGGATGACATTGATCAGTTTTGTTACGATGGACAAAGCAATGGCTGATAGAATTTAATCATGATAAATGTGAGGGGATGTACGGCAAGGTCAAACAATGAATGGTGGAACCCGAGAGAATGGAGACACAAAGGTTGTGAGTGTACAACTGCAAGGGTCTTTAAAGGTTGTAACACCAATGTAAGGGATGCATGCCTTCATCAGTTGGGGCACAGAAGAGCAGGGAGGTTATAATACAACTTTATAAAAGACTGGTTGAACAGACTTGCACAGATGGAGCAGTATGTACAATTGTATCTGCCACACTGCAAGAGGGACGTGACTACCCTGGGCAGGTGCAGGAGATTTAATGCTTCAATAAGAAATATTTCCCCACAACTGCAGAGTTTAGGGGTCTGTGGACTTGCCCACATCCGTGCTCCTTTTACCTCCTGGGCATCCCTTGCCGCCTTTGCATCATCTTCATTATAACGATTGCAGTTATACCTGAAAGTAGAGAGGGCCTGACTTAATTTCATTTCAGACTTTACGCAGAATGCACAAAACAAACAAAATGATATCTCTTTACTTTCTTTTTTTTTCTTCTTTTTTTAAAATTTTTTATTTATTAGAAGTACATTACATTACAACCACATACATTAATACTCGTCATTTATATCTTCTTACAATTAATGTACTCCCTTTATTTATTTTTTTACACTAGAAAAAGAAAAGATTGAAAGAAAGAAGAAAGTGAAGGAAAAAGTGCAAGTGTAGAAAAGTGTAGAAAATGTAACAACAAAAAAGGACGAAGACCCTATAAGAGCGAAATTAAAAACAAAAAGAAAAAGAGTTAAGAAATAGGCCCTAAGAAAAGAAAAGAGAAAGAGAAAAAAAGAGAGACAAATGTTTTTTTTTGAGCATCACGTAAATAGGACATACCAACTCTTCAACTATCATCCCCCCTTACCCGACCTCAATTTTTTATTTTTTTAAAGTACTTTTGCACCCTATGTTTGTAATAATTCTATAAATGCAGACCACGTCAGGTGGAAGTGATCTGGTTTACCTGCTAGGAGGAGTCTTATCTCTTCTAGGTGTAATGTTTCAAACATATTTGAAATCCACATATTTATAGTTGGTATTGGAGCCTTCTTCCAAAATTTTAGAATTAGCTTTTTTCCAGTTATTAACCCATAGTCCATTAATTTCTTTTGAAACATATTTAGTTCTGGATCATCTTCCGTTATTCCGAAGATAATCCATTCTGCTTTGGGTATCAGTCTTGTTTTAAATAACTTTGTAAAGATTTCAAAAATTTCATTCCAAAATTTTTGAATTTTTGTACAGAAGACAAATGAGTGCGCTATAGTTGCTTCTTGGGATTGACATTTATCACAAATAGATGATACGTTTGGGAAAATTTTATGAATTTTAGTTTTCGAATAATATAATCTATGTAAAATTTTAAATTGTATTAAAGTGTGTCTTACATTAATCGAGCATTTATGCACGTTTAATAAGTATTCATTCCAACTTTCCTTTGAAATTTTAATAGCTAACTCTTGTTCCCAGTCTCTTCTGATACCCTCCGTAGGTGGTATTTGTACATTTAAAATAATATTATACAAATATGATATTAAGTTTGCTGATTCCGCTTTTATCTGCATTGCCTCGTCCAATACATCTACTGGATTATTATAATGATATTTTGTATATTTTTTCAAATAGTCGCATATTTGAAAATATTTAAAATATTGATTATTTCCGAGTTTATATTTTATTTGTAATTGTTGAAATGAAAGTAATTTTCCAGTTTCATACAAGTCACCAAGCGTTTTAATTCCTAGTCTATCCCATTGTGTATAAGCTTTATCTATAATAGAAGGACTAAACGAAGGGTTATTGACTATAGGTAATAAAAGTGATAAGTTTCTTAATTTTAAATTTTGTTTTATTTGTTTCCAAATACGGATTGTACTATGAATAATTGGGTTCTTATTATAGTTTATGTTATTCAGTTTCATTGGAGAGAGGAGGATCGCTCCAATGTTTCTAGAGGAGCAATCCTCTTTCTCCATTACAATCCAGTCTACTTGCTGGGCGGAGTTATCCATCAGTTGAATCATGTTTTTAATATTTACTGACCAATAATAATACATAAAATTAGGTAGTGCTAGACCCCCCAATACTTTAGGTTTATTCAGATGGGTTTTTTGTATTCTATGTGATTTATAGTCCCATATAAAATTAGTGATATCCGAGTCGAGTTTTTTAAAAAACTTCTTAGGTAAGTATATAGGAATTGATTGAAATAGGTATAAAATTTGTGGTAAAAAGATCATTTTTATTGCGTTTATTCGGCCTATTAAAGACATCGGGAGCGTTTTCCAGAATTTAATTAATGTATTTAGTTTATTAAGTAGGGGGTCAAAATTTGCCCTGAACATACCTTGATATGTTCTGGTAATTTCGATTCCCAAATATTTAAATTTTTCTGTAGCTATTTTAAAAGGGAATTTTAAAAGATGTGTTGAATCTTTCGGTTTTATTGACATAATTTCACTTTTATTCCAATTTATTCTATATCCAGAAAAAGATCCGAAGTCTTCAATTAAATTTAATATATTTGGTATAGTGATTTGAGGTTTTGTAATATACAATAATATATCATCCGCGTATAAAGATATTTCATTATACGAGTCTTTAGTATTATATCCATGAATATCAGGGTGTATTCTAATTTTTTCTGCTAACGGTTCAATAATGAGAGCAAACAGCTGTGGTGATAATGAGCATCCTTGTCTATTTCCCCTTGATAGTTGAAATTTCGAGGATAATATGTTATTAGTAAGTATTCTAGCTGTAGGTTTGTTATATAGTAACTTAATCCATAAAATAAAATTCTCTCCCAGTTGAAATTTTTGTAATACTTTATCCATATAATTCCATTCTACTTGATCAAATGCTTTTTCAGCATCCAGCGAAATAATTGATAATTCTTGATCTTCAGATTTGTGTGAGTGCATTATGTTGAGTAGACGTCTCATATTATTAGAAGAGTATCTCTTAGGGATAAACCCTGTCTGATCTGGGTTTATTAATTTACTAATGTATTTACTTAATCTTCTAGCTAATGTTTTCGCTAATATTTTTTGACCTGTGTTTAACAATGCTATAGCTCTATATGAGCCAGGTTCTTCTAAATCTTTATTTTTCTTAGGTATTAATATAATCGTTGATTCCGCTAATGTATCAGGTAGTATTCGTTTTTTAAAAGCGTATTGGTACATTTTTTGTAATCTTGGTATTATTTTATCATAAAAGCTTTTATAAAATTCATTAGTAAATCCATCAGGGCCTGGTGTTTTTCCATTTTTTAATGAGTTTATTGTATCTTCTAATTCCTTAATTGAGATTTGTGCACCCAGTTCCTCTTGTTCCTTCAGCTCTAACTTTGGAAGATTACAGGTATCCAAGAACTTTGTGATATTATTGGAATCAATTATCGTTTTAGATGTATACAAATTCTCGTAAAATTGCGCAAATCTTTTATTAATATCCTTCGGTGTTGTTAATAATTCCCCTTTATCTGATTTGATCTTTGGTATAGTATGTTCCTTTTCTCATTTTTTTAGCTGGCGAGCCAAAAGTTTATGCGGTTTATCCCCAAATTCAAAGTGCTCTTGTTTTGTAATTTGAAAAAGTCTTATAAGTTTGGCAGATAATAATTTATTTAATTTAAATTTTAAAATTATTATTTTATTATGTTTATCTATTGATGGATCTTTAGCATTATCTATATACATTTGTCTAATAAGTTCTTCTAACTGTCTTTGTTCATTCTTATTCTTTTTATTTTGAAAAGCTTGATATGAAATTATAATACCCCTAATGTATGCTTTAAAAGATTCCCAAAGTAAAGTAGGCGATATATCTGAAGTATCATTTGTTTGAAAAAAGACCTCCATTTGTTCTTTTAAATATATACTCGCTTGTGGATCTTTTAAAATTTGAGAGTTAAATCTTTACGCAGAATGCACAAAACAAACAAAATGATATCTCTTTACTTTCTAAGACAGTTAAAATCACCTTGTTTGGATTGATCAGGGATTACCTGACACCGTTTTCCCTTATCTACTTTAAGAGCAGTCTACTAGGTTAATGATCCAACTGTAGATTGTGCACTTAGAGTCAAAGAAAGCAAGTTTGCCCTGAAGCTTTGCTCAGATGTCAAAAACCAACAGCATTTCTGAAGCAGACACTTTTAATCAAGCATCTTGTTTGATTTAAACTTGGGGCAGATATACAGCAGTATCCAATCCAATGTTCAAAAAATTAAAATGTTGGTTAATCCTGAAATTTTCCATGCAAAACCAAAGCAAAATACTGACCAGGCAGATCCATGCGGCTCCCAGGGACCAAGACAGACCCAACAGAATTCTGCTTTACAATTCTGGTTGCGACAAACCATGTGATTACATCCACCGTCCTTTTCAATGGTCACGTGACATTTTGGGCATTCCTGTTGGAACGTTAGAGGCACCGTTAGCAAACAGTAACAATTCAACTACAGATAAACAGGAGCTCACACTCAAGATCCAATATTGCGTTGCCGATACCATCAATCACAAAACCCAATGAATTTGCAAGCCTGGGTTAAAGATAGTGAACAGCCATTCAACACTCTAGATATGTTCCAGGTAATATTTTACTTTAAGAGCTTTTTGTAGCCCATATTACATTAGCAGGCAGGCTTGGAGTGGTGGGAATCACGTGCATACTTTACATCACTAACGCTCAAGTATTTGGCAAGCTTTGGAACAGACTGCAGTTACGCTGTTTCCACCACAGGTCTGAGTGGAGAGATGAGTATGACAACATACTACATGAGACAGAATCTTAACCAGCAACTGGTATGGAGGACACAGCACCATAGGCACACTGACGGCATGGCATAGACAATCAGTCTGATGAAGAGTCTCAACCCAATACGTCACCCATTCCTTTTCTCCAGAAATGCCGCCTAATCCGCTGAGTTACTTTAGCATTTTGTCTACCTTCAGTGTAAACCTTTAATTGGAACTGTTTAAATAAACTGAAGACTTTCATCCTATTGTCAAGGGGGCAAACAAGGAGACTACTCTCCAAATGTCTCTGCTCTACCTTGGTATTTGCTGCAATCCAATTGGAAGTTTCACTGTCATCATCACACTTCTTAATCCATTTCTTCAACCACTAGAAGAACAACAGCAGAGAATGTTAATAGCACATCCTGATTAAAAACAGAGACATGAATTGTGTTTATTTCGCAAACAGAGGTAAACTTAGAAAATGATTGAGCCACTGGGAGAGATCACTACCTTCTAATTCCAGTGCTTTCCAATTGAAGCAATCTGAAATGCGCATTGTGCTCGTTATTTAGAGTACACAGCAATCCTTCTTTCCCCTGCACCCTCATACAAGAACGATTTTCTATCAGAGCTTTGATGGTGCTTGTGCGTAGTCCATGCCCGCAACTTCACAGCTAGCCGATAATCTCTACAATGTTATATTTCTACTGAAAAATAAGGAGTGCCCAATACATTTCCCAATCACATTTCAAGTACATTTTCACTTCTTGTTTTCACTTTCGATCACCCAGCCTACAAAGCTACAGCTATGTTTTTTAAACTCTTTCTAAAGGAGACTTGTTTTCCTAACCAGAAAGTCACCAACCCAAATCCACATTTCTCTCCCCACAAGTGCTGTCTGATCAGCTGACTAACTCCAGTATTTCCTGTTTTCATATCTGATCTATACATCTTATTTTGGGTCAGCCACAGAAGCCTTATTTCTTCATTGTATCTGCACGTAGAGCAAAGCTGACATAATTACAGTGAAGATCTCTCCATTGACAGGATGACTTTGTAGCAGGCACATTCTCACAGCGAGCAAAGGCAGCAACTCTAACCCACTGTTTAAGAAAGAACTGCAGATGCTGGAAAATCGAAGGTAGACAAAAATGCTGGAGAAACTCAGTGGGTGAGGCAGCATCTATGGAGCGAAGGAAATAGGCGACGTTTCAGGTCGAGACCCTTCTTCAGACTCGAAGGAAATAGGCGACGTTTCGGGTCGAGACCCTTTTTCTGAAGAAGGGTCTCGGCCCGAAACGTCGCCTATTTCCTTCGCTCCATAGATGCCGCCTCACCCGCTGAGTTTCTCCAGCATTTTTGTCTAACTCTAACCCACTGATACTTTTCCCCTAATTCAATTGTTGACAAATCATTTATTCGCTATTACTGTCTCAACCTGAAGATAGTGTCAGTACAAAGGAAAGAATGAAAGCAGTTATTTCCCCCCCCCCCCCAAATGAATTCTCTGAAATCCACACTTTCATTTTCAAGAATAGCTTCTTCCCTGCAACCATCAGAAGATTCTTGACGCTGCACAACAATACCCACAACCCTGCCTCAGCAACTACGACTTCTATGGTCTCAGCTTTAGTTGCACCATTCTGATCAGATAATAGAATATTACTGCTTATTAATTTCTTGTTTGATTGATTATTGTATATTTATTTGTGTTATTGTATTAATGGGCCTGTAAAGCAACAGCAAATAAGAATGTCATTATTCTGTTGCTGGTATGCATGACCATTAAACTTTCTCAACTCTTGACACTCCTCACCATTGCCAAGACAACTGCCACCCTGCCCACTCCCTCACAATGACACAACATCTGGCTGTACCCTACCATTAGTTTGTCTACTTTACTATCTTTTTTTCTGTTTACAGTAAATAGTCATTGAGGTTTAACTTCACCTACTGCAATTCTAAAATAAATTGAGCTTGCACAGGAACACCGTCACATCACTAATGTGAAAATACTGTGAATATATGGAACATATGCAGGAGACCGTCTCTCACCTTGCATTTAACAGGATCATGCCAATTCTCAGCACAGTTGAAGCTGTAAATTAAGAAACAAGTTTACTTTGTGACACCCCAATTACATTTCAGACCATTAAAGATGCCCAATGACCAAGAAGGACACCTAGATAACATTCTGTTGCATTGTGCACACTTACCAGAACTGCCGTCCACATTTACAACGAACTGGCTTTGCATCAGGATATTGAACTTTAATAACATGGTGACAGTCAGGGGCAGGACACCATTTTAACAATCGATTGCACTGTGATGGAAAAGCATAACAATTTAAAAAAAGACCACATCAATGAGGTGGCACAGAGGTTTAGATACGGCTAGAGCCAGTCTTCAGTTACTGACCTCCCAGGATGAGTCATATTTTGCCCCACACTTCCTAACGAATTGTTCAGTGCTGTAATACCCCACTTATGTCAACATGCAGATGAATTTAAAATCCAGACTTAACATACTCAAAACTATTTAGAATTACTACAATACCAGCATGAAAGTTCTATTTTAGTGTTTACTTGTTGCATAATGTTTACTTTAAAATGAGAAAGTCTTACCTCTACAAAACTGTTAGTTATTAAATGCTGGTACTTCAACTTGACTTTGGAATCTGTGATCAGACGCCTGGAGAATATAAATGGAAGCACAATACCTTTAGACTGAAAACACACAAGACAGAAGCAACCCAACCACACCCTGAAAACCAAAGATCCTATAGCAAGGAAGATAGATCACTCGACGAAAAAGACGTAGTACGGTCATGGGCAGATTCATGGGTAATTTTCGGCCCCATTTCAGTAACCGGCTTCCCTCTCCGCACCAAAGATCCCATAGCGGAGCAAAGATACTAGTTCGGAGACGGAAGCTGGTTACGGAAACATCCTCGTAAAAATCAAAGTTCTTTGGTAAAAATCTTCTCATTTTCAGAATTATAATTTATTAACACAAACTGTTCCCCCGCCACGTTGATTACACTGCGAGTCAGGTCGGGTTATTGAAATGGATGAAAAAAAGGCCCACATTCCGCTCCGTTGCGTACTACACGTCAGCCCATTGCATTTAGAAGGAGTGGTCTATCTTTGCTGAAAACAGTGCTGATTTCCCATCTCAGTGCCAACACTGATGCATGGTTAAGCAAGGGATAAGCTTTTTAAGAACTTGTGAATCTACAAAATTCTTGACTGTGCAATTATTAACACATACAATTAAACTGTCATCAAGGTGTAATACGCACCATTCAATTAGGTACTGTGAGGAGGTACCAGAGTCCTCTGGACAGATATAACACCAGATTCCTGCTTTGCATCACTGATATTCAGCAATGCCCAGATGAACACTAGCTTCCCAAATGTTACACTTTATATAATCAGTGAGAAGACAGATATCTTGTTATTGCTGGTTTCATTGTGAAGTGAGGGCGAGGAGGTAAAGGATGCAGGAGTGTATGGGACACAGGGCTGCCAGTCTGGAAACTGAAGTACAAATAGATGCTTCATCTTGAGCTGTGCTTCAATGAAAGTACTTGGGCTCGCTATCTATAAAATGCGATGACAGGTCACCAGAAAGAAATTGAATTTTGCCGCCTTTCACATGAACTGAAACAGTGCTGCAACATGCAGCACAGCAAGTGTGAATGAGCGCATTTATCATCAGCATGAACTCTGTACCCAGGGCAAAGGAAGTGAAGTGGTTGGAAGCTATTCTCAAATTCAAGCACAGTGAATTTCCAAATCATCAGGAATAAACTCCTGCCCACCCTCAGTTTGTGAAACTGGAGCAAAGAGAACTGTACACATTTGAAGACAATTCAGTCAGCAGATAGTATAATAATTGCTGGGAGCTATTGAAGAAACAGGGGGCAGGCATGTTAAGGTGATCACAGATAGTGTGGGAAGTGACAGGCAGAACGAGGAACAAAGGCATGCACTTACAGGAGGTCAAACCCACAAACACTCTCAGCATTGTATGGATCAAAGCCTCTATTGAATAACCAACAAAATATGGTTTATGCACAGCTCTACAATGTCAGCACAATTTCACTCCTCAGAGCTTGACAGAAATTGCATAAAAATGGCTCTGTTCATCCCAATCTTTGCATCCCTATTCACCACACGCATACATAATTTAAAACCAGTTTCATTTATGAAACATCTTTTCTAACAGTCAGCAGTAGTTTACTTGTGCTGCCTTAATTGTGGTTATTATACCCAGTTAGAATGCACAGAAGCCATTGTGCGGCCTGTAAACTATTTATGACACAGACAAGCAGGACATCAGCACAAAAGAAACAACCAATACAGTACTTGGACAAATGATGAACTGCCCCCAAAACCCTAAAATAGCTGTGGAAGCCATTTGATTGTCGATCACACTGACAAAGGTATTATCGGGCAATAGAGCCATTTGATATTTGAAAAACTACAAGAACTCGCCTGACTCTCCACCACAAAAGGGTAGCCACACCATTGCCCGCGCTCTCCTGTCACGGATCAGCAACTTATATACCAGCTTACCACACCATTCAAACACTTCAAAGTATTTTATACGAAGAGCTGCAGCCAGACAAATGTGGCAGCGCAGCAGGGCGTCCACAAAATGGTGACCCGCCTCCCCCATTCCGCATTCATCTATTCCTCTTTATGGCAAGCAGTTCACACGATGAAAAAACTTCCTTCAAAAAGGAAATTTTATAACTTGTATCACTGCAACCAATTTCCTCTGCAGAAATATCTACACCATGCTCCAGCCTGGAAGGGAGAACTTCCTGCGATACTGTGCGACCATAGCTGGAAGTGCAAGCTGTGACAAATCTAAATATGCCACCAAGGGGAAATGTAAAAGTTGCAGAGTGAAAATGCAGTGCCGTCCGTTACATTCTCCATCCTGACATTCCTGAGGGACATTGGTGAGGACTGCTGTACTGTTGGGGGCAGCCAGTCCTGGTTGCTAATTGATTAGTACGGGCATCAAAGGTTACGGGAAGAAGGCAGATGAATTGGGTTGAGAGGGAAAGATAGATCAGCCATGATTGAATGATGGAGATGTGCCAAATGGTCTAATTCTGCTCCCATGTCTTACGGCCACTGGAGGAGCGGCCAGATTTGCCGCATCACCGCGGAAGTATGCTTGTTACACTAAGATTCCCATCTGCTTGACCCAGGTGGATACAAGGCATCCAATGGCATTGTTTGGACCAACAGCAGAGAATAACCCACTGTGACATTGCCAATATTTATCACTTAACCAATACCCATTATTAATTACTGATTTGTGGAACCATACTGTGCTCTAATCAATTGTTATATTTTCAACAGATCTAAAACTCTGTGGTGGCAGAGCAGTTTAGAATATTCCACAGTCAAAGCAGCTCTTTATTAACTATCCTCTGGTATCACCTATAAATCTATGTATCTCAACTACTCTTTTAGGGTACACATAAAATGCTGGAGTAACTCAGGCAACATCTCGGTGCAGCTAGTGGAACTGCTGCCTCAAGCACCAGAGACTCTATTTCGATCATGACCTCAGATGCTGTGGAGTTTGCATGTTATCCTGTGACCACACGGGTTCTCTGTTTTCCTCCCACATCACAAAGACATGTAGGTTTTATAAGTTAATTGGCCACTGTATATTGCTCCTAGTGTATAAGAAAGTGGCATAACGTAGAATTGTTGCGAATGATGATCAATGTTTAGCGTGGACTCGTCGGACAAAGACCCCGTTTCCTTATTGCCTCTCTAAATTAAACCTCCTCCCACCCTGTTTCCTGGAAAGACTTCATCCCTTTCTACCAGTTTCTCTTCATCTGAACCACCCAGAGATTATTAAATTCAAAAATATTACCGAAGCACACCGTCAGACCACAGCAACTCTTCTACAAAAGACCTACCATCCTTGCCTCTTTCTCCAAATCAAAAACCATAAAAAGTCACATTTCAAGAACTACAAACTATTCCCACTCCATAAACATTACATAAGCTCCTGTAACTACAAGCCTTCCATCTGCTATGAAATATACTTTTGGCCATGAGATTTCCAGGGATTTTCACACCTTTTTGTGCTATCAGCTCAGGACAGGATTACACCCACCAGCACCTCACTCTGGCACAACATACATCATAGACAAAAGAACAGACCTAGAACTGTGAAAATGTGTGTTTTACCTAGTTCAAATCTCTCTCTATGAAAATCTCTATTCACATTTTACTGTAATCCTAGTCTCTACAGTTTTTGCCTTCGTCTACACTGCTCACTCATGGAAACAACTTTCATCTATTAAAACAGTACTTACATAACTGTGTTGTCATCAACTAGGATATCACAGCCATGAGCTGGGCAGGATATGGTCTGCAAAGAGGTGCAAAACAAATGAGTTCACCAATGGAATCACACTTAAATATTTCATTTCCTGAACAGCAACAAAACAAACAGCAGAGTGGATACATACCTGCCCCATACCTTCCTCTATGATCTTTGTTGTTAAGTATTCATTCCAGCACTGCATACAGAATTTGTGTCCACACTCCAAGCCTGTGAAATACTGCAAAAGGCAGGATATATAAACAATAGATTGCCGATGTCAAGAACAGACCCAATTAGCACCAGGGAACACATCAAGATCACAAGCAGCCCTTTACTGAAATACAGCAAAAGTCTAAGACAGGAATTCAGCACTTTGCACAAACCCATACAATATGCAGCTGTTAAAGCACAGACTTCTCAATCCAAACCTGATTAGAGTCATAGAGAGAGGGGCCCTTCGGCCTAACTTGCCCATGCAGACCAATGGCCTGTCTATGCTAGTCCTAGCTGCTGGCATTTGAACAATATCCCCCTAAACCTTTCCTATCCCTTTACATGCAGAAAAGATTATGCCTCATCCCGTTTGAATCCAATAACAATGTAATCAAAAGGTGATAGTTAACGGGTATTTTTGCACCTGGAGTGTAGCAGTGAAATTCCACTGGGTCCAGTAATTGGATATCTGATTGTGTTTGCGTGGAAGCAAGTCATTGTTTATCGTGAGGATCTTATTAACAAGAGACTTGATATGCAGAAGGCACGATAAAGGGGTTTGCAGATAACACAGGAATTTTTCCTTCATCAGCAGTCGTACAACACAAGAGTCAGGAGGTTATGCCAGAGATACAGTAGACCACAGACAGTTCTGCTGCTACACAACAGGAATTAGATGATTTCACCAGAAATAGTGCATAGGAGATTTTCAAGGATGTTGGGTAAACTTGGACAAGTTAGCATTGCTGATTCTAATACATAGGTGTTGATGGGAAACTCAATTGGTGTGTAAAATTGGAAAGATACCAGATAACAGAAATTGTCCTGTCCCTGGGGTCAAAACCCAGGGCATAGGTTTAGTTTTCCCAACCTAACCCCTCATGTCTCCACATCAGCCTCAGCCCTGCACATGGTGATTGACCAATAGTTCTCACGGTGGCAGAATTCCAAATATTCAAAAACTTCAGCTTATCTTAAGACTCAAGGCCTGACATTACAGAGAAGGGAACACCCATAGCACCTATTGCAACAATCCAGTCAGCAGCAGGTCCTAACAATTGGATGGAAGGATTTAGCAAGAGATATTGAAACGTCTGGGTGTAAAGTACCCCCTACTTGCTGCTTCCAGCCAGCCATATACAAACATAGGAACTCGGAGAATTAGGCCACAGCCCCTCATGCCATTTATTAAGGTAATGCTGATCTGATGTAATCCTACCTAACCCTGGGCTGCACAGCACTGAATATCATGCACCATAGTTACAGACCATCTTCCAAACTACTTCTGAATACATTCTCTTACTGCCGACTTAATTTCAGATGTATTAGTATCACTTTCCAGTAGCAATGGCCTTCCACAAATAATTACTGATCCTAGCCTCCATAAACTTATAATGATTTATTGATTACAAGGGCAAGAGATCCTTTCCACAAAATGTTGACAACCATGCAGTTAGGGTTATAGGTAGCACCTGGGCTGCAAGACTTATTCTACTTTCAAGATGAAAGCCTGTTTGATGAGGAAGCTTTTCAACTTCCAGAGCTTTAGCATGGTTGCAATATTATGCTCTGACAACAGAATTACAGAAACAAAATACATAGCCCTTAGAGAAAGCCCCGCCTAAATCTCACTAGCCTCTCCACCTCCCCACCCCACCAAAATGTACAGAGGGCTTTGTGGTCAGGAAAGCTTCAAAGAGACATTGTATTGAGAAGCTGTTTCAATTCATGCAGATTAATGAGACATGAACAAATGATCAACACTGAGCAGTAAAATGAAACATTCAGGATTTTGTACCCAATGGGGAAGGACTGAACTAAGCACCAATGGGAATGGTTAGAGATAAACTATAGGGAAATCTGATGTGTCATGTGGGAGAGACTGAGGGGCAGTGCTGTAGCTAGCTTCCAAGATGCTGCCTATGATTGCTGCAAGTCCTCTTGCTTCAGCAGTTTGCAGTGAACACTCTGTGGTATCTCTATTGTTGGTTCAGCTTACCCAGCAAATTCCCTTGCAAACCTGCAAGCCTACAGTCCCGAAGTTACAGCTGGCACAGGGTTGCTAGAAAGCTACTGTGGCAGGTTTCCAATATGACTTTGTACCGACTGGATATTATCCATTCCCCCCCGATTCTAAACAATGCTAACTTTTGAGGGGATGTGTTACTTCGACAACTTGTTTTCAACTTACTTTGATACTGAGATCTGATAAAGCAGCAACTCAGCAAGATATTCCATGTTGATATATCACACTGTAGACTCCATAATGTACAAGGACAGCGCCATTTATATCAAAATCAAATGAAGGCTTCTAATAAAGACAGATGATACCTGGGAATGTTATGTATGTTGGAGAGAACATTCAGGAGTAGTTGAAAGACTATCTGAACATCAAGTTAATTTAGCTTTAATAAATTCAGCAAATGATGCTCCATCTGACCTCTACAGATATCACTTTGCTACATCCTCATCGCTGATTAAATAGAATTTTAAGGAATCACAAATGCTTAGTCATTTCTAAACAAATTAGTCAACGTATTTAAATACAATGCCCAGAAATGATTCAGTGAATCAATGCAGGAACAGATGTGCCACTCATCAAATAAGGAGCATATCACAATCAATTCAACATAACTCCCAAGTACTGCCACTTAGGCCAATTAATATTTCAAATATTCAGTCACTTCCTACTGTACTGCTGAATCTACCACTTTGTTGACCCTCAGACTATCCTTGATCGGATTTTGATGGCTTTACCTTGCACTAAATGTTATTCCCTTATCATGTATCTATACACAGTAAATGGATCGATTGTAATCATGTATTGTCTTTCCGCTGACTGGATAGCATGCAACAAAAGCTTTTCACTGTATCTCGGTACATGTGACAATAAATTAAACTGAACTGTATTTGCGATACTTTGCAATCCAAATACAATTACTTACAAAAATGGGATTCATTATCAAAGATAATTCATACCCATTTGATTGAGTAAGACAAACAAACTTGCATAACATCCTTCGTGACCTCGAATTGCCCAAAATGCTCCACAGCTAATCGAGTACATAATGAAGAGTTATACCATAGGTATGCACAGCAAGCTCCCAAAGATAGCAATAATCTGACAAATTGTTTTTTAATGAGTTGCTTTAGGGAAAGATATTGTCTGGAAACAGGGGACATCCTGTCTTCTTCACATTAAGTGCTTGGCATTTTTTACATTCACCCTAGAGCACAAACAAGGGATTCAGTTGAACTGATGACAATTCCAACTGTGACTCAGTCCCTCTGGCACGCACTAGAAGATCAATCAAGATTTTTGTATTTGAGTCTTTGAAATAGGCCAATCTAGATC
The DNA here is from genome assembly GCA_038087875.1 of Malacoraja senta. Lineage (NCBI taxonomy): Eukaryota > Metazoa > Chordata > Chondrichthyes > Rajiformes > Rajidae > Malacoraja > Malacoraja senta. Next base: position 718,833 of record CM075993.1, read on the forward strand.
ATAATAACCACTGCAATGTATTAATGATTAAAAAAACATACGGCTAACCAGACGATTTTCAAAGATGTTCAGTCATATTCTTAATATAATATTTGTTAACACTGGGAAAACAGGGAGCACTTAGCAATGGCGGTGCAGGCTCGAAGGGCCGAATGGCTGACTCCTGCACCTATTGTCAAACGAGAGAGAAGTATATTTGAGAAAAAACAGCCACATTGAGCAGAAGGTTATTCACTTCCCCAGGCTCATGACCAAGATAACTTTTGAACACTAGATAGTGAGGTGGTCTTGGGGATTTTCTAAGAGTCAAAGATGCATATATTATCCATAAAAACTCAAGCCCGCCTGGCCACAATTATCAATTGTTAAGAAAATCTGCAAAATACTTCTCCAAAAATACTGCTGAATAGGTCATTGTTATTGATAATTTTAATTATCAATTAAAAGACCAAACAACAAAGTGTGAAAATGTTTCGCACTATGCAATGATAGTTAAATTACACAATCAACATAGGTACATTCTTGACTGTTGCTTCAGACTCCATCTGAAGCAGTTTCGTCATCATTCAGTTCCAGCTCCAAACATTAGGAAAGCTATTCTGGTGCAGAGGAACATAACAAATACATCGGATGAAAAAGATAGATCCACTAGTTGCTGACATTTTAAAAGTCTAAGGTTGAGAAATGATCCAATTAATGTTGCATGGGATTTGATATTAATATACAGTTAGGTTTTCTAATTTGACAGGACATCTAAAGAAAAAGAGGAATTTAAACTGGGCAACCCATGGGTGAAATCTGGAAGCAATTTTACAAAAAAGGGTTATGGAAAACTGGAATTCTCTTCACTAAAATGATTGTGGATGAACGGGTCTAATGAATTAAGTTTGTTTTTGCCAAGAATGTCAGAGGACACGAGTCAAGGTACAGACTACAGCCAGTATCTAATTGTATTGACAATTGTACAGACTGAACTTTTATTTTCACAAATGATTTATCCATTCACTTTGCAAAGTTTGACATGAAAAAGATGATAAAGACACATGCCCAGAACCTCAATATAACAAATAAATGAATTGCTTTGCACAATTAATAGGCTTGGTGGAGTAAAGCACTGATGGTGCAGCAAAATTCAATGGAAACCTTGACTGCAGGGAACATGTCCAACTTATTCCTGAGGGATCAGGTACAGAGAAATATAGATCTGAATATTTCCACTGTAAACTCATTTTTTCTTGGCAGTTTCTGAATTTCAACCTTTATTATTCAATAGTGTAATACATTTTGAGGATAGAAAATAAAACAATACGCATCTTGATTTCAAAGGCATGTGCACAGTACTTCATCTTAAGTTTTGAGTTGTGTCAAGATACTGGAAGATACATAGAACACAATGTTTAAATAGTGAACATTGAACTCAAAACCATCAAAACCCATGGCACAAATAGCTAGCAAAGTTCTAGGCCAATGTTTGTTCACAGTTCCTCCTGACACAGGAACTCAGATCAACTACTCTTCTCAACATAACCACCCTATCACCAACTAGAGAGCAGTCCAGACCTACCATCAACCTCATTGAAGATCCTTGGACGATCTTTAATCAGACTTTAGCTTGCACTAAACATTATTCCCTTCATCCTGTATCTGTGTACAGTGGATGACTTGATTGTAATCATGTATAGTATTTCTACTGATTGGATAGCACGCGACAAAAAGGCTTTTCACTGTACCTCAATATACGTGACAATAAACTAAACCAAAAACTAAAACAAGACCAACATTAGCTTCATTTTCTCATTTGGTTTTAACAGCACTCCCTAGACCCTGGGTATCCCAGGTCAATTGTTGCACGACATTTTATTTTCAAGTAAGCTTTTGTTCAGCTTGTCTAACATTTAAATATTATTACTACTCAAGTTGATTGATAGGCGTGCTTGACGATTGAATATTATTTCAGGCCCCCAAAAATACATCTCCCAAACAATAATAGTCCCTATACAAATCAGCTACATGGAATGTTTAAACTGGAGTAACGTGTGGGATGTTAATGATGACAGTAATGGATTATGGTAATCTCAACAAGGAGGCCCTAGTTTAAAAGTCAATAATATTAACTGCTGCTTAATGTTCAAGTCATGTGTGTTTAAGAATAGAGAAAATTTCCAGCAGATCAGCAGCATTTTCATCTTGTTGATGTCTCATTAATAAAGTGAAATGCCACAATGGACCCAATGGTATTCACTCGTACTTCTTCTTTTGGCTCTTCCTTAATGTAACTGGCACTTCAACCTGATGTACACCTCGCACTAACATAGCTTATAACAACATTAATACCTCAAAATTGGTAATAATCAAGAAAGGTATTTTGTCCAAGTTTAATTTGGCTAAACCGATGACAGTGGTATTATTGTACCACAATATACCAGCATTGATAGAACACAACCTCACAGCCAGGACATCGTGATATTCTCAGGCCAACTCAAAATAGTTCTATCCTGCAGCCTTCCATGTGTCACCTTTCCCCAAGTATTTATCCACTCTCCAAGCTTGTGGCCAAAAGCCATTCCGCTTTAACACCAATTGCTATCTGATCTGTAAAAGCACATATCATTATTATAATTCCATTCCACTTTACTGTTAAAACCAACATACAGCTGATAACCATTGCTTACCTCCATCCAGACCCAAGCAGAAAGCTCCTGTCTCTTCACCTGATGATCACTAACTCTGGGTGAGCTATTTCAGATAGTGTGTGAAGCACCCGAAGAAGAAAGGTAAATTGTCCATTTTTGGGCATAGTTATTGTTTATGGAATACAGTAAAACTCTAATAATCCAGAATGATTGTGTGGAAATCCCCATGGTTGGGCATTGACTAGCACATTAGACGCAGCGAGCATGATGTGGAGCCCAGAATGCAAGCAGAGTTGTGGTTAGGAGCTGGAGTGCCTTAATGCTTCAGATTGCCGTGACAAGCAAAAACATAAGTTAAATTTACAAACGGGATTCACCAGATTTAATCACCCCTCCTTTTAAACCTACAGGGCCCAGCTACCAGTGTCATTTAATTAATTGGATCAATTGAAATATTATATTAATGTATAACATGTGAATCGGTTAAATAAAATATATTAGGGTATTAATGGAAGCAACATTCAACAGATCAGAAGATTTGCTAATCCAGCAACACCAAAGTCCACAGTGTCGGATTACGAGAGTTTTATTGTAGTCTTTCCTACCTTCTCTTACTGAAGATCTAGTGTTGGAGTTAGTGCAGATGCATTTAACCAAAAGAACACCCGGAGTTAACAACTTGTGACCTCTTACCACTCCTTGTTTCAACCAATTTGTTACAACCATCTACATAACTAGAAGGTCCCTGGAAAATTGATCCTTAATGAAATCAAGCATGAGGGTCAATTCAATTGGGATATTGGCATTCAGTGTTTAGTGCACCAGTACTGAGTGATTGGCTTCCTTTGGTCACAGAAACCGGAGATACTGTTGTTGGAAGGTGGCTGCACCGTCAGACAACACAGAAAGGTTGTACTAATTGAACAGGTAGGCGAGGACCCTTCATGATTTCATAGCTATGGGTGAAAACAGTCAGCTTTATATTTTCCCTGCATGTAAATATTTAGTTTCAGAGTTATTTATGCCTCCAAGATATTGCATAATGCTTCACTAAAGTAAATTTATTTTGAAAAATAACATTTTAAGAAATAGCGTAGCAGCCTATTTTACACAGCAAAGTCCTATAAACCAGCAATGAGATGAACCACAATTTCTATTTTCGATTGAGGGATTACTGCTAGTTTGGACACCAATAAACCAAAGGAACCACAAACATAATTGTCATGCAGATCAGCTCAAACTAAATAACCTGAAAGTTACATTGTGTTGCAAACATGTGTGGAAAAAAAAATGCGTTTTACTTGGGCTCTTTTATTTAGATCCCTCTGCAAACACAATCTTAGAATATTCAATTGGAGCTCCTTGATCAGGTACCCTCTAGTAACTACGACCTTCACCGTGACAAACAAGATGAAGCTCAAGAAGTTATGCAGATCATTAATCAAGTTCTCATTCTTTTAAAAAAGAACAACTTCAGCAATCTAATCCATCCATGGGGACAAACACTTGGTTAGTGTATGAAACTAAAAATCAGCCCTAAAAAAACTGTTTGATGTCCAGTTCAGTGATTGCTCCAGTTCAAAAAGTTTTACAGTGTAGGAACTCAAAGTGTACATTTGGGTACATTTCATCACAGACAGCAAAATATTAGTGCTGATGTAAAGGATTTCTGCTGCATCAGCAGTACCCATTTGTTCAATAGAATGTCTCGTGCCTGCATTTGAGACAGATTTAGTGAATGGATGGATGGATTTTCAGTAGACAAAACAGTAACCTCAAACCAAGAACTACACTATACTAGGGATGGCACATTTATGGAAAATTCATCAATTACTGATTCAATTATAATGACATATCAATATTTCAACACTGTTTCATTGAAATGAGAATACAACTGTGCAGTTAACAACACAAGGAAGGTGGCAGATGAAATTCAGAAGCACCAGGGGCCAAATTAATTCCAATCAACATTTGCCACAATATTGATGGTTATTGAAAAAGAACCAAATCGGTATTTTCAATACAATGTGCCACATCATACACTATGCAGAGCTTAATAGTCTCCACCCTACCTGGCCATCTGATACCGAGTTATTGATCCTAGTGCTGCTTCCAGACCCCCCACTTTCTTCTTTCTAATGAGAGAACACGAGACTTGTTTCCATGTTGTCAATGCTTTAACCGCAACTATTCTGAATTTGTATAATATATTGTAAATTACTAAATATTATGACTATAACATCAACTAAACGATATGATTTATTTGCACATTATACCCAGCCCAATAAAGTGTGCACCCCTACACTTATACAAATTTAATGCTATTCAGCAAATTATTTATTCTGATAAAGAACTGTAAAGATGCTGCCAGAGTGCAAGGGCCCAGCCAGATAAACACCCAGACACAACAAACAAAGAATCATCACGTGGATTGGGATATTATGCTTTCTAATAATTATATATAATGTTCAAGAACCCACCTATCTATTGAAAGAAAATCTAATGGAAAAGCATGAAACATTGAAACAAAGGGTCTACTTACAAACGAGTTAGCCAGTCCCAGCTAAAAGCACAGCAGGCAGAGTCCATGGAGAATAGATTTTGGTGAAGTTAGGTGATGGCAACATAATTAAACAATATCAATGGAAGGCACGCAATACAGAGCATATGTTGTGTTGCTGCAGTAGTGAATAGGAAATGGTGGAAACCATCAAGATCCATGGGTCCAGTAAACATCTGCTGCTCCAGGAAATTTAGCTCAGAGTTGAAGATCTGGAGTTCAAGATTCAGAACTACTAGGCACAAATCACTTCTAAAATGTTTCAGAAACTATTTACACCCCTTTGATTAATTAGTGTAAAATCGATCCGTGAAATGAGCCAAAATGCTGCGTATATGAAAGAGGCACCTACAGGGATACAGAAGTTAACACTGTAGGAGTCTCAACCCACAATGAAAATCAAAACACTGCAGATGATGAGAGTCTGAAATAAAAACAGCTTGCAATACTCAGACAGCATCAGTAGAAAGACAAACAGAGTTAAGATTTCCAATTGAATTTCTGACAAAAGGGTCTTCTATCCCTCTTTCCATAGATGCTACCTGATCTGCCGAGGGTTACGAGCATCTCCTTCTTTGAGTGCAACCCATGTAGATGCCCAACAGGTATTAGATTCTTGTAGCCTTTGTTGATGAGAGAAAAGATTGCAAACAGAATGAGCAAATATAAGGTACACAAAAATGCTGGAGAAACTCAGCGGGTGCAGCAGCATCTATGGAGCGAAGGAAATAGGTAACGTTTCGGGCCGAAACCCTTCTGGATTTACTCTAAATTTCCTGGAGCAAATATAAGGAGCTATTAAAATTGGGAGAGAGAAAAGGAACATGTTGATAATAGGGGCAATAGGGTTGCGCAGACAGATATTGTTCTCTGCAGCTGCGAGCGAGTCTCAAAGGTCATCTCACCAGGGTTAACAACATTCCTTCAGGCTTGTACAGGAACTTGGAGTGGGAAGGAAGGATCTAGTTATATTGGGCGATTAGGGGTGGGGGGGGGGGGGTGTGGGGGAAAGAGAAAAGTGAAGTTCTATTGATGAAATACCAAGCAACTGGGCCCAAATTGAAAAGCAAAGCCACAACAATTTAAACTCTTTAGACAATTTAGTGAGTCCCTTCGGTCTAACTTGCCCGCGCCGATCAACATGCTCCAACTACACAAGTCCCTCGCCTGCTTTTGGTCCATATTTCACTAAATCTATCCTATCCATGTACTAGTCCAATTTTTGTGATAGTACCTGCCTCAACTACCTCCTCCAGCAGTTTGTTCCATTATACCTACCACCCCTTACGTTAAAAAGTTGCCCTTCAGATTCCTATTAAATCTTTTCCTCTCAAGACCCTAGACACCTCTATAAGATCACCCCTCATCCTCCAGCGCTAAAAGGAATAAAGTCCTCGCCTGCTCAACCCTCCAGTCATCCAGTCCTGGCAACATCCTTGTAAATCTCTGCAACAGATTACTACCTATGACTAGAAAATCCAATTTGCAAAAGAATCAATAAGATCAGCGAATATGTGGTTCAAAGTGGGGCGATGAAGAAATGTGTTTCAATTCATGGAGCAGGAGTACTGGAAAAATAAGACTGAGTGAAACATAAAACTATGCCTGAAAATAAGACCTTAAACTGAATAGGCAGTGGAAAAAAGTGATGGGGGAAATTTAGCAATTTAAAAAGGGACCAGTTAATAGTGATTTGGATTACAAATAGGTAATTAAAACCAGAATGAGCCCAGAAAGGACAGTGCATGAAGATATGATATTAGAAATGCCGATCCAATTGGTCAGAATAGGAAAAGCTGGTAGAAACCTAAACTAGTATGGTCTTTATCTCAATGCATCAGTGTTCATAACATAAATTAATGACACAAAAATAAATAGACACGACCTACATTTGCACTCACATATGCATTCACAGGAACAAGAACGTAAATGGAATTAGTGCCACATAGTCATTACAGCATCATATACAGAGAAATGCATTGCAATGCAAAGAACTTGGCATAAATGCTTTCTCTCCCCACCTTCTCTGGAAACAACACAGCGGTTGCTGGCCATTAGGCTTGTTATAGACAAAACCCCAATCTGGGGAAAGCTGTGCAGCCAAGCAGAGACTGTCAGCACATGGGCCATGCTCATTGTGAACACCATTGCCCAAGCCTGCCCTCACATGCAGTCATGTGGGAGGCCAGTGAAGGGTCTAGAGGATCTGATGCATTAACTGTTTCGCTATCCACAGATGCTGCTGACCAGCTGATGGTTTCCACCCCCTACAGCAGCACCCAACCTGAACATTTCCATTTATAAAGCAAATGGGTATGACTCAATGTTCAGGGTATTGTTCTCTGAGGCTGCAAGCGAGTCTCAAAGGAGTAAGTGCCCCATAACAAATCTAAGGATGAGACAAGGGTACCAGTGCAATAGTCATTAGAAAGACAAGCAGGATCTTGATCAGTTGGGCAGGTGGTACGAGGTTGATGGACCACCAGGGGCGCCATACGATTGGCAGCCCCGCCAACAGTCTGTTTGTTTTTTCGTCTTTTAAAAAAAAAAATTAGTGTGTTAAAAGTTTGTGTGAATGTTCTCCGGTTTGTTTTATGTGGAGGGAGGGGTCGGGGTCGGGGAAACTTTTTTTTCCAGTTTCTTACCTGGCCTGAGATGCGATTAATTTACGGATCGCATTCTCCGGTCGCTCTGCGGACTACCATCGATGGAGCTGGAGGCCTCCTCGGAACGACATTGGGCGCCACCGCGGGGTGCGGACTTACATCGGAGTCGATCCCTTGCCTGGGATCGCTCCAATAACGGCCTGCGGACTTTACACCTGGAGCTCGCAGTCTCGGGAGTGGCCGTGGATGTTGGGAGCTCCAATGTCGTGGAAGGTTCAACCAGCCCCGACGTGATGTTCCATCGTCCGGCACGAGGGAGCTGATATCCCCCCCGATGCAGCAGCAGATCGCCTCGACACGGAGGGCCCGCCGCCAGCTACGGAAGTCAAGATCATCCTGACAACGGAGGGCTCGAGGCCCCCGACCGCGGGAGAGCAAAGGGAAGAGATTGAACTTTTTTTCACCTTGTATCACAGAGAGGAATGTGGAGGAGTCACTGTGGTGGATGTTTATGATAAAATGTGTTTTGTGCATTCTGTTGCTTTTTATTTGTATGACTGACTTGGCAAATGCAATTCCTCGTATGTTACAAAACATAATTGGCCAATAAAGTATTATTATGATTGTGATTGACTGTGGAATTTAATACAAAGAAGTGCAAGGTGTGTTTTGAATGGTCTAGATACTTGAGTGTATAAATCTAAAAGATAGCAGGAAAGTACAAGAAATAGTTACAAGGACAAATGGCATTTTGGTCTTCATCACAAAGGGGTTGCTGCAATTGTACTGGGTGTTTATGAGGCCTCGCCTGGAATTTCACCGAGTTTTGGGCTGACCTAAAAGGATACCGTAACATTGGAGATAGTACTAATGAGATTCACTTCGCTAAACATCAACAATTCCTTCCCCCGCCTCACAGATGCTGCTCGACCTGCCGAGTTTCTTCTTTTGCTCCAGATTCCTGTACTTGCAGGGAATAGGCAGGCCATCCACAAATATTGATCTGCCTTTTCTCTCTATGTTAGTACTGGTCAGTCAATGGTTGGTATGGACACAATCAGCCACCAAAAGGCCTGTTTTTGTATTGTACAACCCTATAAATATCTGTAATATTAACTCGGGTTCACTCTCTTCACAGGCACTAACTGATCTGCTGGCCATTACTCGATTTCTCCCTTCGGTTTCGACTCCAAAAACCTCTGGCCTACATTTCACCGGTTTTACATGCCCATTTGTTTGCTTTCTCTCTAACTTCCCTCATTAGACTATTAACCAGCAGCTCATTAACTGAGGAATCACATAACATTAGATTCATCCAAACAGAGATATTTCCTTTGTCCTGTGCATTACTCCCACATCTTCTTTGCAACTTAAAACAAACTTACTTGCTCAGCTGAAATATTAACTTCTTACCACAGTTGCTGCCTGATCTGCTGAGTAATTCCAACATTTTGTTTTATTTCAGATTCCCAGCATCTGCGGGTTTTTGATTTTCAAAACATTGAAACAAATTAATTTTTGACAAAATTGTTAAGAATTCATTTTGCAGTAGTAACTAGCAGAATAGGTGAAAGGATAAATGATATAGTCAGAGTTGTACAGCACAGAGACGGGCCCTTCGGCTCACCACTCCAATCGTTTTTCCCATCTACTTAATGTGGTCTGCTTGAACTTTCAGAAAGATTTCATAAGATGCCACACAAGGAAAGGAACAGCTCACAGCATTGGAGACAAGATTCTAGAATGGTTGGGTATTGGTTAACCAACCAAAAACAGCAGGGTTCAACACAATGTTTTCACTCTGGAAAGCTGCACATAAATCAATGCCGTGTCTCGTATGCCCATAGGTTACATCAGTGAAGTTAATGAGAATCATGGATTATATCTCTCCTTATGATGCAAAGCCGAGGTGGCAATGTGGGTTGTGAGAGTGATCCAGTGGGACATCAGTCGGATATCGATGTTAGGAGAATGTGCTAGCACACCGCAGATGAAAGATAGTGCGGAAAATTGTGAGTTTATCCACTTCAATAGAAAGTTGGAGTATTTTTTAAATGGAAATTCGAAAGGCGTTGGTGTTCAAAGAGACTGCATGTTCTTTTACATTAATCAAAGTTAAGACACAGATACAGCAATCAAATATAAAGGAAAATAGCGAGTCGGCCTCTTATATGAACAGTGATGTCTCGTGCAATTACATAGGCCCTGCTACGACTGTCTGGAATATTATGTACATGTCTCCCAAACTAAGGAAGGACCTGCTGCACAAGATTGATTCCTGGAACAGCAAAATTGCTTTATGAGGAGAAATCAAACAACAGGCATGATAGTGTTTACAAGAATGAGACCCTATCTCATTGAAGCATTCAAAAATATTACTGGCTCAATTGTAAAGATGAGGAGTTGGACATTCAGGGCAAAAGTGACATTGACATTTTACACAGACAGTATGGCCTTAGGCTGTGGAGGTTAAGCAACAGAGTATATTTGTGGCAGAAACTTATAGATTTTTAAATATTAAAGGAATGCAGGGGGCATGAGGTCAGTGTAGGAAAACTGAGCTGAGGTAACAGACTATCCATGATCTTATTGAATGGCAAAGCAGACGTATGAGACTGCAGGGCCCACTCCTTCTTCTATTCCTACCAATCTTGCACTCTGCATCATCTTCTCCGTCTGTTTTATGACACGTTAAATCATTTTTGTTTGTGTTTCAGTCATAGGGTATATTTAGCAATGCGCAGCATTTCAACTCATTCAATCTAGGATCTAATGAGAGGACGTTTAAAAGATTTCAGTGCTGGTTGCTTTCTGAGATCACAATTACATGACTGCTGGCAAGCCATATATAGCCACAGCCTTAACTTCACTTATAATAGTAACAGGGAGTGTGACCACCAGATCAGGTTTTTGAGAATTAAGCACTAGGTTAGTGTCTGTAAGAGTTGTTGTTAGACACTGTAACCAACAAGGTATAAAGAAAATTATGGGGCTTGGGAAAAAGCTTCCCAAACAATATTTTTAAATAAAACTCAAAAGAAGAAAAATAACTATTTTCCAATGGTCAACAGAAAGGGTCAACTTGGTGGCTAATGTGTTATGATACGGTCTATTTGATGAAGTCTCAAATAAACATATTTCAGTATGTTTAAATCCAGACCTTAGTAACACAAGACACCGTAACACCTTAAAGAAATTTCATATACATAAAACCCCCACTTATTTAGAAATAGTAGTTGGCGGCCAAACAGTCAACATATTCTGAATAGACCTGCTGTGTTATGGCGAGAGCCAGAAGCATCTTGCAGGACAATGTATTCAGTGAGAACACCTTTTGCCTAACTGTTGTTTGCCAAATATAAATTAATCTTTCACAATGTCATTAGTCTCATCAAGTATCCAGATTCAATTAGCTTGTAAACAGAATTTAATGGCTAAACTCGGGCTCTGATAGTCTCATCAGGACAGCTGTGCGCTACCAAAATATTCCCTTTCACAATAATTCATATTTCCACACTGAATGTATCAAGCAATGCTGCAGAAAAGGAATTGATGATCAGGATCAACTGAGCAATTCGATGAGCCATAATCTACTGGGAAATATAACTGGGACAAGGCTCATTATTTAACAGATTCTGTGGAATGTTGTTTGAATTTTTCAAGATGAAAGAACTTACAGGTCTTTGAACAGCACCTGTTGCAGAAACAGAGCTTAAACCATTAAATATTGTAGAGATCGGCATTTCTTGCAGTTCATAACGTTATAGCAGTCTGCAAGGAAAGTAAAAATAACATGCATATAGTGATGTCTATTAGACCTTAAAGTACCCCGCACATTGTGCTGTAATTAGAAAAACTCATCCTTTGGCTCCAAGCTTTACCATTGATTAGCAAGAGTAAGGTGTGTTCATTTGAGAGGTAGCTTGCTCCAGAACTGATCAATAGTTTGTGCCTGGTGCTTAGGAAAATTCACCAAGAATTTGTACACTACGATAAGTTGCTATAGTTTCAGTAAGTTGAATGACTGTTGCACTAATGCAAAGCCCAGGATAAAGATGAGAATCTTATTGAGACAGCACAATGGAGGCCAAATTGATCTTATTTCGAATGCCTTATGCCCTTCAGTACAACACACTCACCGAGTTAGGATAATTCAGGTAGCAGATCGCACAAACCATGTCTTGTGAGGATGATCTTGTGTTCATCTGACGTGTTCGAGATTTTCTATAAGGGTTAACTACATGACACTCTGCAAAAAGTTTCTCCAGGTTCCCATCAAAATACCTGTAACATTAAAGTTTGCCATTACCTAAAGTAATCACATTGTAGTTTGAAGTTCACTTTTAAATCATCGCACAGTAACACTTTCATAATAGGTATCCGTAACACACTATACAATCTTATTATTCACAAATACATCTGCAATGGGAAATTGGTGGGGACAATGTCAGGCTACAAGTACATGGATTACTGCAGAAGATATCACACAACCACACCACAAAATGAAGGCATGGTTACATCAATAGTAAGAACAGCAGGAGATCTGAAAGCCCCCGAATCAAAAGATCACCCATCCTTTTTCTCCAGAGATGCTGCCTGACCCGCTGAGTTACTCCAGCACTTTGTGTCGATCTTAGGAGTAGGACACCTGTGTCTTCAAACCTCCTCGATCATTCATCTTCTAATACAGTTTCATTTTCCAGCGCTATCCACGAATCGTTGAGCCTACACTGTTATCCGGGATAGAGAATTCCAAAATTTACTCTTTCCAGTGAAAAACCTGCTCTTTATTTCCTAAACTGCCTAGCCCTGATTCTGAGACCATGACTCCCAAGCTTACACTGCTCAGTTAGGGAATATCGTCCTTTTATCTAGCCAGTGGAGCTCTGGAAGAATTTCACCCAGTTTATTTCTCTTCCACTCCAGAACACACAGATCTCCTCTATTCACACTCAATTGGCAACGCCTTCCTCCTTCGAATATGTCTGGCAAACCTTTGCTGGATTTTCCTTTTGGTGAGTTTATAGTTTCACAGGTAAGGAGACCAAGATTGCACACAGTACTTCAGGATTTTACATCAAGTTGCTATACAATCCCAATAAAATTTCCTTTGTTTTCAACCTTCTTAAAATAACATACTCTATTTCCTTTCCTGATTCTTTGTTCTGTCTGTTGGGTGTCAGTATTTGCCCAGTCACAATCACCTCTTCCACTCGCCCTACTTCACATGAAGACAATACCTGTTCTTTATTTTACAACTTCTTCCAAATGCTGCTCCAGCAATTCGCTCTAGCCTCAACTAAATTTCTAGATACTCATTTCATAGATTTGCTGTGATTTCCACAATTGCACTCACACTTTGCATGAAACAGATTCCTTTCACGTTATTAAAGCCAGGTTTTAATACAACTGCTGGGAGAAGGAAACAAAGCAAGTGGGGGGAGGGAAGAACAGGTCTGGGAGGCTCCAGCAAAGAGTTACAGCTTGGAAACAAGAACATTTAAAATAATCTAGCACTGAGAACTTTCATACAAAACTGTTGGTCAAAATAGTCACAGCCATAGACTATCAAATTATAGTCAACGTGGTTCCATTCAATCCAAATTATCTGTGTTGCGCACTACAAAATTGGATACATTTCATTCCAAACACTTATCCAACTTTAAATGTAGCCATGACCATTTTTCTTCTATCTGGAACTGTAAGCTATAAGAAAATTCTATGATTTATTGTGCTTGTCAGGGCCCAGTGTTTGGAGAGATATCATATACTCAACATGGTCGTATAGTAAGAAAAACCTTTGTTGTAACTATGCAGAGATTTTAAGATGGCACATGTATATCTGAAGGGTAGAAAATGTAAAATGGAGCTGCTATCTCGGAGATGTCTGGGGAAAAAAACTGCCGTTTTCAACTCCTCCTGAAGTGCAGGGGTGCTTTTTCTTCTCTCAGAATTTCATATTAATGTATTCAAAATAAATAATCTAACTGGGAAGGTGCTCCAGGTTTTCATGGTCAGTCTAAGTGAAAACTCTTTTGCGATTCTTGAACTTTTGTGTAACATGCTCCACAGGATATCCCTGATTGGAAGTTCCCCAGCTTGCCTGAGCCATAATCAAATCAGCAACTGTGGAAGGATAGCAAGTCAATATCAGTATTTAACTAATGAAATGATACGGTGAGAAACAAACCATTCTTGATTCCGCAAATTAATTATTTCTGCTGTTCAACCCTTATTATTTGTTTGCTAACGTTCAGTTACTCCACAAACTTGTGTCAACAGAAATGAATGGCCTGAGACGTACAGATTGCATAAGGAAACAAAGAAAGCCCTCTGCTCTCATTACAAATCTGATGAATGTAAATGAGCAAAATCTGTGCACCGCATTACAGCTTTCCAAACGAGCAGAAGGCTTGGATACAGGTTTCTTTGTTTTGCATGGAGCCTACAAGTTGCCGAGAATCTATTTCCTTTATGCAAGAAAGGAATATTCATCAAATGCACAACTGCATTGACATCTCGATGTTCAGTGATGGCACTTGCACAAAATGAAACAAAAATGTGAAAATATTTAAGACTGAAACACTAACTTCAAACCCCCCAAGATTCACAGCGATTGCCTCTCCCTGGCATTGAGGACAATTGTCCACATCATTGGAAGTATTCAAACAGGAAGATATCGGGAATGTCTGTCATGTCAAGGAGTTTGTTAACTCTCATTAAATTATATGTCCAGAATAAATTACCATCCCATAAATATGAAGTGATTTTTCCCATTCAAATATGTTGCTTCTAACTGAAAAGCTTTATAAAAAAGAATTAAATTAGCAGTATACCCTCCTGTAAATAACACACAGTACCACAGTGGGAGTACACATGCCAGGACTGCATGCACTAGGACTGTGAATGAGAGCGTACATGGCTTGACCAAGGCATTGGGAGCACAGAAACCATCAAAGAAAACAAGACTTTCTTATTTTTGAAAACAGTATTCTTAGATGTGTTATGATTCTACGCCTAACAATCACCACCTGGGTTTCCTGTTTCAATTGATAACTTGGTTAACTGCAATGACTGAAAAAAAGTGAGGAGGAGTCAAGATTTATCTAATTCAGAACGGCCTGAGACAGCGACGTGAAAGAGATATAAAGCTATACTGTAAACCACTGTTGGTTAAATGACAAATAGTCCAAAGAATTGATTCAAAGCTTTCTGTACTTCAATGGGTTAGTGAATTTACATGTTGTGAATCTCTGTTCAATGTAGTCAACATATGTAGTATTCAATGAATTACCAAAAATGGCTTTTCAGTATTTGACTTTACTGGAGTCTCTGATACCCCCAGAAAATATTTAAAATAGACACGACAAGATCCGATGACAAACATTCCATATATTTTGGACCCACTGAATAATTGCTTAGAGGTTAGGAAGGCAGTGCGAAAGTTCACCACATCGGGTCAATCAGTCTGTCGCATTTTATCCTTAATGCTACTGCAATTTGGAACAGGAGAAAGGAGGGTCAGAGGACCACAGGGAACAATCAACACTAAATAGAAACTATAAAAGTGTTTTGTTTTTTTAAACTAGAATATAATATTGTGGATTTATGAACACAAAATCATATTTAACAAATCTATTGAAGGTTGTGTTTGAGGATATTTGTAGAACACATAAGCGGTAACCAAAGGATGTGGTATATATGGAATTTCAGAAAGCTTTTGACTAGATCCCATAAGACGTTAGTCACAAGGATTTTAGATCACTGGGATCCTGGGTCATTCAGTGACATGGAATGGGAATTGGTTATTGGACAGACAGTAAAAAGTGAGAACAAATATCTCTCTAAGCTTGCCTGCTTGTGACTATTAGTACTACCTTTGTGGGATAATAATTCTGCCATCATACAAGTAATACAAATCTTTGCCCAACAGGATGCTGCTGGGACGGATCCCTCCTGTCCAAGATGCTGGTGACAACTCAACATTGTTCCAGCTTTCTTCTGATCATCGTGAATATCTGTGTTTATTAGCTTGACAGCATCACAACCTACACTAAGCTACAGGAGTAAACTAATGGCATCAATCTCCCCAGAGACCAACTTGTTGACTAAAAAGCAGGCTGCTGAAGCCAAAAGTAACCTCCAAGGCCTTCATATATTGGATCAGTGATCACTGCAACTCAACATTGATTTCTTTCTTGTAATCTGCTTGGTCTTTTCCAACAAAAAGTGTACATTTCCATTCAGCATACAACTTAATTAAATGCCACATACCCTCGTGCCCCACAGCTGATATCTGTTACCTCACTGTATATTAAGCATACTACATTTCACCAGAGACCAGGCTTACCTTTCCATTAGTTTCTCCTTATCCCAGTTGAAGTGACTGAGAAGTATCCTTGTGATAGTAGCTGGATTCTGTAGGTAAAAGACAATGCCAAGTTACACAAAGCATTTATTTTGAAGAATATTTCCTCTGGTTGAAGTATTTAAATATTATTGAGATTGGGTTTCTTTAGTTATGATGCGACATGCAAGCTATGGTTGAACAATGGCCACTGTCACCATTTTGACACTTTAACTACTGCAGGAAGAAAAAAAACAGCCATTCTACTTTAATATTGTACATTGTGCTTCCTGTGTGAAACGTAATTTCAATACACCATAGCAACCACCTGAGTCAAAGGGCTGTGGAGTTAAGCTACTCAAATCAAACACAATGTAGGTTATCATTATGCAATGCCGAGCTTGTACTATACTATTGAAAACCCTGCATGTGTGTTAAAGGCTCAATTGCACCGAAGGAGAAAGAAAATTCTCCCATTTACTCCCATAACATGTGTTTTATGAACAAAATGGCTGCATTATCTAGAGGGTTTTTTTGCATGCAAATCATTGAACTGTTGCGGATATGCGGCAACTACCACAAATGCAATTTTCTTTCACCTAGTGCATGCTCAATATCGTTTTTTTAAATCTTGACTATCTAGACATTACCACTTCCACCAGTTTAATTACAGTAATCCAACAAATACAAAGGTGCATGAATATTCAGTTGAGGGCATGAAATGTTTAGGATGCTGTGCAATTAAATGCATCTGGGGTATCAAGAAAGATAAAATAAAGACTAAGCTCAGCAAGGGCAAAAGGCAGAGATTGCAAGATTAGGGAACCCAGTATGATAAAGAATATCGATGGCTTAATCAGCATTGAAGAGGAAGCAGATGACAGGTATAGTCAATTGGAAACAAGTGACTTGAGGAACGTAGAGGGTTTAAGAGATAACTGGAAATTAGGAGGGCAGGTAATGTGAAATATCCTTGTCAAGCAAGATTAAAGAGAATTGCAAGATTCACCTTATCTCAAAGATATTAAGACATTTGGACAAGTACATGGGTAAGATTTGGACAAGTATATGGATGTGGGCAAGTGGGACTAGCTTAGATGGGGGCGCCTTGATCGGCATGGACGAGTTGGGCCAAAGAGCATATTGCCATGCCATGTTACTATGGCTTTAGGACATTCTGTATGTATATCAGGAGCCATAGGATTGCCAGAGAAACAGTCAGGGACCAAAATGAGCTGCTGCCTCACAGCACCAGAAATGAAGGGTTCAAACCTGACCTTGGGTGCTCGCCCAGGTGATCCAGTTTCATCCAATAATCCAAAGGTGGTGGCTTAATTGGTTCCTTGTGTGCAGGTGAGCGGTAGAGAATGGGGAGTAATGGTTTGCATGGACTCAGTGGGCCAAAAGGCCTGTTCCTCAACCTTGTCACTTGATGACTTCATTTCATGCACAATATTGCTATTTTTAATTTATTTATGCACATGCTGATAAGCATACCATATGCCCAACCTCACAGGAAATTATAAACAGTATATGGTTCAAGCATCACACATACAATCTGGAATTAACAAAACTGAAAGTGTAACACCGTATAGAAAGTCACCATAGTTTTATAAATTATGAAAACCAGTGGTTTAAAAACACACTTCATTCACTCATCTGTTCTTTGTGGCATGGCAACACATCCCATGCAAACGGATTCCACTTACTTCCCATTAACATAGCATTACAAAAATCACACGGTTACTTTTTTATTTAGGTAAACATTCATATAGTGGCATAGAATATTTGAAATAAGGTATTTAAATACATCAGATTAAACAAGTCCAACAAATAATCTATGGGCAAGAAGCAACACAATGACAAAAGAATGGAGAAATCCAGAAATTAATTTCTGCATAAATCCCACATTTTGTTGCCCGGCTTCCTGATGCAAACTGGCTATATTTCCTACGTCCTATGACACTGGGCGGCACAGTGACGCAACAGTAGAGTTGCTGCCGTGCAATACCAGAGACCCGGATTCGACCCTGACTACGGGTGCTGTCTGTACGGAGTTTGTATGTTCTCCTTGTGACCGCGTGGGGTTTCTCCAGGTGCTCTAGTTTTCTCCCACATTCCAAAGACAAACAGTTTTGTAGGTTAAGTGGCTTTGGTAAGTTGTAAGATTGTCCCTAGTGTGTGTGGAGGTTAGTATTAGGGGCGATTGGTAGTCGGCACGGACTCGGTGGGCTGAAGGACCCGTTTCCGCGCTGTATCTCTAAAGTCACAGCAATGAGCACACTAAAATACTTCACTGGCTCTAAAGAATCTTTGCATATCCTGAAGTCATAAATACAAGAGTCTTTCTTTTATCTATCCTGCTCAAACAGTGTACACCAATCAGGAAGTAGGTGTCATGTGATAATGCCAGGGTACTGGGCCCTTCAAGGAGGCATGATAAAGTTGGTTATATTGTTTGAGAAAGCTTTTGCTTGCCCCTTCAACCATTAGATTTGTTCTGCTGTGGTTGAATAGAATGGAGTTTGGACAAGTCTTGCAACAACACACCAGCAGCAGGGTATAACTAACCCGTCTCAGGCCAGCACTGAATTCCTTATCATCTTTGTTCTGTACACAAATGTAAGCAAATTTATGCACGATAAATGAATGACAAAATTGTAAGTTAATCTCCTCTGCTAGTGTGGACTAAGGAAAGGAATTCAGCTGAGATCCCAATTTTTTTCTTCAAACGTTCTCAGTTTTCATTCTTAATATTGCCTTCAGTCGATTAGGGTATTGAGAACAGGACGTCTGCGGTATGACTACACTTGGGAGTATTACATGCATTCTGGTCTCCTAACCATTGGAAGGACGTCATTATGCTGGGAAGGATGCAGAGTAGATTCACAAGCTTATTCCTGGGACCGCAGAGCTTGAGTTATAAAGGAGAAACTGGAGAGGCTGGGATTCTTTTCCCCAGGAACGTAGGAGACCGTTGGTTTACCTTACAGATATATAAAGTAATGAGAAGCATAGATAAGGTGAATGGTCACAGTCTTTCACAATTGATAAGGGAATCTAACACTAGAGAGCATAGATTTACATTGAGAGGGGAATTATTTAAAAGGGACCCAAGGGGCAACTTTTTCCACAGAGGGAAGTAGCTTCATGGAACGAGCTGCACCCAGGCATTATATAGGCACATGCATAGAAAAGGGCCAAATGTAGGCAAATGGGATAAGCTTAGACAGACATCTGGGTCAGCATTGATTGAGATGGGCCAAAGGGCCCATTTCTGTGCTGTCTAATTCTCTGTATCTAATACTGGTCTAAGCTGATAGTGGTTAGAGGAACGAGAGTGATCCTGTGGAGACATATCCAACTGTGACAGAGATCATCAGAAGATGACATATGGCGGAGTGCTCAGCTAGAAGGTACAACCGTGGGATAAAGAGTTTGCCATTTAGGCCTGAGAAGTCTCTTTGCTTCTATTTCTTGTATTGTACTCCATTCTTGTGATACAAATATGAATAGATGAAACCAAACAGCCACAAATGCCTTGCAGCCTATATAATATACAGTGCAGAGAGAACAAATGAGTGGGTGGAAACCATTACAAAACCCATGCCCCCACGAGTACCCTGAGCTTAAGCAGCAAATCCCTATTTTCTTAAATAGTAGGATGGTCCAATTTATCAGATAAGCTATATTTTCTTATTCAAGTACAGGGATTTCTGTTGTAGCACAAAAATTATGTTCCAATAGAGTTTGCTTACTGCAGAGAAACAGTTAATTTTCTTATACTGTTTAAACCCAAGACATTTTTATTTCTGCTTGTTAGTTTCCAAAGTGGTTCTCTCGGTCCTGACCGAAATCACATCATAGCCAATTCATCCTGCATGAGGCAAATAGTGTTCCCCATTTCATCACTTGCATTATATCTAATTTATGTTATGGAAACATGCGTTACAGCTGTAGTATCAACCTAGATCCATATAGCCACATCCATCCCCAGCCTTTTTATGCACCTTCATACAATTACCCCTTTCCATGTGTGGGACCCCAAACAATGTTTCCGAGAGAAGCAATAATTTTGCAAATTTAATATCCAGCATTCACTGCTCAGGGTGTGGTCTCTACATGGAGGAAATAACAAACAGAAGCTGCTGTTTTGTAGGACACCTCTGGACCACCAATGAATGTAACTCAAAGCTTCCAGCTGCCTCTCACTTTAATCCTTTATCCCACTCTGACCATGACCTCTGACACATATCCAACAAAGCTGAACATAACCAATGGTATCCCATTCCCGACTGGATACATTCAGAAATGAGCAATGAATTCAACATCTCCTGTAGTCCATTCCACATTTCTAGCACTCGCGTTTCATTTTTTGCTAACTGATTCATCCACTTCTCCTGTTTGCATCTTCTCTGAAAAAACGGGAACTGGAACGACGACTGTCAGAGTGAAACAAACAAACACATAGCAAAGGCAGGGGCCAGGGCAAGCGGGGGGGGGGGGGGGGAGCGCTGTCTGAAATTCACACGGTGCAAAGCTATGGTGATAGACACACACCGCGATGAACAGGAAGGTTATGACGGCTAGCACAGTGTACGGTAAGTCCTTTAAAGGGGGTGGGGGGGAAGAAGGGGAGAAGGAGTGGAGACACTTAAGAAGCCAGACAACTTTTAATAAGCCAGAGATACACAGCTATGAAGTTTGTAGGGCATTTAACATTACCGGTCGGTTATCCTTGGTTTTGAAAACTCGTGCTTACGTTTTTTCCCCCCAACAAGCCAATGAAAATGACTGGTCAGCAAAGGCGATTAACTAAAACTACCTATGAATACCTCGACTATCTACAACCACATGGCGACCCCACTACAACAGCACCTACGACTACATGATTATCGATTTTCTCCATGGCGACCAATGTTTGGTCGCAGACATTTTTTCAACATGTTGAGAAATTTGCGGTGACCATACTGAGGCCGTGACTAGTTCCCAGAATGCGGGAACTCCTCGTGACCATGAAGGAGACTCACCAGAGACCACCAGTGAACATGTGCGAGCGCAGAGTCTCCTGCACTCGCCTAAAAAGTTGCCTAAGTGGGACAGGCCCATTAAACTTTGTTAATTCTAAAGTCCCAGCTCTGATAAAATCACAATGGTCTGCAACATAAACTGTTTCTCACTCCTCTTGTACTGCTGGCTATTTCCAGCGTTTTCTGTTATTTTAGTGCTACAATTAAACCTCAAGCAAACTTTAAGGACAGCTATAACACACACTAGATATAGATGCATGCTCTCAACTGTTCAAGAAAAAAATGATTTGTGAAGCTTGTGGATATGGCTCAGCCACAGCCCATTCTCGTTAATTCAATGTAAGCAACAGCAAAATGAATGTTGAAACCTATTTACAGTTTATATGTGCAGAGAAAAAACTCTGCAGACAAATGCAAGTTGAAATTATGACTGTTCACCATTTTAAGGACAAGTTAATAGCTGGGACAAAAACGGCAAGCACACAAAAGACAACGTGTTGTGGAAAGGCTTTGCTGCCATGAAAACTGGCCACCCATAACATGATTCATGAGCAAACAGCCCCACCCGGGCACAAATGACAGGATCTGCTGGGCAGAAGTTGTGGTTTCCACAATCACCAGGAGAAAACAAAAAGCAACGGAAGTCTGAAGGTTTCTCATTGAGACATGCTCGACAGTAATGTGGTTCCCAAGTGTAATGCTGAGCAGCATCTCATCCAAAGGTATGCTCATCCACACTGGGCAACGGTCTGGCTTCAATAGTACTTTTAAGCCTGGCCTAGAAGCATTGCCGGCATCATGTGTGTGATGAAGCTTATCCTGCTCCTGCCAAAAATGGCATTCTAGAGCAAAGTGCTGAGGGTCAGTCAATGCAAAAGGCTCCATGGGGATGGACTTAACATTGGTCCAATCTGCCAGTCCACACTCATTAGTGGGAATGTTTGTTAAAATCTATTGAACTATTTGCTCAAGGTCGTATATGCATAATTGCTAAACTAACAGGAATAACAAGATTTAGATGAAAATAATGGTTTCAACACTCTTCATTATTTTTTGCATTGTTATGAATAAACTGTATTTGAAACTGGAGAAAAAGGCAGTCACATTTGAGTGAAGTTTGAGCTATCAATTACCTCTGAAGGAAAGTGTAAAATATTCTGAAATATCCAGAACTCAGTTGAAAAATAAAAGCATCAGCTAGTCACAGTTATCCATCAGTCATATGTTCAGGAAAACAACAAGAATATGACTGGAGGCAGTCTGACACTGAATCAGTGCGTGCAACCACAAGACTCTAGAATGAAGCCGTATCCAGAGTGGCTGTGTGTCATATGCACTAGATATGAACCAGAATAAAATTTGTGCTTGCTGCAGCTTTACAGGTAAATTAAACGCAGAAGCAACAATATACAAAAAATCCTCAGTTATTCCATGTTAAGCAAGACATATTAGAGCAACAAGCATGTAAAGCATAATCATAGTCCAAAGTCTGTAGTGGTTTATTGCTGAGGTATGGTTGCGGTCAGGGTTGAGCAGGGTGTTTCACGAACCTCATGGTTGATGGAGAGAAGCTACTCTTGAAAGTGGAACTAACAGTACAAGATTTGTAGAGGAATTTGAGGAAGCTTTCCTTATGATGACATTAAAATGCTTGGTTCAGGACAGATCCTGAAAGATATATATACCCAGGAACTTGAATCTATTAACTTTTTTTACCACCGTCCAACCAACGCTTGATCTACCAAACAAGTGCACGGACCCACAGTTTCCCCTTGCTGAAGTTAACAATAAGCTCTATGGTCTTGATAAAGTTCAGAGCAGGATTTTGTCCTACCCAACCAGATCCTTCCTGTACTCGGGTACATCGAAACCTGTATTGCTCAGCAAATTTAGAGATGGTGAGAAGCTGTACCTGGCTAGGTAGTCATGGTGGGGGGGGGGGGGGGGAGGGGAGGGGAGAGAGAGAGAGAGAGGAGCATGGGATCGATTACACAGCCCTGAGGTACCCTGTGCTCATGATGTCAATCTGCACTGACTGGAGTCTGCTGATAAGCAAGATGAAGATCCAGTTGCACGAGTGGAGACTAAGTTCCCCGAGATATAGACAGTGAGTTTGGAAGGGGCGAAAGTCTTGAATGCTGATGAACAGCCCGATGCATGTGTTCCTGTTATCCAAATGGTCCAGCGCAGAGTGGAGAGCAAATGAGATCGCACCCGCTGTTGCCTTGCAGCATTGGGTAAATAGTAATGGGTCCAGGTCATTACTGAGGCAGGAGTTGATTTGTGTCATAACCAACATTTCCAAGCACTTCATCATAATGGCCACAAGTACCACTAATCAATAGTCGTTGAGGCATGTCACTTCTTGGGCACTGACATTATAGATGCCCTTTAAAGTAGGTTGGCCCTGCAGTACTGAGACGTTGAAGATGTTGATGAAAACTACAGCCAATTGGTCTGCACAGATTATGAGAATGCAGCCAGGGGCACCATCAGGCCAGATGCTTTCCTCGTGAAGGTTCTTCTGGTGTCGGCCTCAGAGAATGAAATCACAGAGTAATTGGGGGTCGTGGGGGCCCGTGAAGTACATTGTTGCTCTCCCTTTCATAGCAAGCATTGAAAGCATGGAGCTCATCGGAGTGGTGCATCTGTCACTTCAGTTATTTACTTTCATCTTGTAGAAAGCCCTGCCATGTTACCGAGCATCTATCTGACCCTCAGTTTAGCCTAGAAGTGTCCCTTTGCATTCTTGGTGGCCTTCTAGACTTCATGTATGACTCAGAATCGTTTGACTTGAACGCCACAGATCTGGTCCTCAGTTCATATCTCCTGGTTCATCCAAGGGACCTGGCTACGGAAAGCTCGGATGGTTTTGGAAGGAACAGACTCATCCACACTTCCTTCTGAAGTCGGTAACAACCAGGACATATTTATTAAAGTCTGTTGCCGAGTCCTTCGATATTGCCCGATCGACCAAGTTCAAGCGGCCGTGAAGTAGTTCCTCTGCCTTCCAATGACCAGCAATTCTCCTCAGCAGAACTGGACTTTTTAGTCGCCAGTCATATACAGGAAGGAGCCTAGCCAGGTGATCTGACTTTCTAAAGCACAGGTGAGGCTTGGTGTGATAGACATCACTGTCAGTGAAGTGGCAATGGTCAAGAGTATTTGATCCTCTGGTGCTGCAGGACGCATGTTAATAGTTGTTCGGAAGCGTCTTCTGCAAGACAGCCTTGTTGAAATCCTTGGCTATGACAGATAAGTGTTGGGGTACACTGTCTTGCGCCTGTTGACTATGATATATAGTTCCTCAAGTGCTAGCTAAATATCTGCCCAGGGCAGGAGAAAGGCAGGAGTCATGGTGATGGACAAATTCCCTTGGGAGGTAGATGGGATGGCACTTCAATACTAGATATTCCAGGTGGGGGAAGCAAGAGTTGGACAGGACCAGCACAAACTGCTCATCATATAACAAATGGCGCTACCACTTCCTTTTCCTGATGCCAACGTCCAATCCATGTTTCCAGTCACTGACATACAGAACCTGAAATGTCACTGACATACAGTACAGTCCAGCATCCACTGCACTTCCAGGTACTGTACTTAGCGAGCCTATGTGTCATGGAGTCAGATCTGTGTCCATTCAGCAATAGTAACAATAACAATTTAGATGATCGAGAAGAAGCATGTTAGTTGATTAATTGTTTAAAACAGGTACATTGATTCATGTTTAAAACATGTATATTTAACATTATTCTGCCTGGCTACAGGCAAAATGTCACCATATATTGATATCTTTCTTTCGCCCCTCCAAATGAGAGCTATGCACTTTCCCATTAGCCATGCAATTCAGGTTCTGAGGTTATCAGTGTGGAATCAAAAACAATGTTTGCATATCAATACTCAAAGCTAAGTCTGATTTGTCCGACAGATTGACTGAGTATTAGACTAGTCACAGCTTTGATGTTGCTTCTGTGCTGTCTCCTCCATGGGGAAATGCAGCAGATGCAAGTGTGTAGGGTTCCCACCTGCATCAACATAAATGGAATTATACAGTAGAGAATGTTGATACGCTCCAGATTTGGAGAGCAATTGGGATGTTATGTCGCAATTTTACATATTTAGGCTGCACTTGGGAGTACAGCGTGCAATTCTGGTTGACACACTAGGAAAAATGCGGTTGCCCTGAAGTGAGTACATTCACCAGGAAATTGTCTGGATTGACAAATTCTCTAAATTAGGTTTAAGGTGAGACAAAAAAGTTTTAATGGGGATTTTTAGACTGGTTGATATCTGGAACTCATTGGCAGCGATGAAATCAAATACAATCACTATTTTGAAGAGGTATTCAGACTGGCGGAATGCAGAAGGCATAAGGATGTACATCTAATGTGGGTAAATCCAATTAGTGTAGACAGGGGAAAATGTCAGCATGAACATGAAGGGCTGAAGTGCCCTTTTTGGTGCAACACAACTCGATATATCACAGGGGGAAGAATAGTCTACTTGAATTGGAACTTGGGGAGCAAATCTATGGAGCCCATCCCAGAGGCTAATTCAGCTGTGGAAGAAAATTCAGAGACTAGGGAAATCCCAGGTTTACATCAAACTTGTGTTGAACGAGCAGGCATCAGGGCAATAAGCAAAGTAATATTGCAATTAATAGCCACATTCATGGGAGTTAGTGGACCAACAATGTTCAGAAATCTACCTACTTGAATGGATCTGAGGTAAGGAATGAATTAGATTTCTTTTATCAATAATCATTCAAATGGCACTTATAAATACAGGAAATAAATACTGATGGAATATATACCGTTATATCCAGATGATTTAATGCCATAACAGAGATTTGTACTTAGACTGTATGCAGAAAACTGAGGATAGTTCTGCACACTTCACATGAGGAACGTATGCAGGCAGGAAGACAGAACATAGTCGCTTAGATTTCAACACTTATACCACAAAGCAATAGAATCACCAACTGATTCTTGGAATTTTGAAAACTGACAGTCATTTGACTGAGGATATTAAAAGCAATGAGATAGATAGACAGAAAGAAGCACCACCTGTCGGATGGGAGAATAGAAAAGGATAAAAATTACAATGCAGAACCAACCCTTTCAACAGTGAAGGTAGGAAATGCATGACGATAAAAATGTGGAACTCTTCCACAAATGCTACCTAATTTTAAACCCAGGATTGATGGATTTTTGTAATCAAAAGCATTGAAAGGTTTAAGAGACAAGCTCAACCACAAAGTCAATGAATGGCTTAGTAGATTCATTGGACAGTTCAAATAATTAGCCAACCATAACTGTTAACTTGAGAAATCAATTTTTCTGGCACTTATGCAATAAACGTGGAGAGCTGGAACATCTGGTGTTGTTACGAGGCACATTCGCCAAACACCAGAGAGAGAGAGAGATATGCTAACGGACCACTGTCATAACCACCATGATGAATCCTATAGGTCAGCAACCATGTTGGCAGATTTTCCTATCAAGCACAATGAGCAACAAATATTGCAGTCTTCAAAGGAACTTGATTGGAGTACTGGAAATTGGCCATGGTTCTTCTCAAGAAACCCGAGAACACATTGGTCAACAGGGCATATCTGAAGTCTGTTCAGCAAATGATCTTTGAATTGCAATGTGTATAAAATATCCAGGTAACCACCTATGATCTGCAATGAACTGGGGTTTGCAAATTCTAATACACACTGGAATGGATTAACCCCATCTCAATATTCCACCATTGTTTTTCAACAGAAGATGTACTTCACTGAAATATCACTAAATCATACTTCAGATATTAGATGTTTTGGAAATGACAATATGTTGAGAGAAGGTAGGCACAAAATGCTGGAGTAACTCAGCAGGACAGGCAGCAACTCTGGAGAGAAGGAATGGGTGACGTTTCGGGTCGAGACCCTTCTTCAGACTGATGTCAGGGGAGTGGGCAGGACAGAGATAGAATGTAATCAGAGACATTAAGACTGGTGGGGGAACTGGGAAGGAGAGGGAATGGAGAGAGGGAAAGCAAGGGTTATCTGAAGTTATAGAAGTCAATGTTCATACCGCTGGGGTGTAAGCTACCCAAGCGAAATATGAGGTGCTGTTCCTCCAATTTGCACTGGGCCTCGCTCTGACAATGGAGGAGGCCCAGGACAGAAAGGTCAGATTGGGAATCGGAGGGGGAGTTAAAGTGCACAGCAACCGGGAGATCAGGTAGGTTAAGGCGGACTGAGCGGAGGTGTTCAGCGAAATAATCGCAGAGTCTGCACTTGGTCTCGCCGATGTACAGAAATTGACACCTGGAACAGCGGATACAGTAGATGAGGTTGGAGCAGGTGCAAGTGAACCTCTGTCTCACCTGAAAAGAATGTCAGGGTCCTTGGATGAGTCGAGGGGGGAAGTAAAGGGACAGGTGTTGCATCTCCTGCGGTTGCAGGGGAAAGTACCTGGGGAGGGGGTGGTTTGGGTGGGAAGGGACGAGTAGACCAGGGAGTTGTGGAGGGAACAGTTTCTGTGGAAAGCAGAAAGGGGTGGAGATGGGAAGATGTGGCCAGTAATGGGATCCTGTTGGAGGTGGCGAAAGTGTTGGAGGATTATATGTTGAATGCGACAGCTGATGGGGTGGAAGGTGAGGACAGGGGGGACTCTGTCCTTGTTGTGAATGGGCGGGGAGGGGGAGCAAGAGCAGAGCTGCGGGATATCAAGGAGATCCCAGTGAGAGCCTTATCTATAATGGAAGGGGGGAACCCCCATTTCTTAAAGAATGAGGCATCTCCGATGTTGAGAGATGCCTTGATTTAGGTGTGGCTGATGCGCGTGACCCCATCACCACTTCATATGATAGAAAAGATTTCAAATCAAACAAATAAATATCAATGAACCTTAATGTTGAAATTAAGAAAATACTCATTTGCATCAACATGTGGAGAGAGAAACAGTTGAAGGTAAATAGATTAAGTCTCAAGAAAGGTATGGAAGAATGTGGAACTGACACATTAAAATATTACGCACAATTTTTTATTAAATGTACTATCCTTAAAATATGTACCCCAGGTGGTGCCTTTAACAAACTTCTTCCAATACTAAGGACAAGCTTCCAGCTTAATTTTTGTTTACCGAAATTGTAGGCTGATTATTAGGCATCAAATTATATTGGTTGCATCCCTTTCCCAATATTTGGGCAATGTTTATGACATTCTTGATTCTGCTTGACCATTTTTGTACTTTTCAGATGAAATGTCTGGTTGAGGCAACAAGGACAGTACTAATAAAATCCACATCTAAAACATCTGGCCAATCAATAAATGGGAGTTAGTCTGGCTGCTAGCTTAAGCCAGCTCAACTAAACATCAATTTTAGTAGAAATATACTGAAATTCAGATAGAAAAAACCCTATATTTCAGATATTGGACTATATATTACATTTCAGTTAACTTATCCAAATACATTAAGCTATGGAAATACATAAATGCAATGGTCTATAAGGAGAGATGAACTGCATCAAAATGACACTCCATTTCCTAATATCATACACATGCACGCTACACAGTGTATTAAACAAAACTAAGATAATATATGACCCAGCCAGTAAGGAAATAGATGATCTACCTTTCTGGCATTTGCCCAGACCCTCTTTAAGCCTTGGGGCCCTGCTGAAAACTAGCCACTGGCAACAATCCCAAGAAAACCAGTCAAATAGGGGTAAATTGACCAGGCAAAGTCTCTCTCCTCCTCGCAATGGCCCAATGTACCCATGCGTTCCCACCCGCATCACACTCCCATACTTGCACCCCAGAGCCCCAAGTCTTTAGTCCTTCCACTCTACAGGGCCCGGGTCCTGTGCGGCCTGTCTACTCGGGCTTTCCTCCGGTACGATGGCCGGATAAGGCTTACCTCGATGACCTCGTTGACCTCCCGAATGCACTCCACCATGTGCTGGACAATCTGCTCGGCGCTCAGCACCTCATAGCGGTAATCCTCTTCTTCCTGCTCGGCGCCCAGGCCTCCCAGCCCGCCCAGGCCTCCCAGGCCGCCGCCGCCGCCACCGCCAACCCCGTCGCCGTCCTGCCCGGGCTCCAGGCCGGGCTCCTGCATCTCCACCTCGCCGATCTCGAAGTTGTCCTCGGGCTCGCTCTCCTCGCTGTACTCGTCCTCGTCATACATGTAGCCCTCGTCCGAGTCCATGGTGGCGCCGGTGGCGGGTGTGAGCTGCCGGTGTGTGGGGGTGTCCCTGCCTCAGGCTCCGCTCCGCTCCGCACTCCCCCCGGCAGCGCTACCGCAACAAAGGGACTGGGCCGCGCTCTCTCTCCCGGCGACGCGCGCGCCCGCCCGCCTCCGCCGTCACTTCCGCCCCTCAGACGCGCCGCTTCCGCTACACAATAGTGCCCCTCTGTGACGTCAACGGCCGCTCGCCGCTCCGCCGGTTCCACGCGCTTGGCGGGAAGCGCACGGGAGCGAGCGAGCGTGCGTCAGTCTCCCATCCAAACTACCTCACAGTCCAGTCACTCTCACTCTCCCTCTCCCTCTCCCTCAGCTCCAGCCTCTCACCAGCACCGGTCGAGGAGGAGAAGGGAATGCCCGGTCAGTACTCTCTCTCTGAGTCAGCTCCACATTTATTTATTTATTTGTTTATTTTTTAGCCTTCTTCTTACTCGCAACTTTGCAGATAAACCGCCACCGGAATTCAAATTGAAGTTTAAAACTTTCAACGAGAAAAATAATTCTCCCCAACTGGAAACAAACCGAATCGACCCGTCGCGATGAGTACATTCCTGTGTTGGGCAGATAGATAGATGTTGTAGCCCTTCATCTGATGAAATCCAAAGTTGTCCACATTCCTTCCATTTTGTAGCTTTCAGGCAAACTTCGACTGAAGTTGCTGCAGACATCCACTGTGCAGGGGTTGGGTTATCTATTGGGCATGAATGAGGAGTCGTGAGGTATCAGAGTGATCTTTGAGGTAGTTTATGCTGAATAGTTCTGTGCTACTTAGAATATGGGCATAGTTTCTATAGATTTACTATGTAAACTGTGTTGTCACATTCCTAATTGGCTTTGAGAAGATGGTAGTGAGGAGTGTTGGATTTCAACAATGCCATTGGGTTGGGAACTCCAGGCTTTAGACACTACAACAATGAAGAAAAATATAGTGAATAACAAAGGGGAAGCTACATGCAGGCGATGCTATAAGAACATAAGTAATAGAAATCAGCACAGGCCTTTTGGCCCCGTCCACCTTTTGACCTCTACCTGCTCGCCACTTTCCTGCATTAACCTGCGTACACCGCAAGAAATTACAAAGAATTGTTGGCGTTGCCCAGACCATCACGCAAACCAACCTCCTGTCCGTTGACTCCATCTACACTTCACGCTGCCTTGGCAAGGCCACCAGCGTAGTAAAGGATAAGTCTCACCCTGCAAGATGTACAGAAGTGTGAAAACGCACACCTCCAGATTCAGGGACTGTTTTGTCCCAGCTGAACCATCCTATCACCAACTAGAGAGCTGTCCTGACCTACCATCTACCTCATTGGAGACCTTCAGACTATATGTAATCGGACTTTACTGGACATTATCTTGCACTAAATGTTATTCCCTTTACCATGTACACCGTGGACAGCTTGATTGTAATCATGTATAGTCTTTTTGCTGACTGGATAGCACACAACAAAACGTGTTTCACTGTACATCACTACACGTGACAACAATAAACTAAAATAAACTATCTCTCAGTATCCAAAAGTATATGGATCTCTTGCTTCAATATATTCAGTAATTGAAATTCCACAGCCTTTATAGGTACAGAATTGCAACGGTTCTGCATAAATAAATTCTACCTTGAATAACCAACCTTTTATTTTGAAGAACGTTTTTGGTCAATGATAAATTTATGGATATTAATTGAGGTACTCTATGATGGTAACTGTTTTGGCTGTCAAGGTCTGGTTTTTAGACTCTGCAGCCAAGGGAAACATCATCCCTGCACTTACCTGACAAGTTCCATAATAGTCTTCTACATTCCAATGGGATGATGTCTCATTTTGTTCTCAAACCTTAGAGACTACAGGCCCAGTCTGTTTAATCCCTCCTTATTCAGAAATTCTGCCATCAATCTGGTGAACCCTTACCCATTCCTTCTCTCCAGAGATGCT
Organism: Malacoraja senta; assembly: GCA_038087875.1. Classification (NCBI taxonomy): domain Eukaryota; kingdom Metazoa; phylum Chordata; class Chondrichthyes; order Rajiformes; family Rajidae; genus Malacoraja; species Malacoraja senta. Next base: position 750,174 of record CM075993.1, read on the forward strand.
GCCTGTCCCACTGAGTTACTTCAGCATTTTGTGTGAACCCTTACTGCATTTTGTCTGTATCCTTCCTTGGGTAGGGCGACTAGACCTATACATAATATTTCAAGTGTGGACTCACCAGGTCTCTATATAATTGCAGCAAGTCTGTCCTCTGCTGTAAATCCTCTTGTAATAGAGACCAAGTTACTCTTTGCCTTCATTTGAACACCTTCCAGTTTCTCATCATTTAGAAAACACTGCTATTTTTTCTCCCAAAGGAGGCAATCTCCTACTTTTCTACATTAAAGTTTTCCATCTGCCTTGTGCTTATGATTCACTTAGCCCTTTTATATCCTCCGCAAACCTCGCTGAATCCTCTGCACCCATCTTAAGATCACCAGCTAACCTGGATATGTTACACTTCATCCCTTCATCCAAATTGACACTGATTTTGGGCAGCTGGGGATCCTGCACTAATCCCTGCCACAATGTAATTGTCACATTTCAGCTGGAAAATTACACAATTATTTCTTCACTCTGTTTTGGCCCGTTAATTATTCCTTAATCGATATCGGTATTCTACCCCAATTACCTTTGCTGTAATTTAGTTTAACAATATCATTTTCATCTTATCAAAATATTCTGAATGTCCAAATGTTCCACATTCATTTATTCATTCATTTTCCCCACCACTTAAAAGGTACTTAAAATACTGAGTAGGACAGGCAGCATCTGTGGTAAAAGAAAACCACCTTTGTTTTCGACTTCCACCTTATTCACTCCATTAAATGCTCATCTGTGACTTTTCTTCCCTTCCTTGGTTCTATAACTCCACCTCAGAGGATCAGTTTTTTTTAATGTGTTATGTTAAATTCTAAAGTGTTGTGTTTATCTTATTTGTGTGCTGCATGGTAACTCAAATTTCACTGCACCAATTGGTGTATGTGACAATAAATGTCCTTTGTCCAGTTAGTGATCATTGTGCAAATGTTCCAGTAAAAATCAATACTTTTAAAGAAAGAAAAGAGAACATTTGAAATGTTGAAAGAGAACCTTCTGAACAAATAAAGCTTAACGTTTTTCCATTCTCAAGTGTACTCGCGACTTATCCCTGCCAGTGCAAGATGTAACATTGCAGTCTCGTGAAAGTTATCCACTGCCATGGAATGAAAACAGATTGTTTTTGTGCTACAATCAAGTCTCAAAAATCCTATGGCAATGTGAACAAATGTGGATGTATCTGGGGCTGTAATAAAGAAAGGTTCTTAAAAATTATCTTTTTTTTGCATATAAATGTTATAGCTAATGTTATATACGGAGATTCGGCATGTCAAAGAGGATTCTCCTAAACTTCTACAGGTGCATGGTAGAGAGCATTCTGACTGGTTGCATCGTGGCCTGGTTCGGCAACTTGAACGTCCAGGAGCGAAAAAGACTACAAAAAGTTGTGACCACTGCCCAGTCCATCACCAGCTTTTGACCTCCCCACCGTCGAAGGGATCTATCGTAGTCGCTGCCTCAAAAAGGCAGCCAAAATCATCAAGGACCCACACCATCCTGGCCACACACTCATCTCACCATTGCCATCAGGAAGAAGGTACAAGAGCCTGAAAACTGTAACATCCAGGTTCAGGAACAGCTGCTTCCCCACAGCCATCAGGCTATTAAACAACATCGAATAAGCTCTGAGCTCTGAACTACAAAAGACTATTATTATTTGTTATTTGCACTATATTTGTTATTTGTTGAACTTTTTCTTTTTTTTCTTTCCGTTATGTACAATGTTTATATATTCACATATTCTGTTATGCTGCAACAACTAAGAATGTCACTGTCCCGTCCGGGACATATGACAATAAAACACTCTTGACACTTGACTAGTACTTACAGACATATGGCAAATGTGGACTTGTCTTAAGTTGCCAGTACAGTACACAACTAGGATGAGCAACAATCAGAACATGTGGCAAAGAATATCTCTTTGGAGCACTGTTATGAAAGCTGGAGTCTCCAGAAACATTCAGAATGACATTGTGCATAGCAACATAGTACAATCCCCCATGTAGTAGATCCATGGAGAAGCAGAGGGAGTGTACCGTTCATGTTATTTATGATAATCTACTGCCCTCCAGTGGCTACTTATTTATATTCCACATCATGTCTATTATGTAAAGGTAACATTTAATTTTATTAATTGCAGAAACTTTCAAAGATTAGTAAACATCTTCATTGCAGCAGATGGGGTGAGCAGTTTACCGAATTAAACAGATTTTATGATGATTTAAAACATCCCATTAAAGTCTGTCTTTGGAGTAATTAACCTAAGCAACTATTGCTTTCATTGTATTATGCACTCATTGATGCGTTGCAAATAATTACTCCATTCCAGGGATGTGAGTGATTTGCAAGTGTGAGTGTTGTAATTTGGGGGATTGAATGTAAGGGGAAAGTATACATTGAATGGCAAGATCTTTACCAGCATTGAAGTGCTAAGGGATTTGGGATCCAAGATTAAAGCTCCCTGAAAGTGACAACGGATAGAATGGTAAAGAAGGAGAATAGTATGTTTGCCTTTATCATTCGGGGAATGGAGTATAAGAGTGGAAGTCATGATGCAGCATTATAAAACTTTGGTTGCCACATTTGGGGTATTTTGTGTAGTTCTAGTCGCCCTATTGCAGAATGTATGTGGACGCTTTGGCGAAGGAGACGTTGGACAAAATTGCATTGTTTTCATCAAAGTCTGCGAGGAGACCTGAGAGGAGTATATAAAATTATGAGAGGCATAAATAGGGTAGATAGAACCTTTCTCTCGGGGTAAATGTCAAAGACAATAAGCCATAATTTTAAGGTAAGAGGGGGAATGTTTAAAGGACATGCAAAACAAGAGTGGCGTGTGCCTGGAATGTGCTGCCAGGGGTAGTGGTGCAAGCTGATATGACAGGGAAATGTAAAAGGCTTTTAAATAAGCACATGGGTATGCAGGAAATGGAGTGATATAAAACACATAGGCATAGAAGATGAGTTGGCATCATGTTCGGCACAGACAATTTAGGGCAAAGTGCCTTTTCCTGTGATCTGTTCTATGTTTGTGAGTGACTGAGACCCTACTATACTCTGAGAGTGTCCCAGAGAGGGGGTGGGGGTCAGAGACCTCTGAGACATGAGGGAGGCTAGAGACCCTGGTGGGAGTATGAGCAAACTGGATGATCTGACATTGTGGTAAAAGCCTGATAATGAGGGAGTAATAATTTCTGCAGCATCACAACCTTGGAATGTGTGTCCACGTCAGAAGTTTGAAAATACATAAGTGGACTTCAGGTGCTTATCTTCTTTTTCGGAGTAGAAATTACTTCAGAGCATATAATTAAATAATCTACTGTGAGAAGCAACAGCAGATCTTGGCAATAAGGTACATACTATTTTGGGAGATGGTGTGCTTATGTTTGTGCTGGGCTTTTATGTGCTCCTGATACATGATCATAGAAGCGTAGAGATAGAGCATGGAGCCTTTGGGCCATCAAGTCCATACCAACAATTAATACCCATTTTACACTAATCCTACATTAATCCCATTTTTGATTATTTTCAATTCCCCTCAGATTCTACCACTCACCTGCACAAGGAAGGCAATTTATAGCGGCCAGTTAACCAACCAGATTTCACTGAACACCTCCGCTCAGTCCGTCTTAACCTACCTCATCTCCTGGTGGCACAGCACTTCAACTCCCTCTCCCATTCCCAATCTGACCTTTCTGTCCTGGGCCTCCTCCATTGTCAGACTGAGGCCCAGTGCAAATTGGAGGAACAGCACAAATTTCGCCAGTTTACACCCCAGCTGTATGAACATTGACGTCTATAACTTCAGTTAACCCTTGCTTTCTCTCTCCATCCCCTTTCCTTTCCCAGTTCTCCCACTAGTCTTACTGTCTCCACCTACATTCTATCTTTGTCCCACCCCCTTCCCTGACATCAGTCTGAAGAAGGGTCTCGACCTGAAATGTCGCCCATTCCTTCTCTCCAGAGATGCTGCCTGTCCAGCTGAGTTACTCCATAATGTTGTGTCTACCTTTGATTTAAACCAGCATCTGCAGTTATTTATAACACAAACTAACCAACCAGCATGTCTTTGGGTTGGAGGATTCTGCAGCACCAGGAGGACACTCATGGGTCATAGGTAGGAGGTGCACACTCCACACCGACACCAGCACCTAAAGTCTGAATTTCACCCAGGCAGCTGCTCTACCAGATGTACCATAATGATGCTCCAATAATGTTTCCTTTAGATCAATGGGAATTATGCAATTTTCAAGATTTCAAGATATCCTTGCAATGTGGATTCTATCTACAGGCACAGGGGACATAAACTTTACTGTACATCAACTCCAAAATTAAGTTTCAGTACAATCACATCTCATTGAACTTCAAATAGCCCTTGCTTTCCCTCTCTCTCCATCCCCTCCCCCTTCCCAGTTCTCCCACCAGTCTTACTGAGACCCTGGACAAGAAGAGACAGAGCGGCTGTACTTTTTGAGAAGACTCCGCTCCTTTAACGTCTGCAGTTAAATGCCTAAGATGTTCTACCAATCGGTGGTAACCAGTGCCATCTTCTTCGCTGCCGTGTGCTGGGGCCGCAGGGCGAAGGATGCGGACGCCATTAGAATTAAATTCATCAGGAAGGCTGGCTCTGTCCTTGGGGCAGAGTTGGATTAATGGGAGGTGTTTTTGGAGGGGAGGATGCTCCTCAAACTGCAGAGCATCCTGGACAATACAGCTCACCCCCTCCATGACACACTGGTCAACCTGAGGAGTACCTTCAGCAACAGACTGGTTCCAAGATGCAGGACAGAACGCCACAGGAATTCCTCTTCCCAGTGGCTATCAAACTGTACAACTCCTGTTGTGGGGCAGACTGAGACTGACCCCCCCCACCCCCCACCCCCTACTCGCCAATTTTTTGTTTTTATGACTGTTGGCAGATCAATTTCCTTCTTGGGATAAATAAAGTTCTATCTTATTATATCGTAGACCTCAACCATTTGTTCAGTTCCAGTTTTGCCTGCCAAGCTTTAACTCCAGTTTTCCAGGGCAAGATCTGTTTGTAAAACTGGCCCTGATCCATTTGACTATTTTACCTTTGGGGTACTCCATATCATTTTCCATACTGGTTCTAAACCTTAATATGATCACTGTTGCCTATATATTCTTCCCATCACCATCTTCCCATCTTGCATCTTTGCTCCTCTTAACCTGGTTCATCTCGCAGCCTAATTCCTCTCATATATTGTTTAATATTTAGTCTTTGTTTCATTTCTTTTGTTAATAAGTGGTTTTATAATTCAATCCACAATAATGGTGCAGTATATTTATAGTGAACTAATTATGTTGTTGTACCTGTAACCTAAATTGACAGGAAAGTGGTAAAAAAAAGTGTACAGTAGTCATGGTTACGGTAACCCAAAAGTAGCGTAACATCAAGTGCATTTTCTTTTTTGTTTAAAAAAATGTTTGTTGGATTATTTACACAAAGCGAAATTTGTAAAATGCATGAATTGTGAGACTTGAGAAAGTCGCATTCAACGAAGTACCATGTATGGTAAAGAAATGTGTGTTGATGAAGTCAGAGCTGGGTCATTTATGCAGAGTAATAACAGGAAATGAACAATTTGGCCTTTGGAGCAAAGTTATAGGAATTACATTGTGGAATTAAGAAAATATGAAGGAATAGAATCAAGAGCCGAGTGCCTAAACAAATACACAAGCATGATGGTAGAGAGGGTCCCAAAGACAATGATGTTACTGTTTTGGATATTATATTACCCCATGCTCAGTGGAAGGGTTAGACCACAACACCATGGCCTGGGCTGATCCTGCCATTGCCATTAACTTAGTAATTCAATACCATCAGTTGCAGGATTCATCAAGTTTGTGGTTGGGACACAATAGGTTGTTAAAGCTAAAAATCATAGAGCTCTATGATCTTTGGTTAGAGCTGTTTAGACAACTGGGTTCGTTTTATTAGCATTTTTATACTTTCCAGCATTCACCATGGAGTTTAAGGCTAATGAGATTGCAGAGTTACCTTGACATCCATGTGTTAATGCCACTCCTTTCAAAAGATGCAATGAGGAACTTTACAACAATAATTGTCATCAGTGTCATGTAAGTCCTCACCATTATTTCTGCCTTTTCTCCTAATACAATGTGCAGTCATGTTGATTAATAATGTATTTTCTGCAACCCCCCCTCCCCCCCACCACCTTAACTTCCTCTCCTCTCCTCTCGTGTAAAATAGTCGGTGCTTTCCATATCATACCCCTTATCACCCTAATATATAAAGATAAAAGTAACTTTTTCCGACTGTTACCTCTGGGTCTGAACTGTGAGTGAAATGAATGATGGTCCTCTCAAAAGAAACAGAAGCAGGTCGGTTATGTAGTACTCCGGCCTGCTCCATTATTCAGTACAACCATGGCTGATAAAAACATTGTGCTCCATCCGCAGGCAAATTCCTTACAGTCCAAAAATCTATCCATCTCTGTTGAAGCTACAGTAACCATAGCTTTCTCTGGTGAATTTGAAGATTTGCCAACCACTGAGAGGAATATGTCTTCCTTCCTCATCTCTGGAATGTTGAATATTTACCCGAGAATATGCACCCTCTTCCAGATTCCCTAACCTGGATGATCAATAGATGTAAGGTGAGGGGAGAAAGATTTAATAGGAACTTGAGGGGCAATCTTTTCACACAAAAGTTGCCGGGTATATGTAACGAGCTGCCAGAGGTGCTGTGTAGTTCATCATTGATTCCCAAAATATTGCAGGTGAAATCTGTCAAAGTAACCAAAGTGAGTTACTACAGTACAGATTGTATCCTTATCATATCAGTGGTTGAGGTGAAGACTTGAGACCAATAGCAAAACCACTGATCAATTATATAACTAGTCTAATCTGCCTTGAAAAAGTCAAGCTTTGCTCGATCTGCACTCATCCAAATGGTGGTGAATCTCAGCTCTGATGAAGCAAAAAAGAATTATTTGATTTATTCGAATGCATCAATGTAAATAATTGTAACAGGATAACATGCTGGACATTGCATCATCAGTCATGGATGCTCCAATCCTGCCAGGAAAGGCACTATGTGGATGATGGGTGACCTGTAATAGAGCTGTCAATTGGCTCACTCTGTCCATGCAGCAGGGGAACAAGAAGGAAATGCAGAAAAATTGTTATTTGGCTCATTTCAGTTCAACCTTCAATGATACAGTACTTTAGTCATTCTGCATCATAAAGCTTAATTCAATGTGGAAAATGTGGATTTTGGGGGTAATCACATCAAAAGTGGGATTCCCACCAAAGTAAACATTATGGGCGACTCGGGCAGTGACTCCACCCAGAACACCGTGGTCCGGGAGTTTATCTCCGCATACTTTAAACCTCAAGTGAAGCCGCACAGAGAACGGTTGGATTGACTCATCACTTTATGAATGGAGCTGTGTTGAGCCCCATTAGATATATCGTGTTTTAAAATATCCTGGGATTGTAATGTGTGAGCGTCTCTGTGTGAGAGGGTTGGCCTCTGGAACAGTGGGCTAGTCACTCCCCCCACACATGCACACACACACTACTGCAAAAAAAATCCTTTCGAAGGCATTTGGAAAGTGCATGAGAGTCAAATGGCTCCTAGGAAGAGATCCGTCTTGCTGGCTACCTCTTCGCTGTTACATCTTTTATACATCTTCCTTGCTGATATTGCATCAGCTTCTGGTGGTGAGTGATCTTAATTCAACACTTCAACTGTTTCACTTTTTCCTCCAGTACGCTAACTTTCGCTTAAAGCGAATCTGAGATTGGATCAGTAGCTAGCTGTCTGGAAGTTGAGCGCATGCTTCAGCTCTGGCATTTCAGTAAGAGGTTTCTGACTACGAGCCTGTTACCAGATTCCACTTGTTAAGATCAGTGCAGTAAAATGTTATTTGTGACCTTTATTTACTCTTTCCACCGGGTGTTCTGGTGCAACGGTAACGATTCCTAGCAACAACTCTCATGTAACACCCGATAGAAGTGCTGGTTGATTCCACCTCTTTTTAAGGGGTAATATCCAGGATCGAGTCGAATAGTTATATGTAAAATAAATTCGTAAGTCATTGTAATCCCCAAGCAATGAAGTCAATTGATTTAAAGTATCGTCGGGCATAGTACACAGGTCCGCGGAATGAGAGCAGAAAGAGAGGAGGTATACCTTGCCGGGGTGGGGGGTTTACAATTATGTATGATTTGTTTTTCTCCTATTAAATGTTCACGTTCTGTGTTGACGAAACAAACCCACCGATGCACATACTTTTATCGCAGAGCTTTTAGATTCGTATCTACCGGATATATCACAGCACAAAGGTTCGTACAAGCAGGGAACGTTTGAACCATTCACCACAATACTGTATCTAACTGGTTGAGAGCAAAGCATAGAGCAGAGCTTTGGTTGAAAGTGTGATAATGAGATTCAAGTGTAAAGGGAATACAGTGAGGTTTAAGTAGGAAGGAACTGCAGATGCTGGATTACACACCGAGGACAGATACAAAATGCTGGAGTAACTAAGCGGGCAGGCAGCATCTCTGGAGTGAAATAATGGATGAAGTTTCGGGTCTGAAGGAGGGTCCCGATCCGAAACATCACCCATTCCTTCTCTCCAGAAATGCTGCCTGTCCTGAGTTACTCCAGCTTTTTGTGTCTATAGTGAGATTTGAATTTGTTTGATTTGTACAAGTGGAACTGTAGCCTTGCCCTTTTGGCCATCCTTGTTCAAGTGAGAAAGATCGTCAATACTATAGTTGTATAATTCGTATTTAAGTGGCAGAACTATCAGAAACAGACATGCAGAAATCATTTCAAGAAGAACTGAGCGGTGAATCTGGGCGTGGTGTGCTTGGAATGATTCAGGGTGTTCATTCCCTCTGGTTGATGTGAACCTGTGAATCACAAAATATGTGGATAGCTCTGAGACTCATCAATCAAAGCATGGTCCAAAATCAGAGAATGTGTAAAAAGTTACCAAAATGTTCATGTGAGAAAGTACAGAATTGCAAACCTTTCTTGTGCACTTTCAAACCAGTCTCTTGATGTTATCCCTGAGTTAGATTTGAAGTTATGTCTAAAAATGGTCTATTGTTGGGGCATGGGTAAAGCAGCTTATTACATATGTTACAGGAGCCTGATTCCTCTGATAGACTTTATTTCCATAAATAGATCTGATTTAACATGCATGCACAGCCCAAATCTCTCATGATTGTTGTAGTTAACTGTAATGTTTAATATCGCTAGGGTAACTGTACGTAAATAGATTTGCTACCGCATGTGTAGATGTTGTAATGGACCAACTGCAGTCTTCAAACTCTTAATTTTTTTATGGATTCAGTTCCATATTAAGTAGAATGTCAGCCAACATGTTGGCTCCCACTATAGAAATAATAACTGCAATGGAGACGACCTTCAGAGAAATTCATGGGCTGCTGGCCAAGGCAAACAGTACACTTTATTTACCATTCTAACTGAAAATTACAAAATCTAAAAACTGTAATATAATCTTTATATATTGTTTGGCATAGATTATGTTTTAATTCTAAAACCAGAAATTCACAGACTGGATGTGTAGGAAGGAACTGCAGATGCTATTTTACACCGAAGATAGACAGCTTTTTTTGTCCCAGTCATAGACAAAAAGTGCTGGTGTAACTCAGCGGGGCAGGCAGCATCTCTGGAGAGAAGGAACGGTGACGTTTCAGGTTGAGACCCTTCTTCAGACTGGATATTTCCTAAATCTAATCAATGAATGATATTAAATAGTAACATGTATTCAATTGGAATGCATCTGCAGCAGAGAAACAAACAACACCTGGAGCATTGATGCCCAAAATTAGATAGTGCAGCACCTGATTTTAAATTGAAAGCAATCAAGTGCCGTAGTATTCAGCATGACGTGCATGTGCTCATTCTCTGCTGGATGAATGTAAAATATCATACTTATTTTGGCCCCTTGCTGTGAGTCTGGAACACTCACATTACCTTTACAAACGGCTTGATGCCTGTATGCTGTATATTCTGAAGAAGGGTCCTGATTTGAAATGTCAGCTATCCATGTTCTCCAGAGATGCCGCCTGACCCACTTAATCACTCTAGCATTTTGTGTCTTTCCTTGATAAACCAGCATCTGCAGTTCCTTCTCTCTGTATCCTTGTAATGTCTTCCCTCCTAACCACAACAATCATCTGAAGAAGGCTCTCGACCCAAAATGTTCCCTATCCATAGCCTCCGCAGATACTGCCTGACCCACTCAGTTACTCCAGCACTTTGTGTTTTACTATTGATTCCAACATTTGCAATTCCTTGTGTTTCCATAATCACAATCTAGATTGTGCTCTGAACTATCAGGTGCACACTTAACTCTACTGGCACTTTACATCTTCTCAGCAATCACCCTGCTTCTTGGGTCAATACAATAATGATATCTCCAAGAACATAAGAACTAACTCTGGATTGTTCTCCTCATTATCTACTTCAGCATGATAGTCTGCACCTGACGTTGGGTTCACATACGGTATTTTTGTATTCTTGACCTAGAACATGGGGCTTGAGGACCTGTCCAAGTGTTTCAAAAGTTTAAAACCTTGAATATTGTTTCATTCTTGATAATGGGGAAGAATGTGTCTTGGCATCTTTTGGAATCTTTGCTGATGGCACAATTTAGGCTTGGGGCTCATTTTGACTAATTATTTAGTTTACCTGGGAGCAGACGAGTAGGAGTACAGGGACAACTGGAATGGCAATAGAGGGGCAGAAAGTCTGAAAGTGGTCAAGTGGGAGGTCAAATCCCCTGGTATGTCTGAAGAAGTTCAGAGACCTGTGGAAGGTGGTTACAGAGTCAAGACATGGGAGCAGCAGACAACTCTGTCCATTGCAAGAGATGTTGCTTTTATTGCAACATTGCAATTGAGAGAGGGACTTATCAATGTTATAATTAATAGTGCTCCAAGCAGGGTTAAATCTTCACTGGAATTTCCAACTTTATCTTTTCAGGAATACCAGCACATTTGAAACGGTTCCTCTCTCATTCTTTATTCGTCGTTCAGGGAGTAAGGCATCACTTCAATCACCAGCCTTTTCTTCCCCAACACTGAACTGAGGCTGTTGGCCGGAGTCATGGTGCTTAATACCTGCAGACACAACAATCAAAGAGCACTTCATGAAATCAGCTGCGACTCAGTGCTAAATTTACCACTTAGGATGCACTGAAACACTGACCAGAAAAGTTTCCACATAGAACTGGGTGAGAGAATAATCCTGTGAGGAAGGATTGCACAGATTGGGGTAATATTCTTAGGGTTTAGGAGATTTGGACATGAAACGATTTGACAGGGCAGATGCTGGGAGACTTTTTCCTTTGGCTGGAAATTCGATACCCAGGGGCTTAATGGGAAAATATTGTCTGCCCACATTGTGAATCATTGGAATTCTCTGCATTAGAGATACTTGAAGACAGAATATATTCTAGACTGAGATAAAAAGATTTTTATAATGCAGTGTAAGCAGGGACCAGAGAACTGGATGACAAAGTGTAATTGTGTAAGAAAGGCAACGAGGGTGGTGAAGCCATGTGGCTGCCATGTAGTCCTGTTTCCAACGTGTTGGATTAAATATGTTTTGGCAGCAGCTGGAATGTGAAGGTTACTCTCATCACGTCACTGAAAGAGTGAAAAACACAAATAAGTATTCTCAACCTGATCATGGTCAAATGATCCCACTTGGAAACATCAGTTGGGTGGTCTTAGGGTGAAGAGTTTCACTGTCATTCACAGTTGGACAACTTGTGTGGACACAAAGTTTCCACACGTGCAACTAAGGTACCCGGGGATAGTCGATATAGTATTGTGATTGTATTATAGCTCTATTCAGCATCCCCAAGGAGGAACTTAGAAAAAAAATCCAAATATAGCTTGGTAAGAATTTCATATAATTTGGACATTATTTATGTCACTTGCCATGTATTTACCAGAAGTTAACCAGTTGGAATAAGATAAGCATACGCCTGGAGTACCTTTCCTGGTTTAGGCTTTCTAGTTCTTTCTCCTCTGTGCTAATTAATTGTGTGATTAAGTAGAAGATAGAAGTTAATAACTTGTTATGGAATTGAAAGTGCAAATAACATGAAGTTACTTATGACGGACAGTCTTTCTGTTCCCATTTAATGCACCAGATTCTGATCCCCAGCTGTCTTTAGAGCCTAAAACAGCAATTAACTTGTATTCTACTTATTTGAATGCAAACAATGCTTCAGTATGGGTTAGATAAAAAATGGACACCAAGTGGAGGAAAGAATAAACACTGGAAAAGATTGGGATTTTTTTGAAGGATTTAAATTGCAGAGGTTTATGGAGAGAATTCCAAATGGTGGGATGAAAGGTCTTTAATGTTGCTGAAGTATAGGGATAAGGATCAAACAATAGTTCAGCTTCAAAAGGATGAATCAAGAATCCATTTGTAATAGTTCTTCTTCTTGTGAATGAAACATAAACCAAAGGAATAGTTAGATCTCAAGCCAGGTGTTGAGCAGCCAGGTTGTTGTCTGCATCAATGTCTGCCAGGCCCTGAGCTCCATTTGGTGGGTGGTAGAGCGGGCACCTAGAGATGATATGGTTGGCTGTCTGTTGTTCTGCTCCGCATTCACAGGCTGGGCTCTGGCGGAGTCCCCATCTCCACATGCTGGCATTGAAACGCCCAACTCCAGTATGAAGTCTGTTGAGCTTCACCCATGCTCCTCTGGTGAGGTAAGACCCTGGACATAGTTAATGCCATGTGTTGCTTTTAACACTGTGTGAATTCTAGTAAATAAGAAGACTTTGTGGGGCAGGTGAGGTGGTGATGCTGAGGAATTATATAGTTATGAAGTCTGGGGTGAAATGAGAAAGAAAAGTAGAAGATTAATTGGACACAAAATGCTGGAGTAACTCAATGGGTCAGGCAGCATCTCAGGGGAAAATGGATAGGTGATGGAAAATGGATAGGTGGCGTTTCAGGTTGGGACCCTTCTTCAGATCAGAGTGCAAACATGACTTCAATTCTGGGGACGTTGTCCTAACAGAAGGGTCCCGACCCGAAACATCACCTATCTGTTTTCTCCGGAGATGCTACGTGACCCGCTGAATTATTCCAGCAGTTTGTGTCTAACTTTGGTATAACACACCTACAGTTCCTTGTTATCACATTAAAAGATAAGTTGGACAGGTATATGGATAGGAAAGATATAGTGGGATATGGGCCAAATACGGGCAGGTGGTATTGTGTAGCTGGGGCATTGTGGTTGGTATGGGCTTGTTGGGCCGAAGGACCTGTTTACAGGCTGCATGCCCATGGCTCTAAGTTTATTCATTGTGAGTATACCTGCATGGAAGGTTGGGTAGAAAATTGTGTTGGAGCTTAGGAAGACCAATAAATGAAAATTCAATGAACTGACTATAGGATTATTAACATCAAAAAGAAGAGAAAAATATGACTGAATAAAAGGCCATAGCACAAGGCTAGTGGTGAGATTGAGATTGTTTTTTCTACAGTGAAGCAATCATGCAAACAATCTGCTGTTATAGAATATGCTCTTAGCATTAACTACTCCCATGTTTGACTTTAATGGAGCACCCACATTTCAGGCCGTGTCTGGGATGTGTATCTCAAGAATTCCCCATACCCTCCAGTTTTGTTCCCTTTTTTTCTACATAATTGTGATATCTCTCTTATATGTAATTGAGAGTGTTTGTACTGGACTGAGAAAGTGAAGTAAAAGATAAATTGGACAACAAATTTCCTACATAATTGTGATATCTCTCTTGTTGGGATAGTAGCTAATGGACAACAGTTACTCCTCATTGGCGTTGAAGTTCATCTTTCGCAAAATTATTCACCAAGAAACTTTCTTATTCTTTTTCCTTCAACTTAAAAATAATATTTGCTTTACAAAGAACAGATTAAAAATTAGACATTTTCATAAATTTTATTTCTTAGACTTGATCCCAGTCCATGTGTTACCGAGGCTTTTGAAAAACAGATGGGTAAGGAAAGGAACATTGGGCCTCAAGTTTAAATTATCCTCACATACTTGAAACGCCGCCCTAAATCTCATGACAATTGTACATTTCATCTTGTAATTTTCAAGCACTTTTGAAGCTTTGTATTTACCTTTGATGAGTTGTATAATGCAATTAAAATGACTCATAGCCCATGAATTTGCCATTAGTGTTCTGGGGCATAATCCTGGACAGCGAGGTTGGAACTTTTATATTTATTTTACTTTTATTTTATTTTCTCAAATTCACTTTTTGGTTGAAGCTGTGTATGTGTGGATTCTCTGCTTGGCAGGATAGGAATTTCCAGCAGTGCCTCATTAGTTGCTGCTGATTGGGATAGAGCAATTTGTTATAATCAGGGAAGGTAGTGCATCCGTGGATAACAAGGGAAATCAGGGATAGTATCAAAGCAAAAGATGAAGCATACAAATTAGCCAGAAAAAGCGGCCTACCAGAGGACTGGGAGAAATTCAGAGTCCAGCAGAGGAGGACAAAGGGTTTAATTAGGAAAGGGAAAATAGATCATGAAAGAAAACTGGCAGGGAACATAAAAACTGACTGCAAAAGTTTTTATAGATATGTGAAGAGAAAAAGATTAGTTAAAACAAATGTAGGTCCCTTGCAGTCAGAAACAGGTGAATTGATCATGGGGAACAAGGACATGGCAGACCAATTGAATAACTACTTTGGTTCTGTCTTCACTAAGGAAGACTTAATTAATCTGCCGGAAATAGCAGGGGACCGGGGGTCAAATGAGATGGAGGAACTGAGTGAAATCCAGGTTAGCCAGGAAGTGGTGTTAGGTAAATTGAATGGATTAAAGGTCGATAAATCCCCAGGGCCAGATAGGCTGCATCCCAGAGTACTTAAGGAAGTAGCCCCAGAAATAGTGGATGCATTAGTGATAATTTTTCAAAACTCTTTAGATTCTGGAGTAGTTCCTGAGGATTGGAGGGTAGCTAATGTAACCCCACTTTTTAAAAAGGGAGGGAGAGAGAAAACGGGGAATTACAGACCAGTTAGTCTAACATCGGTGGTGGGGAAACTGCTAGAGTCAGTTATTAAAGATGGGATAGCAGCACATTTGGAAAATGGTGAAATCATTGGACAAAGTCAGCATGGATTTATGAAAGGTAAATCATGTCTGACGAATCTTATAGAATTTTTCGAGGATGTAACTAGCAGAGTGGATAAGGGAGAACCAGTGGATGTGTTATATCTGGACTTTCAGAAGGCTTTCGACAAGGTCCCACATAAGAGATTAATATACAAACTTAAAGCACACGGTATTGGGGGTTCAGTATGTGGATAGAGAACTGGCTGGCAGACAGGAAGCAAAGAGTAGGAATAAACGGGTCCTTTTCAGAATGGACGGCAGTGACTAGTGGGGTACCGCAAGGCTCAGTGCTGGGACCCCAGCTATTTACAATATATATTAATGATTTGGACGAGGGAATTGAATGCAACATCTCCAAGCTTGCGGATGACATGAAGCTGGGGGGCAGTGTTAGCTGTGAGGGGGTGCTAGGAGGCTGCAAGATGACTTGGATAGGCTGGGTGAGTGGGCAAATGCATGGCAGATGCAGTATAATGTGGATAAATGTGAGGTTATCCACTTTGGTGGCAAAAACAGGAAAGTAGACCATTACCTGAATGGTGGCCGATTAGGAAAAGGGGAGATGCAACGAGACCTGGGTGTCATGGTACACCAGTCATTGAAAGTGGGCATGCAGGTGCAGCAGGCAGTGAAGAAAGCGAATGGTATGTTAGCATTCATAGCAAAAGGATTTGAGTATAGGAGCAGGGAGGTTCTACTGCAGTTGTACAGGGTCTTGGTGAGACCACACCTGGAGTATTGCGTACAGTTTTGGTCTCCTAATCTGAGGAAGGACATTCTTGCCATAGAGGGAGTACAGAGAAGGTTCGCCAGACTGATTACTGGGATGTCAGGACTTTCATTTGAGGAAAGACTGGATAGACTCGGCTTGTACTTGCTGGAATTTAGAAGATTGAGGGGGGATCTTATAGAAACGTACAAAATTCTTAAGGGGTTGGACAGGCTAGATGCAGGAAGATTGTTCCCGATGTTGGGGAAGTCCAGAACAAGGGGTCACAGTTTAAGGATAAAGGGGAAATCTTTTAGGACTGAGATGAGAAAAGCATTTTTTACACAGAGAGTGGTGAATCGCTGGAATTCTCTACCACAGAATGTAGTTGAGGCCAGTTCATTGGCTATATTTAAGAGGGAGTTAGATGTGGCCCTTGTGGCTAAACGGATCAGGGGGTATGGAGAGAAAGCAGGTACAGGATACTGAGTTGGATGATCAGCCATGATCATATTGAATGGCGGTACTGGCTCGAAGGGCCGAATGGCCTACTCCTGCACCTATTTTCTATGTTTCTATGTTTCTATACCTGATCTTTGAAGCAAAAAAGGGCCCAGTCTTTTGATTCTACAAAACTTGAGTATAAATGTAACATAGTGTGTATTTGACAGAACTATACAAAGTCAAACGTGATATTTCTTGTGCTACTGGAGTCATGATGATGCCAAATTGGGAGTGAATCATTTGGCATTTGGAGTTCCACTATATTTATCTCTGGAGACAGCAGCTTTACCAATATTTTCCAGGAGATTAATACTTGTATCGATAACATGTCATATAATTATGTGATTTGATGAAGAAACAGGCTTCATTGAGAAGTATATCTCCCTTCATGCCGCATTACATCTGCATGACATCAGAGCATAGAAGCATTTTCCTGTGCAAACAGATAACCTGAAGAAATGAATTTGAATCTATCTATATATATCCTGCATTCCACTGAGGATGAGCACAATTGAATTTAACAAATTCATTTATGTTTACTATTTCAAAATTGTCTTTCTTGTTTTCAAGGCGCTCCATGTTCTTACCCTTCCCCCCCTCTGTAAGCACCTTACAACATCATGACTCTCGGAGATCTCTGCGTTGCTTTAATTTCTGTATTCTTTCCTTCAATTCCAGCTTTAAATATTTGTGGCCAGTTCCTTAGCTGCCAACATCCAAATTCTGGAAACTTTTTATTTCTTGAAACCTTTCTATTTCTTTGCATTCTTTTCCTAAATGTCTATTTCTTTGACTAAGCCTTTCGTCATCTGCTCTGACATCTCATCATTTAGCTATGTTGATAATTCTACATAGCACATTTTTGCACCATATAAGTGAAAGTTGTTGTTGTAATATTCTGAGCTAGGTGACACAGCTGAGTACCGTCTGTTCAGAGTAGATTGGTAACCTCTGGCATTTTCTTTCCAATGTCAATTTTCAGTAATTTGGAATTTGGAATTTTGCCTTAACTTTGAACCATGCTCTGCCAGATTGGCTGCAGATTCCTAGCACACATTTTGGCTTCAGCTGAACCTAGTTATGTTGTTTATTAACTCTTTAACATCCTGCAGAAACTTGACATGATTATTGTGAGTTCAAGGACTCATCATGATATAGTTATATGTAGTCTCAACTCTGCCCTGCTTTCAAAAACTTGCTCCAACCATTCTGTTTTGCATTACCTAGCTATTACCTTTACTATTCAGATTCAATCTGCCTGCCTTTCCCTCCCATTTGGTGTCAACACATTCATTTTTCATGTTGTCACATTACTAATGCAATGACATCTAGTCCATGCAAGATGGAGGGCAGATCAGAGCACATCAGGATACTCATCTAGATGTGACAGTCATGCTTTCAGCAGCAGAAGTTTGAAGTAGTTGGAGACAGGTGATCAATGGTACAAAATCAAAGTTTAGCTTAGTGTCCAATTGTAGGCATAGGTTGTTAATTGTCTGAGTCAGCCAAAGGTAATGGCCAGTGAAAGGGTGGAAATTGGTCAAGTGTCAAGTGTGTTTTCTGGCCAAAATGGAACAATAATATATGAATGGGCAGCATTCACCACTTTTTGCAATTTTCTTCCTTCTTCAGCGATTGAGCTGCCGAACCAGGTCGCTCATTCTTCCTCTTCCAAAGTCCATAATCAATTCCATGATCTTACTGACATTGAGAGCAAGGTTGTTGTTCTGGCACCATTTGGTCAGTCAATCGATTCCTCCCTCTCCGATTTATTGTCACCTATAATTCGTCCAAAAACAGTCGTGTTGTCGGCGAACCTGAAGATGGAGTTCGAACAGTGTCCGTTACACAGTCATGAGTATGAATTGAGTAGAGCAGGGTGCTGAGCAAATAGCCTTGAGGTGCTCCCGTGCTGAAGGTTATCGAGGAGGAAGTATTGCTGGCAATTCTTACAGATTATGGTCTGTTGATAAGGAAGTCAAGGATCCAGTTGCAGAGGGATGCACAGAGAAGACAGAAAGGACTAAGGCATCACTATTCCTAATCTTTAACCAGTAATGTAAGGATGGACAACAATAGTGTAGGAACCGATCAATTCACAAAGTAGTCAGGTATTGGAGGGCAAACAATGTGAAAGTTTGTGGTACATGGACGCTGAAGCGTGCACAATTGAGGTTTGTCAGTGATGAAAGAGGTCTGCGATGAAGAAAACCTGGAGATGTAATTAACAATGTTATAATTAACATAAATAATGTTAATTATATTGTGGGCATTCTTCTGCAGGGAACTGGCAGAGTTTCAAGAAGTACCTGATGTCCTGGAAGCGACTAAAATATAGAACTTTTATTGTGTTGGTGAAAGTGAATGAAATATAATAGGATGGGTCAGTATTGCTTCTGGAGCATTGTGCAGTTTACAGTTGAGCACTGAGCCCGTGCCTCAGTAATCCTGCATGGGGTTGATCCTGAATTAGTGCAGTAATGTAGAACAGATGGTGATGGGGTGACAGCCCATTTTACATCTCTGTCCATTTTTATTTTTATTGACTTCAATACTTCAATTGGTTTATTGTGATATGATTACCAATCACAGTCAATTTTGTGGTGTCTGACAGAACAACAATTTATTATTCACCTATCTGTGGGTAGGCTTCAGATAACGCAGCATGTCTTTTGCAAAAGAATGGCCACTTTATAATTATCCTTTAAATTATTTATATACAATTAATTATAGATCATATCCATTTATTTCCTGAGATTTTTTTTATTGATATAAAAAATAAAATATGAATTTATTTTTGTGTTCATATATTTATAAATTCATAAGCATGGTATACTCTACCGATTATCCGTCTGGCTAAAGTTAAATTACTAGTACAGATGCAGCCATGATCACGAGTGCTGGCAATATACAATTTTCACAAACATAAATTTTCCAAGAGAACTCAGATGAATTGTTTTGGAGATGGCAGACAGGGCTAATACTGGGACTTAGACCATCAGATGAAATGAAACCTGCATAGTTTATCACTTCTGCTAAACTAAAACATGTGCAAGGTAAGCAATTTGATTTGGGAATCCTTCTGCCTACAAAAAGGTAGAAATGATAATCAATATTGAGACTCTGTGTTTTAAAGAAATATATGCATCATATGGTTTCCTGCCGGTCAAAAGTACATCTTGTTGATAAATAAATCAAGCTACACTCTCAGGTGAAATCTCAATCCCTTGTTTATTTATGCCCTTTAGGAAGGTTTGTGGTAGAAATAAAATTAAGAATTGTCTTTTCATGTCTGTGCAAAACTTCAAAGTTCTTCACAATCAATTGATCAATTTTGAAGTGGCTGATGGAGGTGAAGGGTGACAGTAAATCCATCAACATCAAGTTACCCAATATTTGCTAGCAAGAGTTGAGGGAGGAATGTTGACGTGGAATACTTTCTGCTCTTTCGTCTATTATAGCATGATGGGGGTTTTAATGACCACCTGAAGTACCAGAACAGTCGGTTTAATGTCTCAGCTGAAAATTTGCACCTTTAACTCTGCACACACAGGAAGCAACATGGCCTGCTTCTGCTTCTAATTCTTACATTCTTATGCTCTTGTTATACCCTGACCTTTATGAACCTATGATCAAACCCAGTTCTCAGGCTTTTCTTTCTGCATATCTTTAAAAATAATTATATTTTAGTCATTTATTTTAAAATCAAATCCTGTTTGACTAAACACATGGAAACTAACGTTAGTCATCCTTTCCAAGTTTCAATGAAAGGCTAAACTTGTTTCATACCGTTTCACAGTGACCCAGTCAGTATATCCCTCACTCCCATCCACAGCTAAAAATACAAGAAAAAAATGTTTCCACAAATACAAATGTTGGAAGCTCATTTTACATTAAATGCACTGGAATAGTCAGCATGAGTAATTGAACAGATATATCCCAATTGTCTAGTTGTGTGATTCAATGAAAAGCACGGGGATTCCTCACTGTGGTTACATTAAATAAATAGAAACAAAACATAAATGTAACTAACAACTGAGTTTAAATGGAAATCTTTGTGCCTGACTTTGACTATTATTAAAAATAAATCAGTCGATGAATCTGAGGGCGTTGTCAGACTGAGTGTGAGCAGAACTCTTACACATGCCAAGAGTCAAGAGAGACAAGTTTGTTTTATTGCCATATATCCTGAAACGGAACAATTAAATTCTTTTTTACAGCAGCACATAATAAATAAAATAAAAAGTTCAGTGTATATATGAAAAAACAGACAATTAATAGATAAAATTAGAACAAAAATAATGTCTATTAGTCTATATCATTTGGAGCTATTTGGCAGTTGTGGTGTTTAATAGCCTGATGGTTGTAGGGAAGAAGCTGCTCCTGAACCTGGCGTTTCAGTTTTCAGGCTCCTGTACCTTATCTCTGATGGCAGCAGTGAAAGGAGAGCGTGGCCAAGGTTGTGTGGGTCTCTGATGATTTTGGCTGCCATTTTGAGGCAGCAACTCTTGTAGATCCCTTTGATGGTGAGGAGGTTAGTATCCGTGATGGTTTGGGCAGTGTTCACCAGAGTGTATTCATTAGTTCATGCCTACTTCAGACTGAATATAACCAAGAATTCCACACCCTAATAATTGTGACAGTCTGTAGATGGTTATGCGTGATTATGAAACTGCGTATGCATCAGTAGGGAGATTTACCTCCAAAATGGATGGGTTGAGGGGGGACCATTTTAACTTCACAAGCTCTACCCAATCACATTGCATACACTGTTTTAATTGGAAGGATGAGGAGCAGGCAACCAAGCTCTTTAAGAAGATGGATTTCACCATCTTATCTAATTCAATCCAGGTCTCTGTAATGTCCCACTTCCCTACAGTTTATAGATTATCTATCCCAGCTACTTTGCCGCACCAGAGGCAACAGGTGGATACAAACTTGGGGTTTTCGTCAAAAAATACTTTCTCACCCATTGCCCCTCCTATCCCAAGTAAAACTAAAGCTAACGCTCATGCAGCAAGGATTGTGGGGATCTCTGGAAGTATGAAAGGGACATAACAGGCATATAATTCAGATCGAAACCCTTCTTCAGGTCTGAAGAAGGGTTTCGGCCCGAAACGTTGCCTATTTCCTTCGCTCCATAGATGCTGCTGCACCCGCTGAGTTTCTCCAGCATTTTTGTGTACCTTCGATTTTCCAGCATCTGCAGTTCCTTCTTAAACACATATAATTCAGATCATTGGGACATGAAATTCAATCAGATAATTTAATTGAAACTGTATCCATGAACATTTGGAAGGCAAAAGATTAGGTTAAATGCTGAAAAACATTTGTTCTTGGACAGTTGTCAACCTCTGGAAGAATCTAGTGAAACAGATGGTGAGAATAAATTCCCAGGGTAAAGATTTGTCTTTGGTCATTGATGTTTAATATTCACCATAGTATCAGCCACCTACTGTATTCCACTCTCATTCCTCAGTAGAATTATAATATCAATATAGCACAATAACTAAATTTTAAAAATGTTCCCGAGTTTTCTTAATGGAAATGTCAGCAACGACTCAAATGACATTTTCCATCATTGAACATAAGATGCATGTTGTGATTATAAAGACCCATGGGAAATGCAGTCTTCTGGTCTGTGCTTGACTCCTCCAGATTAGAAAAAGTTTCCCTAACCCCCCCCCCCCACCACCCTCACACATAAAACAAGCTAAAGAACACTAAAACATACATTTAACACATACTATTAAAACACAAAGAAGGAAAGGACAGACAGACTGTTGGCGAGGCAGCCATTGCTGGCGCCACCCGGTGGCTTTTAAGATAGAAATGAGGAGAAACTTCTTTCGAGAGCATGATAATGTTTTGGGAATTCTCCATCAACCCAGAGGGTAGTCAAAATAGCACCACTGAATAAATTTAAGGCTGAGTGTTAAGGAATATGGAGGGAACACGCTGGTAGCAGCAATTTTGGATTAGCCACAATCTCAATAAAAGTAAAATAGGCTTGGGAGGCTAAATAGCTACTCCTGCTATTGGTTCTCTTCTTGTGATCAACATTGGAGTCCTCTTTTATTGATCTTCATTGAAGTCCGATTTTGAATTATAATTGCACGTTTTTCCTCATGCAATCCAGAAGCTGTATTGCAAATAGATACAAAATGCTGGAGTACCTCAGCGGGACAGGCAGCATCGTAAGAGAGAAGGATTGGTTGACGTTTCGGGTCAAGACCCTTCTTCAATATTGTTGTATTATTATGTTTTAGTTAAAGGGTCAATTTCGATGATAAGGACACAATCACATCTGATAATCTAAATTAATTAACTTCATTCTCCTTGGTAGCTCCGTAAAAGTGCTCCACATTCCATTTGAATCTACAGCCTTAACAATGTTATCATTCTTCACAAAGACAGGACAAATCCCGCAGATGTAGATGAGTTTTAGTGGCTTGATAATAGGTAAAGTGAGAAAACTGATGCAAGTGTGAAGGAAGGAACTGAGTTTTGTACAATAAGGAGATTTTAACAAAACAGAAGATTGTGTAGGATAAGTATGTGAAGTCTACCAGGGTGAAATTATCCAATGCCGGAGCACTAATAAAATAATGCTTTTGATGTTCAGGTGCTTAGAATTTACACCACAAAAGGCAATTTGGATAAACCAGCTAGAGTTCATTTCACTATGTTAATATATCTTTCCTTTCTTTCTCCATGATATTCTTACCTGGCTTCCCTTTCAATGTATTCCTGCTGTTGCCTCAATAGCTCCATGTACAGAACAATCAACATTCTAAATGTTCTTTGGTTAAACATCTTTCAGCAGAATTTTTCTATTAGATTGATTCATGATTATTTAACATTTACTAACCATTGTTTCAGACATTTCCACAAGTTGAAATGCCTCAGTATCTATCTTTTAAACCTCTTCATAAGGTCTGACAGTCACCCTTTAGCTTATATTTTATTTAATGAGAAAAGAGGCACAGTCTGGTGAGTTTGTAATGATTGTGATAAACTCTCAGTCCAGAGTCATCCTTGCAAATAGTTTTTGCACCTTCTCCACTGACTGAATATCCTTTTTTTTGGAATGAAAACCAGAACTATGTGGTGCATTGTATATGCTTTAATAAAAGATCTCTGTGCAAATTATTATCTGAACATTTAATAATGTCTTGCAATGAGAAATTACAGAACGACAGTAGGTGTTTGCTCTTTCTTTCAGATAAATTTGATTTGGTTTGCCTTCACTGTTCATCATACATGGGAGGAGAACAGGGATGTTGGGCCATTTGAGCTCAGTCAGTGGTAGAGGAGCTTAAAGTGTTTCCACTCTTGTGGAATGACAGTACATTCCTCACAACGTTTTGCTTCCCTTTATTGTAACCGTATGTTGGGAGGGCTATTTCTCTTGAGTAACTGCAGAATGAGCATGAGGGTGGCATGATGCATACTTTCCTTAGATCTGTTACTAATTAGTCTGGCTTCCAGTTGAGACTAACAGTAGGAAAGAGTTCCTTGTGTGCTGCAGCTGATGTTGGAAATCAGTTAAAAAGAACTGATATATAATTTAGTTAGATAAAACAACTCATTTGGTTAGAAGCTCCAATTTAAAAAAAAAAAGGCTCCTCCAGGGCTCAATTGCACGTATACTTAACAAATGTATCGGTTAACATCATATTTTTTGCTTATTTTCCAAGTACCTTTAAGAGTAGGGGAAAAAGATAATTCCCACTTTCAGCTTATGCATAGAAATGGTACCTTCATAAAAGTGGAAGAAAACACATTGAACCATATATAGAAGTAACAATTTGGTCAGTAAAACAATTTAATTATTGGTTCTGTTTAGGAGGATCATTCTAACATTCTTCCAAAGTCAATACCTCCCCCAAATGATGACTATTTTGTTACATGGTTAGATAGAGCTCTAGGGGCTAGTGGATTCAAGGGATATGAGGAGAAGGCAGGCACGGGTTATTGATTGGGGACGATCAGCCATGATCGCAATGAATGGCGGTGCTAGCTCGGGGCCGAATGGCCTCCTCCTGCACCTATTTTCTATGTTTCTATGTTACCATGATTTTTAATTCCTTCAGTGTACTTGGTCAGATACCACTTATTGTTCGTGAAAGATAGCACTCCAAAATTAATATTTACTGTAAGAAAGCAGAAAGCATGGTTTTGAACATTGTACCTGTAAAAGTAGGTTCTTTATTGTTTGTCTTACAGCAAGTTTCATTTACAAACAGGATTTTAGAAACGAATGTCCTTTTAGTTTTTCTTATGTCTTGTAAATTATATTTTGATCAGAGACTCTCTCCAGTATGATGGATTTAAAGATAAATGATATCAGACCAGGAACAGGAGACGGAGGATTAACTTGTTTATTCCAGAATATTGAAGTCAGTACAGAGTGGAGCGACATATAAACCATGGTCCCACATTCTGAATTATTCTGCCAACCATGAAGGGAAAGATAGAAATGACTCTGTTGCATCCAGCAAACTTAGCAACCCGTTCTGTCTGAACTCTGGAAGCTAACCAGTTTGAAAGCATTTAAAGTGAACGTTAGGGTAACTTAAAAGAACAAAACATTTGTTAACAAAATTTCCATAGTAAAAAGGCATTTTTACTGTCCTATGTCTAATTTTATGCAAATAAAATGTATAGAATCTATTTGCTGAATTGCTATTTTAATTCTATTGAATATTACCTTTTGCTAAGTACTTCACAGCAGGAGACATTAAAATCAAGAACAGACTTACATCAGTTACCGTATCTGCCAATTTCACAATATGACATTTTACATGAGGTGCAGTAATTGGGGGTGGGAATTTAGGTTTTGTTTGTAGAATATGGGTGAGAAGCCAGACCTACATTTATTGCCCCAGAACTGAAGGTTTAATAAACTATTTTAGAGGGCATTATCTGCCACAGTTAGCACAGATTGGGGTAATGGATGGCAGCCCTTCCTCACGATGGTGGACAATAGTGAACCAGGCGGGATTCCTTGACAATTCAGAAGCTTCATTGTCACCATGTTGATGCTAAAGTTCCAAGTTTCATTGCCTATCCAAAATTCCAGCATCTGTGGTTGAATTTGAACATGTGTTGCTGGATCATTACTCTAGGCCACTGAATAACAGCATAACTGCTCTACTGTGTTAAAGAAGGAACTGCAGATGCTGGAAAATCGAAGGTACACAAAAATGCTGGAGAAACTCAGCGGGTACAGCAGCATCTATGGAGCGAAGGATGGTCTGAAGAAGGGTTTCGGCCCGAAACGTTACCTATTTCCTTCGCTCCATAGATGCTGCTGCACCAGCATTTTTGTGTACCTACTGCTCTACTTTACCTGATTTGTAGTAAAGAATGTGACAGAATTAAACAGATGGTACTTTCATGCTAATTCATGTGATTTGAGAGACAAATTTGACAATTGGTTATCCTTGATACGATGCATGATTAATATATTTTACTGATGCCCTATACTGATGCCCCATAACTGATGCCCCTTTACTGATGCCCTATACTGATGCCCTTTACTGATTCCCTTTACTGATGCCCCTTTACTGATGCCCTATACTGATGCCCTATACTGATGCCCCTTTACTGATGCCCGATACTGATGCCTCTATACTGATGCCCCTATACTAATGCCCCTATACTAATGCCCTATACTGATGCCCCTTTACTGATGCCCGATACTGATGCCCCTATACAGATGCCCCTTTACTGATGCCCCTTTACAGATGCCCCTTTACGGATGCCCCTTTATGGATGCCCCTATACTGATGCCCCTATACTGATGCCCCTATACGGATGCCCCTTTACGGATGCCCCTTTACTGATGCCTTATATCAATGCCCGATGTCTAATGCTCCTTTACAGATATCCCTTTATTGATGCCATTTACCAATGGCCTATATTGATAGCGTTTGACTGATGTCACTTTGCCAATGCCCTATACTGATAATCCCTTGACCACTAGTCCTCAACTGATGCTCCTTTGCTGACGGTCCTTTTCCTGAGTCAGTTGATCTGGCTCCTTCACCAATCGCTCATAATTTTATAGGTGGTGGAAACCATTCAATGTACAGTAATACTTCCGTGTCACAATGAGGGTTGTGTTAACTTAGTAATCTACCTTGGTGGATGGTGTTTGATGTGTTTAAAATAAAATCCTGAACTGAGCACACATTCAGCTTTCAGTTTCACATACAATTACGATGACTCTTCTGGCTGAATGTGTGCACAGTCAGAGTTGTCTTGTTTCAGAGTTGAAGTTGGCCGACATTCTCCAGCACATTTTGTTCAATTCCTGCTCCAGCTGCATTTTTCCAGCAGGTCGAATAGTCACTGATTTATCACCAGCATCTCATTTCCAGAGCCCACCTCAACCCTCGTTTGTGATTTGGTGTGTACCGACTTGAGTTGAGTTATCTGTCATGAGCAAAGCTCCCGCAGCTCCAAACTGATAATATAACAAAAACATCCTTTCCTATACTATCTCTCTACTGCTGAAATTGTTAACCAATTGTACATATGAATATTTATTGACATTTTTACATGGTTGCTTTGAAAAGCTTTAATGAAAAGGTTGTGAGATTTCAGCTGTTTCTGGTTGATGCTGACAACTTAGCTCAGCGTGTGTGCAAGTGCTTGAAACACCTGATGTCAGCACCCCTCCCGTTTATATAAAAGCAACACTTTGCTTTAATCCATTCCTGAATTCTCCACTCAGGATTTGCCTCACATTTCATTTTCAAGAGCAAATTCTAACAATCCAACAGATAATAATGCACCATCTATCCTGATACTGATTGTTATGGATTAAAACCTATTGTGTAGCATGACACTCAGCCAGAGAGAGACCAGGAATGAGTAGACTGGAGAAATAAAGAACTGCAGATGCTGGTTTATACCAAAGATAGGTACAAAGTGCTGGAGTAACTTAGCAGGTCAGGCAGCATCTCTGGAAGATGGGGTGACGTTTCAGGTCAGGATCCTGCTTTAGACGAGTTGTAGTGTTGTGTTAAGTGAACATTAATGTAAATTGAGGTCTCATCTCAAGCAGGGTGACGGTTGATGGGTTGTGTTTTCCCCTATCTTCTTATGGTAATCCTACTTTCTAGCAATGTCTTGTTTACATATTCACAGGCTCACTCCGTTCAATTACAGACTTGTTCGTTGTACATTCTTCGTCATTGCTCTTCCATGCCTAGAAATTTGTTTTTGTATATTAACCCAAATCTTTGTTAAAGTGTCCATTTCTGAATGAGAACGTGAATGAGAATGCAATTCTCCCCTCTGAACATAAACCCAATCTCCTCTAAATTTTTTTGTTCTGGCTTGGATCCACCTGTTATTCTTAACAGGCAATTCAGGCTGTTGTAAAAACAATGCTATTTATAATGTAAACTATTAATTATCAGAACTTTATGACATTCAGAACTAACCACAAATGTGTCCCATAAGGAAGTTAATTGTAAAATAAGAAGTTCCCATAAGAATATCATGGACAAAGTTTGGAATAATTAATTAAACAGCTGTACAGTACTTTTAAGTTTCTGTTTAAAAATATACATTGGATACAATAAACAGTCCGTGTTCACAGCGTGTTTATGGGGACAGATGGATTTCTATTCCACTGTGGGAAACAGGAATGAAAGTTTGTGTGGCGCCTTAATTTAAGAAAGCTTGTGGGTGGATGGGGAGAATGATTAGCATAATATATTGAACAGAAACCTTTGAGTTTTGCGCTCAAATCTGGTTCACATTGAAATTCTTAAGGATGCCTTGTGAATTTGGTTTTCGAGTCTCAATTCATTCCTGCTAGGCAAGGATCAAAAGGACAACTTTTACTGTCCCTCGTTCAGATAAGCATTGGTTCTATTGCACAGCTGTAACAAAGGCAGGCAGGTCACCACGATTGAACTAGAAGCATAATCTCTTCCAGGACTGATATGTATGTCTTGCCATAAAGCTCAAACTTATAATCTTTAAGGACTCCAAACTATTTTACAAGAGCTTTCCAAGGCTTTGTATTTTGGCAGATTTGGCTGTCTTCATGTTAACCTGGTTAACTTTCTCTTTCTCTTTCCAGCAGATGTTGACATGCTGGGGAATATTTTTGTGTAGTCTTTCAGCCCTTCTGTACCTGGTCCAAGTGTCCATTCCTTATGTCTACATGTGCCTGGGTGGTGATTTCTTCAGGCGATTCATTATCTTAAGGCACTATTCAACCAGATTAGTTCTCACCCAATGTTCATCTCTATAAATTTTATGTGAAATTAAACATTTTGGATAATTATTATGAGCAGGAAGGGAGGACCATCTTATGTAGGATATAGAACAGCACACCACAGGAACAGACCCTTCGGCCTACCATTTCTGTGCTGACCATGATGCCAATCTAACTAATCCTATCTGCCTGCACATGGTGCATATCATCTATGTCCTCTCTGTTCTTGCGTCTGTCTAAATGCCTCAGAAACGTGGCTGCCATAGCTGCCCCTACCACCTCCCTAGACAGCAAGTTCCAGCACACACCACTCTGTAAAAAACACACCTTGTACATCTCCTTTAAACTTTGCCCCTCACACCTTAAAACTATGCCCTCAAGTATATGATATTTCCACCTTGTAAAAAGATTCTGACTAAATGTCCAATCTATGCCTCTCAAGTTCTGTCAGGTTTCTGTTCATTTTATTTCCCTCTCACCTTAAATCAATGCCCTCTATTTCTGGGAAAAAGACTGAGCATTCACTCTATTTATTCCCTTCATGACCCCTCAGTATTCTACATTCCAAGGAAGTAAGTCCCAGCCCGCTCAACCTCTCCCTATAACTCAGCTCTTTGAATCCTGGCAACATCCTCATAAATCTTCTCTAAACTCTTTCAGGTTACTGGCATCTTTCCTATAACAGAGTGACCAAAACTCAACACAAAATGCTAAGTATGGCCTCATCAATATCTTGTACAACTGCAACATAGCATCCCGAATTTTGTACTCAATGCTTTTACTGATGAAGGACGACATAGCAAAGCCTTCTTCACCACTCTATCTAGAACACCATTTTCAGGGCCGTTCATGGTCAAATAACTAGCTAAAATTAATTACCTGGGTTGGTAATGTAAAGAGTAGACATCTGATCATATTAAAAGGTGCCCAAACTAACAAGAGATGGATTGTCAGTATCTTCTGGAGGAAGGGGGAGAAAATTAGGGGCACCAGATGCTGGCTTACTATCATTCTACTCCGAAAGCCAATCCTAAAAATAGCAGGATTTCCCCATCAATATTAAGTACAGCAGAAGGCTAAACTTCATTGAAAACTGCATTTTTAATTTTATGCTGTTAAAATGTCAAATGCTCTTCCCGGAACTAACTTTACTTCTGTAAAGGATGCCCTTGTATTTCAAAAGGGCAGTGTTGGTGGATATTCTTTGATGCACATTTGCTTTAGAAAGTAACATGGTTTGTGTTGTAGCTTGTTGCTGCAGCTGTAAGCAGGGCTTCTTTGAGTAACTGAAAATCACTTGCTATAAAACACAGAACTAAAGGCCAGTCATGGGCAATGTGCCTGCTATTCTCAAGAAGGGCTTTGTGATGGGCTTGGATCGTACTCTAAGGGAACTGCTGCCCAACAACTAAATTTGGATTTTAGACATTCTGTCAGAGAAGAAAATAATCTGAGGGTTGCTAGAATTACTCAGGAAAGAGTGAGTCATTCTGTTGGACCCACCATAAAACAGCACTGTACTCATTCAGTGCTCCTGCTCTATACAAACTGACAAAACCAGACTGGAGCCAAGTCACTGAGAATGGGGCCTATTTTTAGCAATTTAGGTTATAGATTATAGATAGTATGGATAGAAAATATACTCTCATCTCCTTCTTTGACCTGCCAAACTTACCGTAGATTATAAACATGCACCTCACTCACCAGTCGCCTATTTTTTATTGACATTCCCTCACTTGTACATTTTTTTCCTAGCTCACTTCCCTTGCACTGTCAGGGTGTGTTTCTTTTCCAGCTCAAATGTTATTGCGCACTTTCTCCTTTGCATTTACGGAGAGAATTTCAATAGCATCCTCCATAACCTCAGAATTTCCATGCAGCCTCCATCTGATGAAGCACATTTGGAGTGTAGTCACAGTTGAGATGGTGGAAGAGCTATGCTGTTTAAATACTGCTGGAAAGAGCTACTCACACTCAGCAGGTTCACACGTGGGAGCCGGAATCAAGCAGAACTTGAAATTCCCAAATATGTTCCTTAACCTTTACAAAGTTCCCTGATCAAGGTGGCCATATGGACACAGCATTGGAATTAATCTGAGCATCATTGAATGAAGGAGAGGGAATATATATATTCCTATTCAACGTCCTTTGGCGGAAGGCGGGTAAATTGGAAAACAAAACACGTCACAATGATAAATCCAGTGGTTGAATTATTGTAAAAAAACTCACTGAGAATAGTGACATTTTGAGCAAAAACAATTAGTATTTTCAAGACAACACAAATAAAGAATTAAGATCTTAGCAAGCTGGGAGAAACTTAGCAAGAAGAACATTGCTCTTGAATCATTGTTCATGCTATGCCTGACCTGTCTATTTAATACTGCTCTATCAGTCCTCACATTGACTGATATATTTTACTATGTGTTGCAGTGTCTTTCTTTGGAGATGGCTATGTGGAAGTGAGAGAGCTTGAGTCATTTACTTTCGGTAGACTCTCCATGACGTTCCTGACTAGTAAACACAGCGGGATTCTCTTCTTGGCTGCAGGCCACAGTGATTACCTGCTGATGGAATTACATGCTGGAGAAATACAGGTAGGGTATTACACTGGGTAATTCCAATGTGGTCAACAGGTGTAAAATACAATCCTGGTCTTTTAGATCAGGCCCTTTCTGGCAATAGTTTGTCACACGTTGAGAAATATTCTGCAGAATAAGCATTATATTCCACCTGGATTGTCCATAGCCAATGAAATGAGCATTGAAGGTTTCAATTTCAGGTAACCCTCTCCCCCTGTGTCACTTTCTCATGCTGACTAGTTCACCTCAGATCTCTCTCCATTTGTTCAACTTTTCCATTCCTGCAACCCCATCCCCATACCCAGATTTGTTGCCCTCCCCAACTGGTTCCATCTGCTCAGCACCCATACCAATCCATCTGGATTTCTCCTCTCTTGGCCTACTCTTCTTATCCCATTCCTCTTACCTGACTCCATCTGCCCGTCCCTTATCCCCCTACTTACTAGCCCATTTTACCCCTACCTCTCACCTCTTTATATTGGCCCACTTCTCTCCACACTCTCGGTCCTGAGGCAGGGTCCGGACCCAAACCCCTTTTGCCTGATCCACTGAGTTCCCCCATTGTTTTATGCCACAGGATAATTGACTTTGTAGAATCAAAGGAGAAGTGAGCACCTTGAGTCCTCCCCATACACAAACAAATTTTGTTCTTCTGTCCTTTACATGTAATCCAGGATCCTCCACTAATATGGCACATTTTTTGTTTGCAGCATTCACAACTCCATTGAAAAACACACTACAATTTAGGACAAAGCAGGACACTTTGGCACTACATCTTCATTCTCTCCACCACCTGCACATAGTATCTGCAGTGTGTGCCACCTCCAACATAACACTCATTCACTCAAGCTACTTTGACAGCACCTCCTAAACACCTGATCATCATTAGCAAGACGGATAGGGCCAGGCGGCATATGTGCATAGCATCATACCGTTATTTGCAGGTTCCTCTCCAAGACACACTCCATCATAAAGGAAATATATCACCTCATTCATCATCATTGGATCTATCCTAGAATTCCATGCCAAATGGCATCTTCAACGAAAGGATCAGAGCAGTTAAACAAATGGCTCATGCCCACTTTCACGCGGGCAAGTAGGGGTGAGCAATAAATGTCAGCCTTGCTAGTGATACCAACAATCTGTAAACAAATCAATAAAAATATTGGATTTGCTCAAGGCTCCTCCAGCTCGCTCATCTCAACATCCTCACCTATAAGCATAATTGAGTTTGTAATGGCAAAGTAGGATGTCCAAGGGAATTCCACATGTGGATTGTCTACATAATATAAGGAATCATTAAACAAGAAAAATCATTTAGTATATTAAATGTGTTTGTTCCTTAGGATATTTATATAACTTGATCTATTATGGATCCTTTCCAAAGCAAGTTAGTCTCTCAAAAAAGATTTTCCCAGACCACAAAAATGTTTAGAAACATTCAAGAATCTCCCCTCTCTGAATATTTTATGTTCCTTAGTCCATCCTCTTAATTAGATGTCTTTTGCCTTATACACACGTCAAGTTAGCAAGAAGCAAACATTACATCAGACATGTAACAAGACGATATTTATATGAACAGAGCCATGTTTCAGGTTTATATGAAGTCAACACCCAACCTAGACTAAATACAGTATCACTGTGTTGTTTTTGTCAGTCGCATGGATCACACATTGATCAATGTGGTCTTGTCTGCATTGAAGACTGGTGTTTGCAGTGCACATGCTTACAGTGAAGGAGCTGACTCAGTATCATGAAAAGTGGACAGCAGAGTTAAACAAATGACCAGCATGTGTCAAGCCCCGAGTACCCAGGGCCAAAGTTTCCAATTCTGACAACTGGTAAAAGATACGTAGCTTTCATGAAATTCTAGCTCCACAAAGTGCCAAGGGCCACACTGTGGTGCAGCCATGAAAAGATATGTGGAAATCTTGCAAAGCAACCAAGCAAGATGATCAAATTAACAAGTAAACCAGTCATGGACAAAGAAACATTGAGATATCTTCAAATAAACACTGCAACTGCTGAAAATAAGTCCCATTTAAGCTATCGACTGGGAAAATAGGAAGGGACTTCCTGTACATCACAGCTGTGACGTTCGGGTACAGAGTCTCGGTCTTTGATCAGATACCTCAATTTTTTTTTAAAGAACATAATGGACATGTACTACAGTGAGTCTAGCCCAAATCACTAATGGGCAGCGATTATTAGAATGTGGGAATATTTTCCGGGGTTACGATCACTAATTTCAACTTTCAAAGGTTAACTCTGGAAAGATCTTTTTTTTCTACTCTAAACCATCTTTACTGGGTCAGATATGTTATGTATTAGAGAGGATATGAATGGAAACTTGGGACATCTTCTGCAAGCAATGTCTGCAGCAGACAGTCAAACCCCGCTTTGCTTATTGGTACCTAGGCTGGGAAACATAAACCACAGTTACCATATATGGAATAAACTGTTTAACCACATTAGTAATTATTTATACTTAATATTCAACTAGAGCTAAAACAGAGAGCATATTTCCAGGCATCCTGATTTATGCTTTGGGAACACATATGTTGCTTACAAATTGTCCTGTGTTGAAGTTTTACTTGAAGATTATCCACCACCTGGTGAACCAGGGTTTCCAAATATAATTTAGGCAATGGGATAAATGAAATAAATAAAGGATAAAGAAACAGTTGATAAAGAAATAATCATGAGGAGTCAATGTCTTGAGAAATTTGACCTAAAGTCTATTGTCTAACAGTAAAACTCCGATAATCTGATACATTTGGGATTTAAGTGCTGCCAGACCAACAGATTTTTCAGACTATTGAAAATTATTTTTTAAATTAATACACATAAACATTTTACACATAAACGTACCGTGGCCTTATCCTCGAACTCTACCTCCGCTACATGGACGACTGCTTGGTGCTACCTCCTGCACCCACACACGACTCACTGAATTCATCTATTTCACCACTAACTTTCATCCGGCACTCAAATACACCTGGACCATTTCCGACATTTCCCTACCATTTCTTGATCTCACTATCTCCATCGCAGGTGATAGACTCCTGACCGACATCCACTATAAACCCACTGACTCCCATGGCTATCTGGACTACACTTCTTCCCACCCTGTTTCTTGTAAGGACTCCATCCCCTACTCCCAATTCCTCCGTCTAAGCCACATCTGCACCCAGGATGAGGTGTTCCACACCAGGGCATCGGAGATGTCCTCATTCTTCAGGGAACGGGGGTTCCCCTCTTCTACCATAGATGAGGCTCTCACCAGGGTCTCATATACCCCGTGACTCTACTCTCACTCCCCATTTCCCCACTCGTAACAAGGGCAGAGTCCCCCTTGTCCTCACCTTCCACCCTCCGAGCCGTCACATACATCAAATAATCCTCCGTCATTTTCGCCACCTCCAACGTGACCCCACCACTTGCCACATCTTCCCATCTCCTCCCCTGTCTGCTTTCCACAGAGACCGCTCCCTCCATAACTCCCTGGTCAATTTGTCCCTTCCCACCCGAACCACCCCCTCTCCGGGCACTTTCCCTTGCAACTGCAAGAAATGCTACACTTGTCGCTTTACCTCTCCTCTTGACTCCATTCAAGAACCCAAGCAGTCTTTACAGGTGCGGCAGAGGTTCACCTGCACCTCCTCTAACCTCATCTATTGCATCTGCTGCTCTAGATGTCAGCTGCTCTGCATCGGTGAGACCAAGCGTAGGCTTGGCGATCGCTTCGCCCAACACCTCAGCTCGGTTTGCAATAACCAACCTGATCTCCCGGTGGCTCAGCAGTTCAACTCCCCCTCCCATTCCGAATCCGACCTCTCTGTCCATGGGCAGAGTGTGGACCACCGTAAATTGGAGGAGCAGCACCTCATATTTCGCTTGGGCAGTTTGCACCCCTGCGGTATGAACATTGACTTCTCTAATTTCCTGTTGTCCTTACTTTCTCCTCCCCTTCTCAGCTCTCCCTCAGCCCACTGGCTCCTCCTTTTCCTTTCTTCTTCCTGTCCCCCCTCTCCCCCATTCCCACCACCCTCACATCAGTCTGAAGAAGGGTTTCGGCCCGAAACGTTGCCCATTTCCTTCACTCCATAGATGCTGCCTCACCTGCTGAGTTTCTCCAGCATTTTTGAATACCTAAACATTTAAAAATGTACTTTTATTTAGATGTTACTTGCTATTATGATCAATTTTCCAAAGTAAATTTAGAGGGAGCATGGGAAAGGAGGCTCCAGTATGTTGAATGGGAGTGAGGGAGCCAGGGCCACACACAGTGGAAGGGAGCAGGGGCGTTTGGGGCCCTGGAGAGTGGAAGGGAACGTGGAAGCCGGTGGGTGGAAGGGAATGTGGCAGACATTACCCAAAGAGCCAGAATTCAAACCATCCAGATTTCCAAATAGTCAGATAGAGGATTATCAACATTTTATTGTATGTGCATTGAACAAATGCTACTGAAACTGAGATACTCAGTGCAAAATACCTGGCTTAGTGGAGGCCCATGTGTAGTCACTTGAACATCAGTACACTTGAACTAATGGGATTTCGCCAATCCCTAACCATTTCTTTCATTTTAGGTCAGTCTCTGTTTTTCCGACCAACACTAACCACTCATATTTGGAGCTCTCTCTCTTGAACTATCCATTCAGTGTGCTGGTGACTCCCTGTAGCTTCTGTCCACTCCACTGCACAACTGTAACTTCAGGGGATACACACTCTGGTGGAACAGAGCATTCACATTGCTACCAATTCTGCTGCTACCAATTTCCATTAAAAGTAATTTAGGACTTTTTTTTATTTTTCAGGTGAAATGTCAAGTTGGATCTGAAGAAGTGGTTTTGATTTCTCAGACAGGTCTGAAGCTTCATAACCTTGCCTGGCATGATGTTTATCTTGTTCATGAGAACAGGGCTCTAACCTTGAGTATCGATGGACTCTTTACCACTGCTGTAGAAGTGCCGGACTATTTTAATAAACTGCAAGTTAATTATGGCTTGTATTTGGGTGGACCTGGAGAGGCAAAGATCCCTGATGCATCAAGGACATCCATCATGTTCAGAGGTTGTATTTCCAGGGCAGAGTTTAATGATCGTAACATCTTATCCTCATTCATCGCCCACCCTGAGCATAACATAGACCATGGATGTAGCAATGTAATCACAGCGGGGCACAATTATCCTGCTAACTTTCTAGGTCCAAGATCCTTTATTTCCTTTCCAAGCTGGTCTACAAAAGAAGAAAGAAGGTTTGAGTGTTCTCTGAAGACGCTGGTTTTGCAGGCTCCTCTACTTTACCATGCGGGATGGCAGACAAATTTTATTGCCTTAGAAATTGCAGATGGTCATCTTCGTGTCTTAATTGATGATGGAAATGGAATTATTGTACTGGACAATACTCATTTTGTTAGTGATGGAAAATGGCACAGTGTTCACCTGGTTTTCAATATAAATTATGTACAACTTACAGTAGATGATAAATTATCTCAGAAGCAACTAATTAACAATAAGAAGGCATATCTGGGTCTCCAAGGGCATCTCTTCATTGGTGGAATAGACAACAAAACATCTTCTGAATTAATTAAACATGGTCCCACCTATGTGTTGGCAGAAAGCACAATATCTGGCTCATTCATCGGTTGTATTCAGAATATACAAATAAACTCAGATCACATAAGCTTGTCTAATGCATTAGTCACTAGGGCTCTTGGCACTGAATGCAATGACCAAGACAGCAAGGGGATGGAAGAAGGTGAAAACAGGCTAGAAGGTGAGGTTTCACCTGTACCCATGCAAAGTTTTAGGGGCATTCTAATGAACAATCCACCATGTTTGATCACAAAAAACATGTCGCAAATATTCAATAATTTTACAAGACTATTAGATCTGACACAATTGGCTGTAAAGGAAGCAGGAAGTTCCACCTTGGAGCTGAAACACATCAACCCCACTATTGATCTGCACAGAATTGGAATAAGATATTCCCAGGTAGTTTTCAAGATAACTCAGGATGGTAGACACGGACATTTGGAACTAAATATCCCAGGTGCAAAAGGTAGAAAAGCATTTACTTTGTTGGATGTGATCAGTCACCATATTAAATATCATCATGATGGATCTGAAGAGTTACTTGATCAGATAATCTTTGAAGTATCCATTCATAGCAAGCAAGAGATCCCTCATTGTTTAAAGCAGGGTCAACGGTATATTTTAAATGTAAACATCATCCCAGTCGATGATGCGCCAGAACTAACCTTCCCAAATGGGAATCTTATGATGATTCTTCAAAATACCTGGAAAACCCTCAGTCCAGATGTCATTCTACCTATAGATGCTGACAATGTTTGTGCTGAATTAAAGATCATTGTAGTTAATAGCGAAGATCAAGGCTATGTTGAAGATGTAAGAAATCCCAATCGGAGAATTAGAGAATTTTCATGTCAGAATCTTAAAGCAGGAAATGTACGCTATGTTCACAATGGGGCTAAATTGTCCCAATTGTTGCTTCAGGTCAATGACGGAGAAAGAGTAAGTGATGTAACTCCCTTGAGAATTGTGGCCCTGAAACCTGAAGTGAAAATGGGCAAGAACACTGGTCTAATTCTCCCACAAGGAGGTATGAGTCTGATCACCATCAGCAATCTGTCCGTGGAGACAAAAGCATTCAAGCAGAAGGTGGATGTCTTGTATAACATTACTGAGCCATTACATTATGGTGAGGTCCAGAAACTGGATATTACTGGGGAATGGAAAGCAGCAAGGGCATTCCATCAGCATGATATAGAACAGGGTCACATTCGATACGTCAGCACAGATCCAGAATTTCGTACAGAAGACATTACTGAGAAACTTATGTTTTCAGTGACAATTGGAAAGCAAGTTCTTGAAAATAATGGATTTTTTATAAAAATAAAGAGCGCCAAAATAACACTGCTCAGAATATCTCCGAATGAGTTAAATAATGTAAGACGAGGAAAGATTACACACAATGAACTTGAGGCTGCAATAGAAGGACTTTCAATCCCTGCTAACCTGTTCAGGTATGTGATTCTAAAGTCGCCTGATAAAGGAAAGTTAATGGTGGTGGATAAGGTACTAAGAGCCGGGTCCACCTTCACTCAGGAGGATTTAAAGCAAGAAGGGCTCACTTATGTGGCCACTATCAGAAACACTGAAGAAACCCAAGATAGTTTCCAGTTTCAGGTCTTTGTTGGAGACCAGCACTCTCCCATATATACTTACCCAATATTAATTGGCATTGATCCTGATGTGCCCATTTTGATGAGTAGGGCATTGGTTGTGGTGGAAGGAGGTACACAAACCATAACTAAGGATCAACTTCTCACCGTGGGCCAGAGTACTACTGCTTTTGTGTATAACATTACACACGGTCCTCAGCATGGAAAACTGATCACACAGCCCAGCACCAAGGAACCTGTCATAATCTTTACCAATGATGATATTCTCCAAGAGCGGTTGATGTATGAGCACGATGACACTGAAACACTGGAAGACAAGATTAGTTTTGTTGTTGTGGAACAGTTTGAAAATGCTGGACCCGAGGCAAATGTGATTCATGGTACATTGCAAATCTATATAACACCAATAAACGATCAGCCACCTGTACGAGTGGTGAATAAGACTTTTAACGTGACCCTGCATGGACAACACTTACTAACCACAGCAGAACTTTGTTTTCATGATGCAGATTCAGATTTTGATGATTCCCAATTGATTTACACTAAGTGGGGGATCTCCAATGGTAATATTGTCTCCGCAGATGACACTGCCCATGAACTCTCCCGCTTCAGTCAGGACGACATGGAAAAGAAGCTTGTGTTATTTAAACATCATGGTGCGCATCAAGGAAATTTCCAGCTACAAGTCTCTGATGGTGTTCATCAAACTGCAGCTGTACTGGAAGTTCATGCATTGGAACCTTACTTGGAAATAGTCAATAACTCCATATTTTTGATTCAGCAGGGACAAGAGTCAAATATCCATGGCTATTTTCTTAATGTGGAGACTAATATGGACATTTGGAGTGAAGAGGAAATAAGATATCAAGTAACAGATCCCCCTAAACATGGAAAGATTCTCGTGAATGATGAACCAAATTTGACTTTCTCACAGAAAGATATAAACACTGGCCAAGTAATTTATTACCACGACAACAGCAGGCATTCAAGGGATTCCTTTAATTTTATAGTTGAAGTGAAAGAGATTAAAGCAGAGGGAACTTTTCCCATTTTGATCTTTATGGAAAGTCACCAGCACCCTCCAGTCGTGGTCCACAATAAGAAAATATTTGTAAACCAAGGAGGAGCAAAGAGCATTCTGAATGAACAACTTCTCGTAAGTCCAATCTAGCTGTGTGTTACTTCATTCATTATCTTCAGTGTTCTCACAACGACCAATGTACATGAAGTTAAGGTCCAATGGGAAGGTTGGAGCCTCTAACATGTTATTTTGATCCTTTTCAATCAGATTCTGACATTTATGTTAAAATTAACAAATTGCAATTACCTTTAGAAAGGAGATGAGCAATTTATTTAGTCAGAGGGTGGTGAATCTGTGGAATTCAGTGCCACTGAAGGCTGTGGAGACCAAGTCAATGGATATTTTTAAGATGGAGATTGATGGATTCTTGATTACTGCAGCAGTTAAGGGTTATGGGGAGAAGGCAGGAGAATGGGATTGAGAGGGAAAGAGAAATCAGCCATGATTAAATGGCAGAGTAGACTTGATGGGCCGAATGGCCTAAAATTTTGCTCCTACAACTAATGAACATGAAATAAATAGCTCCATGCACATTTGGGAAAATGTAGCTATTATAGATCTCAAGCCCTGGGCTGAGCCACTCAGTTTATTGCTGGTAAGTGCTGCTATTGTAGACAGGGATCATATTTATAATAAATTGTTGTTATTACAAAACGCAATGTTCCAATAGTTGAACACTTGTGCACCCAGATGTGCCTGTTGAGTGAGTAGATATCCTCATCTTGCAGGCTACCCTGATTCACGTTGAGTGAGTAGATAGCCTCATCCTGCAGGTTGCCCTGACCACTCAGAAAGAAACAGAGCTAATTAGCAGCAGAGAAAGTCAGAATTATTTGCTTGGATTTTTTTCTAATTAAATAGTTACCACCACATGGATCTAATTAGCTACATCTGCTTTGGATCAATGGTTGGTTTGAGAGTAGTTTATTACCAAAACTCCTAACCTATAGTTATTTTCAAAGTCTTTAAGAAATATTTTAAATTGCATCCTGTTTAAATGATAGAGGAAGGCCTGAGGGTGCCAATAAATTAAACAGTACCAGTCAGCAGGCAATCCTGAGGCTGACAGTCTCCTGCAGTTTGGAAGAGATCTGTACTTTCTTGTGCTCATATCACTGTGTAATATGCATCCAAAGATTTGTTTTAGTTTCGGAAACAAAGTATTCGAATTGGCCATTTGATTTTACTTCTCCATTTGGTTTGATTATCGTCAACTAATTTGATTATTGGAGCCAATAGTCTCATGTAAAGTTGACTAATGAGCTGGTGAAGTGCCAGTTTAGACCTGAACCCTACAGCATACTGAAGGATGCCATGATGCTGACAATATGTGTATCATCGAGGTAGTGTTGCACTGAGCTTTACTCAAATCATCAGATGGAAGAGATTTCAATGCACTATTTGAAGAACAGCTGGAGAGTCCTGTCTTGTAGTATTTTATTGTGGACATGTGGATACAACAGTGACCACACTACAAAAATAATTTATTGGTTGATAAAGTGCTTTGTTATTATAAATCATTACATTAATTTCAATTATATTATAAAAATATTCATTTCAGAGTTCTAATGGTGTATGAATATCATAAAATACGGCCCATGTCATAGAGTCATGCACCACTGGAATGTCATTGAGTTATACTGTACAGAAATACCCTTGGCCCAACTTGTGAAGAGTTGAGTGTTTTATTGTCATGTGTCCCACAAGGGAACAATGACACTCTTAAGAGAGACACAAAATGCTGGAATAACTCAGCGGGGCAGACAATCTCTGGAGAGAAAGAATGGGTGACGTTTCAATAATAATCAACAATCAACAAGACAAAAACGATGCCTCTCCTAGTCTATGTACTTCTGAGCTTAATTGGAAGTTGTAGTGTTTAATAGTCTGCTGGTTGTTGGGAAGAGGCTGCTCATAAACCCGAACTTTACAATTTTCAGGCTCCTATACCTTCTTCCCAATGGCACAAATAAAATGAGAGCGGAGCCAGGGTGGTGTGGGTCTCTGATGATGCTGGCTGCCTTTTTGAGGCAGCGCCTCCTGTAGATCCCTTTGATGGTGGGGAGGTCAGTACCTGTGATGGACCTTCGATGGTGGGGAGGTCAGTACTGTGATGGACCTTCGATGGTGGGGAGGCCAGTACTGTGATGGACCTTCGATGGTGGGGAGGTCAGTACCCATGATGGACTGGGCAGTGTTCACCTCTTTTTGCAATGTTCTTCATTCCTGAGCGTTGAAGTTTTCAACAAGGTTTGAAGATGCACTTGGTCAGTTCTGAGGATTTATCCACTTTAATGTTCTTTAGACTGCTGGTACTTCCCCTTTAGTCATTTGTTTGAGAGGGGAATTGCCACAGGGGACTCCTGCCTACCTCTCCTGGCATAATTTGGGTGATTTCAGAATTTATACACATTCCTTTACTGATAGAAACCAATCAACATATAGAAGAATTACAATTTTCAGCTCCTATTCCTTATTTTCTACTCCGCTTCACTTTTAACATTCCCACTGAGCAGTTCTTGTGTCCTTGTCAATCAAATAAGTAATTACCTAACTCTCATTCATATTCCTGGCACGTTATCTCTGAATTTTATCAACATTAATTAATTATACTTCAGTCTGTTGATCCAGGTTAATTAATTAACAAGCTAAATTGAATCCTCTCTTAGTCCTTGCGTCTCCAATGAAACCAATAAATAATGAATTGTTTGCTATCTTCCTTTGCCAATAACACACTGCGACACAAATCTTCATTCTGGCAACTTCTCATGTAGATGCTGAGACACTTTAGCTCCCTCACTCCGCTAACATTTTCCTTTCTCTCTCACCTGAGTGTATTGAGGACACTGTACCAGGGCACAGGTTTTGTGTTGGAATGTTTTGGAAGGAACTGCAGATGCTGGTTTAAACCGAAGATAGACGCAAAATATTGGAGTAACTCAGCAGCACAGGCAGCATCTCTG
Organism: Malacoraja senta; assembly: GCA_038087875.1. Lineage (NCBI taxonomy): Eukaryota > Metazoa > Chordata > Chondrichthyes > Rajiformes > Rajidae > Malacoraja > Malacoraja senta. The sequence continues at coordinate 792,663 of CM075993.1, forward strand.
GATAGAAGGAATGGGTGACGTTTCAGGTCGAGACCCTTCTTCAGACTGAAGAAGTGTTATTGTGTGTAAACAAAAATGCTGGAGAAACTCAGTGGGTGAGGCAGCATCTATCGAGAGAAGGAATAGGCGACGTCTCGGGTGGAGACCCTTCTTCAGACTGACGTCGGGGGGGCGGGAGAAAGAAAGGAAGGAAGCGGAGACAGTAGGCTTGTGGGAGAGCTGGGAAGGGGGAGGAGAAGGAGGGAGAAAGCAAGGACTATCTGAAATTAGAAGTCAAGGTTCATACCGCTGGGGTGTAAACTACCCAAGCTGTTCCTCCAATTTGCGCTGGGCCTCACTCTGGCAATGGAGGAGGCCCAGGACAGAAAGGTCGGATTTGGAATGAGAGGGGGAGTTGAAGTGCTGAGCCACCGGGAGATCAGGTTGGTTAGTGCGAACTGAGAGGAGGTGTTGGGCAAAGCGATCGCCGAGCCTGCGCTTGGTCTCGCTGATGTAGAGAATTTGACACCTGGAACAGCGGATGCAGTAGATGAGGTTGGAGGAGGTGCAGGAGTTATTGCTTATGAACTCCTTCTTCGTGTCACTTCAACAATGATCATCGGGATCAATTAAATCAGGTGAAGTATCATCAGGTTCATACTCATCTTCACCAAACAGGCTTGCTTGCCTAGTGGCTGATAACAGTGGACAGGCTAGGAACCCAGCTTATTGTGGTGGTAGGTGAGAGGGTGGTGGTAGATGACAAGGGGTGCCGGTGGTAGGCAGTGCACAGTGGGGCTGAGGTTGTGACCACAGTTACTCGTGGGCAGAGTGACGCTGCCTGACAACGCCATCTGGTGGTGATGTGACAAGATCAGACTCTCACTTTGCAACTGTTGTAGTCTGGTCCCAGAGAAGGTTAATAAGTTTAGAAAATGAGCTTGTTTATTACTGAAATTCTTTTGTGGAAACATGATTCCGTCTCAGAGGCATTACTTACTTGATTCCAGTCTTGGCCAATCCCAGCCACTGTGAAAATATGGCCATTATTTTGTTTTTGTTTGAAGAGTAGGACATGGCCTTACCCTGAATATTCATTCCATATTAATGAGGTGAAATAGTTGTGCAGCTTTCTGGTTTGCACACTGTAAAATCTGGAATTACTTTCATGGTTTTATCGTCTCTTATTTAACCATGATGCAGGCAATCATCCCGGTAAAATAATCAGCTTCCTAAGACAAGACCAAAATTGGTGGAGTTGCAGACTGTGATGAGGGCTAACAAAATAAACAGTGGGATAGAGACCAACCACAGGAATGGCCAGAAAAATGGCAGATGGAGTTTAATCTGAGCAAGTGTGAGGTGGTGTACTTTGGGAGGTTGAATGTAAGGCAAAAGTATAAAGTTAATGGAAAGACCCAGCACAGCATTGATGTACAGCGGGATCTTGGAGTCCAACCCCACAGCTTTTCTGATAGTGGCAACACAAGCTGATAGGGTGGTAAAGAAGGTGTATAGTAAACATGGTTTCATTTGTCTTGGCATTGAATATCAGAGTCAGGAACATGAGAACAGCTTTTTTAGGAGTTTGGTTGGAGTATTGTGTGCAGTTCTTGACCCCTAATACAGGAAGGGTGTGGAGGGTTTGGAAAGGGGTAGAACAGGTTTACCAGAATGCTAACAAAAAAACTGCAGATGCTGGTTTACAAATAAAGGCACAAAATGCTGGAGCAGCTGAAGTAGTCTAGAGTGAACTGAAGAGAGTAGTCTGAAGGGTCCCTGACCTAAAATGTCACCTATCCATGTTCTCCAGAGGTGCTCCTGATCTGCTTATTCCAGCATTTAGTGCTTTGTTTATTGGAATGTTGCCTGGATTGGTAGGGATTAGCTGTAAAGAGAGGTTGGTAAAATGTGGATTGGTTTCTCTGCTACTGGTGGCTGAGTGGAGAGCTGATAAAAACAAATTATGTCAAGCACAGATAGAGTCGACAGTCAGAACCTTTTTCCCGGTGTGGAAAAGTCAAAGACTAGAGGGCCTAGGTTCAAGGTGAGTGGGACAAAGTTTAAAGGAGATGTGCAGGACAAATGGATTTGCAGGGAACGGAGGGATATGGATCACATGCAGGCAGAGGAGACTAGTTTAATTCAGCATCATGTTCAGCAAGTATGTTGTGGGCAAAGGGCTTGTCCCATGATGCACTTATACGTTCTATGTTTTATAATATTTCTCTGTTGTTTAAAGGTCATGGCCCTTGAGTTTAAATCCTACTGGATCTGTATGGAATGGGAAATGCGATTCTTAGACAAAGCTTATCACTTAAAAAAAAGTTTATTATTTAGCTCTAATATTTTATTGGATGCTGTGGGGCCAGAAGCTCAGCTCATTGACGGCTGTAGATTTTACAGCAGATTGATCCCAGCACATCGGTGTGAAGCACACTGCCGCCCACCCTCTTGTACCTCACCCACTGTCTGAGAGATGCCGTCAGGATTTAGCCCTCAGTAGTGACTGTGAGAAGCAAGAGGGGAGGTGAGATTGAAGGTACAAGTCAAGTTAACATGTTGACTAAGTAACACAGTTCACTAAATAATAGTTCATTAACAAGCATTGTTCATTAACTAAAACATTTCATTAATCAAAACATAGAAACATAGAAAAATAGGTGCAGGAATAGGCCATTCGGCCCTTCGAGCCCACACAGCCATTCAATATGATCATGGCTGATCATCTAAAATCAGTACCCCGTTCTTGCTTTTTCCCCATATCCCTTGATTCCTTTAGCCCTAAGAGCTAAAACTGTTCATGAACCAACACAACTCACTAATACAGTTCACCAACAGAGTTCACTCACTCTGAAGTTTCCACTTCCTACCTCTATCACTGCCAGCAGGGCTGCTGAACAGCTGTGCAGACCCAAGAAGATAAACCGAGCTGAATCTTTAATCCAAGGATCCTTGCGGATTTGAGGTTGAGAAAAACAGGAATGCTGGCACAAGTACTGAACACAGGGAAGTGACTGGGGACATAGGGAAGACAGATGTTACTCCTGTGGTTAAATAGTGGCAAAGATTACCTGCAAACTCTAGAAAGTTTGACATTTGTTGTGCAAAACTTACAGAAACTTATTAATAAAATAATTTGAGAATCCGGAGAATAAATAGTCATAAACTAGAGATTGTGGTGATTGAACAACAAAAAAACTGCTAACAATCTGAATTTAAAGCAGGAAAGAATGGTCTGTTGTTTACCTGCATGTTCTGCTTTCAGTTTTGCTTCATTGTGATCTTGTCAATGACATTGTTCTTAGTATTAGTTTATTATTGACACATGTACTGAGATAGTGAAAACTTAGCTTTGCATGCTTTCCAAGCAAATCACATCAGACGGGAGGGAATACATTCTTACTTTGTGGATGTGATGGAGTAATGAATGCGAAGTGTTTATAATTCAGGATGAGCTTTAAATGATTTTCCCTGGAAATAAACAACATGGGAACAATTGGTGTTGCTCAGCATCTTTACAGCATGCTGGACCTGGATGTCAGGCAAGAGCTGCATCACTAAGTGACAAGGGGGGTGGCTGATACAAAGATGAACAGAATATGAAACATCAGCATTTGACATATCTGGGAACAGGTGACGGGGAAATCCGCTGCCTAGAAATAGGTCATGCCCTCGGGTATGGAGAGGGAAAACCATGGGGACTGGAATGGAAAGAGACGCTAGGAAACAGAGAGGGAATTAGCTTCTGATTGGCAGTCTTGCTCTGTATACAGTCAAGAAAGTGCGATGTTGAGGTGTGTTAAAAGGTCATTATTATTGCGAAGGTGATCTTTCACCTTGTATTACACTGTGTGACTACGCTGTGTACAGCTCCAGCATGCACAGTTCATAAAGTAAGGGTTGTGCAGTTGCTGACAAGATAACGGTAATAACAAGAAGAGAACTGAGGGGTGGAGCAATTGAATGATGAGAAGCAATTCTGCAAACTCAGCATGATCTCGCTGGAGGAGGAAAGGTTGAGAGTTAAGATGGCGCCCAACCCAGGCGATTATTTGCGTGCCTGCCACAGAAGCAGATCTACAATCACATATTGCAACCACTCCACACTCTTAAATCTCTATTCCTATCTATATGCTGTAAATGGCTCGATTGTAATCATGTATTATATTTTCGCTGACTCGATAGCACGCAACAAAAGCTTTTTACTGTACCTCGGTACATGTGACAATAAACTAAACTGACAGAGTAAAATTCCAAAGAGGCCATACCATGTAGACTGTGAGGAATTGTTCACCTTGTGCACAGCCTCAAGGACGTGTGAAGCGTGTAAGTAGTCATCACACACGTGTAGCATTATAATAGTCTTTAATAAGTATACAGAGTTAAACATCACATGAGTAGTCACGGACTCCAGTCTGCTACTGTACTGCGCAGAAGGAGAAGCAGGCGTTATTATAAATGATACTTAAGGCGGGGTTAGTAGTGGGGAGGTAGCTATGTGATTGGTTGCATGCATAAAGCATCTACATCCTTCCCCTTAGAAGATTAAACATGGTGGGTAACTGTGGCAACGACTTAAACAAAATCACCATACCGAACAGGCACGTACGGACCAACCTTTCCCCCCCCTCACCAGAAAGACCCAGACCCGGAGGCGACGAAGCCGGAGGGGAAACAGAAAGCGGCATGGGGGACAAACGTGCAGGAGGGCTAGAAAAATGGTTAGCAATGGGAGACCCACGCGGAGGTGGACACAACACGCGAGGGGACTGAGGCATGCAGGGGCCGGCAACGGGATCAGCAGCAGATGGCTGGAACTGCAGCGGCGGAGCGTAAGGTCCGGCTGCCGGCGGGAGCGGCTCTTGTACAGCAAGCAGGTGCTGACGACTCCTGCGGTAGACAGTACCTTCAAAGTCCACAAGGTACGAACGAGGCGCATCGGCAATGCCAACCACGGTGGCCAGACGGGAATATCCGCTAGCAGTATGTAGACGAACGGCCTGTCCAGGCAGCAGAGGCTTGAGAGGCTTGCACGATCTATCATGTGACCGTCTTTGGATGTCATGCTTAGCCTGAATGCGCGTCTGGACGGAGGCAGGCTCCAGCACTCGAGGTAGCAGCTTGTGTTGAGAAATCGGAATCGGTGGTTTTGTTGTTCTGGACATCAGCCTCTGAGCAGGTGAGCCTAGGGTTGCGTCCCTGGAAATGTTCATTAGGTTTAGGAGTTCGAGGTAAAAGTCGGAATTCGCCAGGCTTGCTCCATTAGTAGTTTGGCACTCCGGATAGCCCGCTCAGCAAGCCCGTTACTCTGCGGGTACTCAGGGCTGCTCGTGAAGTGGAGGAAGTTCCACTTGTTGGCAAAGTTCTTGAACTCGTGGCTGGTAAACTGCCTGCCGTTGTCGGTCTGCAGACGGACAGGCGAGCCGAAATGACCATCTCGGACGTGAGGGAGGTCAGAAGGTCAACCTCGAAGCAGTTCGAGTACGAGTCAGCAAGGACGAGGTAGTGTTTACCACGCCACTCGAAAATGTCGGCGGCCACCGAGGTTCAGGCCAGGGCAGGCCAGCGAACAGCTGTTCCATGGTCCTCTGGAACACCTCGCTGGCGGAGTTGATGCCGAATGGCATTCGCAGGAACTTGAATCTGCCGAACGGTGTAGAAAACGTGGTCAGATCCGAGGACCCCTTGTCCAGTGGTATCTGCCAAAATGAGCTTTTTGCGTCGAGGACAGAGAAGACGGTGGCCTTTCCGACCTGGGCTGCAACATCCTCAACTGTCCTCATGGGGTAGTGGAGGCACCTGATGGCAAGGTTCAAGTCTTTAGGGTTGATACACACGCAAATTTCATTCTTGTCCTTTTTTAACGTGGCAACCATGGTGGACACCCACTCGGTGGGCTCACTGACCGTCTCTAGCACCCCCATGGTGACCATGTCGTTCAACATGGACTCGACTTTGTCCTTCATGGCGTGAGACACTCTGTGCGGTGCACGAATTACAGGTGACACCTTTGGATCAGCAGCAATTTTGTAGGTAATAGGCAGCTTGCCCAGTTCATCATTAAACAGGTCTGGGTATTCCTTTACCGGGTCTACCGATATCATCACCTTGTGGACCGTTCTGTCAAACGACACCAGGCCCAGATCCTGGCATGCCTGGTTGCCCAACAGAGTCACACAGTCAGAGTTCAAAACATAAAAAGTCAAGGCACGCATTGTCTTTTTCAGCACACAAGTGAAAGTAGCTTTTCCCAGCGGTCTCAGCACCTCGCCTCCATAGGCGTGCAGGGTGGAACGGGCTGCAATCATTAGCTCATTATTCCTTATCTTCTTAAAAAGGCTTATTGACATTACATTCACTTTTGCCCCAGTATCGAGCTTAGCGTGGAAGCTGGAATTGTTGACAGTTGTCAGGACAGTTGGATCGGGTAGTCGGCCAGGTGCGTGAAGGAGTGAATGCACACTCGCCTCCCCTTGCGAGATAATTGGATCGTCAGCGTGGGCAGCGTCGAGCAAGGACGGAGAACTATACATGTTATCAGCTTGCATCAGCATGTTTAGGTTAGGTCTGGAAGCTCGTGGCACATTCCCACGAGAACTACAGGCAGCAGAGAAATGGTTTAATTTCTTGCAATAGTTGCAGGCTTTACCAAAGGCAGGGCATGGCGACTGCCTGGGATGTATGTAGTTACAGTTCGGGCATTTGGGGGTTACACCGCCAGATGCGGGGCCGGGCCGAGGCACAAATTGATCGTTAGCAGATCGGGGTCGCGGTCTATTGAACCCAGTCAGGTTGATAGATTTAGATACAGAGTTAAACATCACATGAGTAGTCACGGATTCCAGTCTGCTACTGTACTGCGCAGAAGGAGAAGCAGGCGTTATTATAAATGATACTTAAGGCGGGGTTAGTAGTGGGGAGGTAGCTATGTTATTGGTTGCATGCATAAACCATCTACAAAGGGGATAAAGTGAAATGATCTGTGGACACATGTTCATTGAGTAGTCAGCCTATGGGATGCATTCCCAGGGAATAGTGGAAGCAGACAGCGCTGATTTCATCAACTTAAATAGGTAATCTTTAGGAAAGTCATATTTTGGAATGCTGTACTTGAGAAGTTTGAGAGAGGTTTAACCAGCTGAGAGGAATCGTTGACTTTGGATTAATGTTTCCAAACCTTGTGTCACTGTGATTTCCTTTGGTAAAGTGTAGACCAGTTATAGAATAATTAATAGAGATCGATTGCTATCAGTCACTGGTGTTAAATCTTATGGTGATTAGAAGTGAATTAGGTGAACGCTGGTCTTGTCAGACAGCAGATCCCTTGTTACCTCAGTAACTGGGTTTCTGAGTGTGGGACCTTTACTCGGCCGCTCTGAGACGGAAAAAGGTATGAGGGAGATAGCGCTGAAGATAAATGCTGGAGCAGGCAAAGCCAGTCCCAGGCATCTGGATTCAGCACAGGGACTGTGACACCAGAGGAAAGATGGACAAACAGTTTGGATTCAATGTCTACACTGTGTGGAGACCACGCAAAACATTGTCTCCAGAGAGGTGAGGGTAGCAATACTGAGAATAGCTTCACACAGAATGTGGTATTTGGAAGCGGGGGAGACTGAGATACTGGAAGAGGCAGCAGAGTGTTTGCTGATCAAGGACTCTATAACTTATTTTAAGTAGGAGGTCCCATGAGTGAATTCCTGAGGAGTGACATTGGTGTTCAGATATAGAAGCAGAAATGTTTGATATTGTACAGTGCAGTGGTTCGACAGTTGTGTTAGCTGGGGCTGCAGCTTCTGTTAAAGTGGTACTCAGGAGAAACAGATGGAAGAATGTGCTCTGGGCCACAGTCCATCACGTGAGTTTCAAGTTACTTCAAGATTGAACTGCTGATACTGATTCCTGAGCCACATTTTCCACAGAGTTCCAACCAGCGATTAAGCGTGCTCTTTCGCCAAGGTTCACTCTTCCTGCCTCCGATCTGAGTTAATGATCCTAGGAATGAGTGGGTTAATATATGATGAGCGTTTGATGGCACTGGGCCTGTACTCGCTGGAGTTTAGAAGGATGAGGGGGGACCTTATTGAAACTTACCGAATAGTGAAAAGCCTGGGTAGAGTGAATGTGGAGAGGATGTTTCCACCAGTGGGAAAGTCTAGGACCATAGGTCATGGCCTCAGAATTAAAGGATGTTCTTTTAGGAAGATTAGGAGGAATGTATTCAGTCAGAGGGTGGTGAATCTGTGGAATTCATTGCCACAGAAGGCTGTGGAGGCCAAGTCAATGGATATTTTTAAGGCAGAGGTGGATAGATTCTTGATTAGTACGGGTGTCAGAGGTTATGGGGAGAAGGCAGGAGAATGGGGTTAGGAGGGAGAGATAGATCAGCCATGATTGAATGGTGGAGTAGACTTGATGGGCCAAATGGCCTAATTCTGCTCATATCACTTGTGACCTTATGACTTTAGAATCTCAGCAGATAGCCATGTGTGAAGTCACTCACTCCACGCTGTGAAGGGGAGATTTGTAAATTAGCTGAAAGCCAACTGATCCAACGAGATCCAAGCAAAAAAATAATTCTCTTAGACATTCCCTGCATATTGAGGATGAGTTCCCTCCTCTCCAGATCTATGGGTTCTGAGGTGACTTCTCAGGCCAGTGAGGATAGGCAGGCTATTCCACAGTTCAGACAGGAGATGCTGAATGGGGCTAATGGATGGTAGGTTGAAAAACAATGTATTCTACCTCTTCACGGTGTATAGCTTCAGCATTCTCCTGCTTTGTGCTCACTGCCTTCCCAAATGCTTCTATTCATCTTCATCAGTTGCAGGCCTGGGCTAGATCACACCACAGGAACATGCCCTTTAGCCTATGGTTCACACGGGAGGGCTGGTCCCCCAACGCAATATTCCACCTCCACCAATTCCAATATTGGTGGCCAGTGGGGGGGGGGGGGAGTTCTGGAGCACTAGCATGGGTGTTGTGGGTCAAGTCAAGCACCGTGAGTGTAGGGCCAACAATCCATTTCAATCCATTTCATGTCGTCAATCCATTTCAAGTCAAGTCAAGCACAGGGCAGGCGGGGCCAGCCAACAATACAATACATTTGCTTTCATTTCAGGTGAGTTCAAGCAAACCAAAGGCAAAGCAAAAGCAAAAGCACAGGGCAAGTAGGGCCAGCCAACAATATAATCCATTTGATTTCATTTCAGGTGAGCTCAAGCAAAGGCAAAGCAAAAGCACAGGGCAGGCAGGGCCAGCCAACAATACAATCCATTTGCTTTCATTTTAGGTGAGCTCAAGCAAAGCAAAGCCAAAGCAAAAGCACAGGCCAGGCCAAACAACTCGTTTCATTTCATTTCCATTTCCATTTCAAGCACAGGGCAGGCCAAACAACTAATTTCATTTCATTAAGGGCTAACAAATCATTTATTGCAAGCACATTAAGGGTTAACAAATCATTGATTGCAAGCACATTGCTGGCTAACAAATCATTTATTGCAAGCACATAAAGGGTTAACCACATAACGCACATAACCACATAAAGCACTTAAGCACATAACCACATAAAGGGTAAACTCACAGTTCAGTAGATTCACAGCAGAATCAGAGTTGTGACCTCTCCCTCGCGATCTTTCAGAGTGACTGACTCACATCCAGGCATCCAGGGTTTTATAGTCCTGCCCTCCCCCCGGAAAGGGCGTTACCTTCATTGTGGTGATTGACAGGCGAGAGGACCAATCAGCTGATCTCAAGATTTTTAAAACACTCATAACTTTTTTATTTTTCATCGATCGGAAAAATCCTCAGGGCTGCCTCAGCGGAGGAGGACTGTGAGTAAGATGACCAAAAATCATAGCGATATAGCGTAGCGTTTTTTCTAAAATCAATGTACAGCACAGACAGGAAGTGGTCAAGATGAGACTTTTAATTATGTAGATGTCTGTGCAAGACCAGCTCTTATCTGCCTGCACATAATCCACATGACTCAATTCCCTGCATGTCCATGTGCCAATTCAAAAGCTTCTTAAAAGCCACTGTAGTGTCTGCCTCCACCACCACCCTAGGCAGCACGTTCCAAGCACTCAACTTCCCCTGCACATTTCCTTTAAATTTTACACCTCTCAATTAAAACTATACCCTCTAGTATTTGATATTTCCATCCTAGAAAAAAAGTTTCTGACTGTATACGTTATCCTTGCCTCTCATAATTTTATATACTTCCATCAGGTCTCCCCTCGATTTCTGGCTCTCCAGAAGAAACAATCCAAGTCTGTCTAACCTCTCCCTGTAATTAACATCCCCTAATCCCGGCATCATTCAGGCATACCTTCACTGCACTCTTTCCAAAGCATTCATATCCATTCTGTATTGGGTAAACCAGAACTGTACCCAAATATAGCCCAACTAAAGTCACATAAAGCTGCATCGTGACTTCCTGACTTTTATACTCAGTCCTTACCAATGAAGGCAACCATACCATATGCCCTCTTTAACACTCTATCTATTTGTTTTACCATTTTCAGGGAGTTATGGACTTGGACCCTAAAATCCCTTTGTACATCAATGCTGTTAAGGGTCTTGCCATTAAATGTATATTAACCCCTTACATTCAACCTCACACTTGTTTGGATTAAACGGCATCTGCCATTTCTGTAACCGATCTATATCCCGCTGTATACTTTGACAGCCTTCCACACAGTCCACAATCATGGTGACATGTGCTACCTTTAGTACCTACTGACTGACCTACCCTCATTGATCACCTTCACCACCTCCTCAAATAAATCAATCAAGGTAGAATTTAATTGAAGTGTTTTCTTATGCTTAAGTTAAGTGTGGAGAGATTTAAGAGCAACGATTTCACTTAGTGGGTTGTCCGTGTCTGGAATGAGCTTCCAGAGGAAGCTACAGAAGGGGATACAATGATGACTAAGGGGATACAAAAAAGACAATAATGGATGTACTGTATATGTATATATCATATGTCCAAATGTCTGTTGTTATTGTTTCCCCTTCTGTAGCTTCTTCCGGAAGGTTATTGAGGACCATAGGATAAATGCAGGTAAATGGACGAGCCCAGTGGGCCAACTTGGTTGGCATGGACAAGATGGCTCAAAGGACCTGTTTCTGTACTGTGCAGCTCTATGACTATGACCAGGGCTTTTAAACCCCGGAAGACGGTTTGTTGGAAGCCAATATGAACTCTGGTGGGATACTTCTCTCAAGCTGAAACAAAAATGTATTATTTAGAAGAGTTGTGAGATGGGGTGTTTTGGATGTGTAAAGTTGTACAGTTGTGTGATCAGCTGAACAAGGTTGCCTGTTGCTAAGTGAATTATTAAGCGATCATTGGTGTTTAACATTAACGAGTGTGTGTATTGTGATTCCTTGGACAGGTCTCTCATGATGACAGTCTTCCATCAGATTTGATCTACTCTGTGAGAGTGCCTCCTGTCTATGGGCAATTGGCAATGGGCTCTGACAATGGGTCAAGTGCATGGCGGAAACCCCTCAGGTCATTTTCCCAGGAGGACATAAATGCGGGCAGTGTTCAGTACGTTAACCTTCGATTCAGCCCTCAGGCCGATGCTTTCACACTGGACCTGTCCAATGGATTTAAGTCAGTGGATGGACTCACAGTTGTGGTAGATATCATTCCTGATAGAATTTCTTTGGAAACCCAGAACATCTCAGTGAGAGAAGGAGATGCACGGGCCCTCAGTGAAGACCTCCTCAACATTTCCAACTACGCCAATTCCCTGAATTTCAAATGTTACATTCTGAAGGGCCCAGAGCACGGCAGGATCGCAAACCAACGATTTCCTGAAGACAGTCTTTCATTCTTCACCATGAAGGAGGTAAGGTTCCAATGGATGAGGATGTCCTCAAATGTGGTCCTGGTGAACTTCACCAGTGCCTTCTCTGTTTTGGGAACGCTTAATGTCGATGCAGATATTTCTCTTCTATTTGTGTTGATGATCTGAGTAATGTTCTAACAACACCCTCAGTTTCCAGTTGCCTGACACTTTAATTACCTATCTCGCTCCCACTCTGATCTAACTCTGTAACCTCAAGCCCAACAAAGCCCAAAATAAACTTGACGGACAGCACCTAATTTTCCATCTGAGCACACACTACAGACTTCTGATTCAAGATCAAATTCTCCAGCTCCAGGTAACTTCTTCTTTCTTTCTGTCTCTTTCAGAACTGGCCATTCCTGCCTGTCATTATTTTGGGTCAGATTTTCCCTCTGTTAGTAAAGTCTGGTTGCTGGGCATGCCCCACAGCCCTGCTATTAGCAACACGTAACACAGGCAAAGAGGCAGAACCTTGTTCTAACCACTACGTTAACTCAACCAAAACACAAAGTGCCTCTTCAGACTGATGCTGCCTGACCTGTTGAGTTCCGACAGTACTCTGTGTTTTGCTTAGGATTCCAGCATCGGTGCTTCCTTCTGTCTCCAGCCGCATTAACCTCTCAGGTCTCACCCCATCAGACATATTCCCTTTGTTCTACCCAGTTCTCCTCCACCGTCTCTGCTACTGAAAATTAACTTGATTCTGATGAAGGATCTCAAACCTGAAACGTCACTATTTCATTGTCCACAGATGCTGCTTGACCTTGTTACCTGAGTGATTCTAGCACTAATAGTTTTATTTCAGAGTTTCAGCATGTGCAGTTTGTTTGATTGTTTATCAACCCCTGTTGAGAATGATATGTTTTTGATGCCTGTTGGTTGCCTGCGGTGGAATGATTGGTGTGTCAGTGATACGTATCAATGCTGAGTGATGGAGGCACCGGGTTTGTGATGTGTGTGGTACCTGTTGAACATTTGCTTACTGTTTTCACAATCCCCCTCTTGAATGTTTGTTTCCTGCCTATTTTCAGGTCACAGAAGGTGCAGTGTTTTATTTTCATGACGGCAGTGAAACATTGATAGACAACTTCACTGTATTTGTAAATGCCTCTGAGATTGGCAGACAGAGTGAAGTAATGGCAGTGTATGTAACAGTGATCCCTGTGAACGACCAGCTTCCTGTTGTCACCATTAATACCGGACTGAAGGTAAGTACATTATTAACTTATGATCTCCTCTCCCACAGTGATGCTACTGGCTGGGTGTCCAAACAAATTCATCAAAAACTCTGCTGGAAACCTGACACATCCTCACGTTTAGCAGGAAGAGATGGATGATTTTCAACTCTGTTAGTCGACATTGTGACAATTAGTGGAAGGGCAATGTTATTTAAAAGATATTTAACTTTATTTTCCTCGGCCCGTTACTCCATCCCTGTCACTTGCTCGCTCACACACTGGCTGGGCCACCAGTGCAGTGCTGTGTCCACTTCAGAAAAGATGTCAGCTTTTCAGAGAGAGCACAAAGATTTACCACATTGGTTCCAGAATGAGGAGTTTATATCTGCGATGAGACTGGAGAGGTTGAGGGTTTGTTCTTGGAGAAGAGTAGGGGCCAGGGTACCTGATAGAGGGATTTAGAATCTCAAAGAATATTTGTAGTGGAGATAGAAAGTGTTGGCAGAGCGGGCAGGAGACTGGGGATGGGGAATGAAGGTGATGATCACCGACAGTGATAGGAAGGAAATCCTCTCTTGTGGTGTGGGATGGCTGGGGCAGCAGAGGTGGCAGATCAGTGGCCGCATTCAGAGGGCAGCTGCATTGCTATCTGAGTGCGATGGATCTGCAGGTCTCCGGGCAGAGGCTGAAGGGAAGGGGCTGGCAGACTGCATTATAGGGCTAGAAAGGGCCAGACAGGCCGACCAGTCCTTCATCCAGCAGTGTGTGCGAAGGAACTGCAGATACTGGATTAAACCGAAGATAGACACAAAATGCTGGAGTAACTCAGCGGGACAGGCAGCATCTCTGGAGAGAAAGAATGGATGATATTCTGGGTCAAGACCCTTCCTTAGTCTGAAGAAGGGTCTCGACCCGAAACGTCACCCATTCCTCATCCCGCAGTATTGGGTGTGATGGCACAGCTGAGAAATGATCTATCGATTCCTCTGCAAGTTATAAATTCTTGAGGCTGCAACTACTCTGTAATTCTGTAAACATCCACCTGACTGGTGAAGATGGGTCTCGACCCGAAACGTCATCCATTCCTTCTCTCATGAGATGCTGCCTGTCCCGCTGATTTACTCCAGCACTTTGTGTCTATGAGTGAGACAAAAAAAAGCTGTCCATTCATTTTGATAATTCTATCTGAAGAAACATGAATATGTGTACAAATTCATTGCCCAGTTCAAAACCATGAGCTTGTAAGATTTATTGCAAACTTTGGGTTTATTAAACTAGCAAAAGCAATTTACAGGAATTAACAAGCATAGTTGGAGTTGCAGTGTGCCAGTGTTTGAGACGGCCACCAGGGGACAGTATTGACAGCGATAACTGTGAGCTGGAAGAGGCTGCATGGTGGAGAATAATTCATGATGATGAGGATGAATTTGTAAATGATTATAGAATTGGGAGCAATGGAGAACTGGCACAGGGAGCAGATGAGGCCTGGGGAATATCAGCCATAGCTATTAAACTGCGGGTTTGGAGAAACTGAGCGGTTTACTCCTGCTCCTCTTACAGTGTTGAGTTATACAGCATGGAAAAAGGCCCTCTGGCCCAACATGTCCATGCCGATGTTGCCCCATCTAAGCTACTCCCATTCACCTGCATTTGGCCCATGTCTCTCTATATCTTTCCTATCTGAAGAAGGGTCTTGACCCGAAACGTCACACATTAATTATCTCGAGAGAGATGACCCGCTGAGTTACTCCAGCAATGTGTGTCTATCCGAGTATCTGTTCAAATGTCTTTTAAATGTTGTCTGTTCTCTTACATCTTATATATGTGGCTGGAGTGACCAGCAGGGGCAGAGCTGTGACCAGCAGGGGGAGTGACCAGCAGGGGCAGAGCTGTGACCAGCAGGGGGAGAGGGGAAGTGACCAGCAGGGGCAGAGCTGTGACCAGCAGGGGCAGAGCTGTGACCAGTAGGGGGCAGAGCTGTGACCAGCAGGGGGAGTGACCAGCAGGGAGATTGACCAGCAGGGGGAGTGACCAGCAGGGGCAGAGCTGTGACCAGCAGGGGGAGAGGAGAGTGATACTTTCTCCAGGTTTACAAACCCATTGTAATCTCCACTAATGCCAGCCCTGCTCTCATTTGCATGGGTCTGTAATTCAATACCCTACAATTTCTGCCTCTCCAGCCACCCTCCCATCTACACCTGCCTTTGTTACAAAGCTTCCTGTTACTCCTCCTGCAGTGTGATACAGCTGTTCCTTTGATGCACCTTTAATGCTTTGTCAGAGTTGCTATAGAAATGCTTGCTGTTGTTGCAGAGCCTGCAATGTCCTTAGATCCTTTTGTGTTTCCATTTCTCATTCTTCTTTGTCCGTATAGTGACCTTCAAAGCCCACAGTAGTGGATTCCTGTGAAAGCGTGTTCCAAAACCTACTGACTCCAGATCAGCTCTTGTAGTCTGAATGGGAGCAAATGTATAGAAAGAAGAGTGAGAAGAGGCAATGACAGAGAAGGGTCACCACCCGATATGTCACCTATTCCTTCTCTCCAGAGATGCTGTCTGACCCGCTGAGTTACTCTAGCTTTTTTTGTATATCTTCGGTTCAAACCAACATCTGGTTCCTTCCTACATGACTGATCTGTTCTGTTCCTTGAGAATGAGGAACTTCCTTCCTCTCTGGCTTTGTGGGTTCTGAGGTGACCCATGAGACCAATGAGGGAACCACAGAGCCTACCACAGATGGGTCTAAGTGTCGTTAAATATTGTAATTATATCTGCCTCTACCACTTCCTCTAGCAGTTCATTCCATAAATCCTGCACCCTTTTTGTGAAAGAGTTGCCTCTTGGGTCTGTTTTAAATGTTTCCCTTCTCACCTTAAACTTACGCTCTCTAGTTTTAGACATTCCTACCTTAGGGAAAACATGTGGCTGTTCACCTTAGCTATGCCTCTCCTGATTTTGCATACCTCTATAAAGTCTCCCTCAGCCACCTATGTTCCAGGAGAAAAAGACACAGCCTATCAAATCCTCCAGACCTGGACATCCTATTGAATATTTTTGGCATTCTTTCCACTTTAATGACATCCTTCCTGTACAAGGCTAACCAGACTCCTACACATTAGTGCCTTTCCCAATGTCCTACACAGCTACTGTATAACATGGAGTCCAAACCTCTGTACTCACCCAAATAGGTTAATTGGCCTGTTTCCATGTTGTGTGATTTTGACTCGAAAAGAATGCTATTAATCATTGTTCATCTGGGAATTGATGCTATTAATATACTGAGGATATAATGTCATCTAGTACTCCAAAAATATATACATTCTCTAATACACTTATGAGAGATGGGTAATATTCCAAAGCAGCTTCAACCACTTAATATTCTGACAGTATACTTTGTCCATTAATACTTCTGTACACAATACAGAATATGTACAGAAGTATTATTTATTTATACAGAAATTATACAGAAATTATCCATGCAGTCTATTTATACTCCATTGGGCCTGGAAATTCTAGAGTGCTTTAAAAGATTATATTCCTTCGTGTAACACACAAAAATTGTTGAGCCACAAATTGTGAGCTCCTTGTTTTAATGATCTAACTCAACTGATGTTTACTCTGGACATTATTATGAGTAGCCTGTTTAATGACTGTAGACTAATGGGCCTGCGGTTTGAATAGATTCCTACATTTGTAGTCCCATTTATGAGTGGTCTCGGTATGTTAATGACGGATATTATCGAAGCTGCTGTATTTTGGAAAAGATTTCCCATTGCCTCTGATGCTTACACAAAGCTGTAACCTTTGTTCTCACAACACTCTCTTTATTAGACTGTGACTAAACACTTACGCTGTAGTGTCGACAGTGGGGTTAGGAGGGAGAGATAGATCAGCCACGATTGAATGGCAGAGTAAACTTGATGGGCCAAATGGCCTAATTCTGCTCCTATCACTTATTAACATGAACTATCCACCAAGGGCTGCTGCATCTCCCGGTTGCAAACCATATCACCTTCCCTTCCCATTCCCATACCCACCTTTCTAAACAAAATACACAGCGCTGGGGTTACTCAGCCTGACCCCCTGAGTCAGTCCAGCACTTTGTTTATTTGCTCAAGATTCCAGCATCTGTAATTCCTTGTTTTAACCTGGGCCTCCTCCGTTGCCAGAATGAAGACACACGCAAACTGGAGGAAAATCACTTCATATTCCACTTGGGTGGCTTATAACCCAACGGTGTGAACATTGAATTCTCCAATTTCAAGTAATCCCCCACCTCCTCACGCATTCTGATACCAGTCCTGACCACCCTAGTCCCAACGCATCTCCCTCATTATCTCCCCAGGCGCTGCTCCTTTCCCTTTCTTTGTACATTCACCTCCTTCCCAAAGTCCCCCATTTCCATTTTCCCCTTGCTCTTTCCCCTCCCGCCTCTGTCCACCCACATCCATTGCATAAGCTTTACATTTCACTCCTCTTCTCTCATTATCTGACATCCTCGTGGAAGGGATAAGAGTATGATAGTCATCCACATTTTTATGGACCATGCTTTTGCTAAGAAGGTCTGGATGAGTCTTGGCTGAGGTTGATCCTGAGCAGCTGTGTAACACAGGAGGCTATGGTCTCCGGCCTGTTTCCAGGGCTGTACACTGAGACACACATCAGCATTAGGGCAGATGGTACAGCCGGCTGTGGTGGGGCAATTAAACTAGCCGGGAGCGAGATGACTGTGGTGCTGATGTCTTGACTGGGGGTTGAGGGGCTGGGGTTAAATAATTTAACTGTCTTCTGCTCCTGTTCCTAGATGTGGGAAAGCAGCGAGGCTGAGATTTCCCTGGATTTGCTGTACACTGAGGACCTCGATAGCCCTGCGGATGAACTGGTGTATTCTGTCAGTCCTCCATCCAATGGAAACGTGGCACTGAAGTCATCGCTGGATGTCAGCATCCTGCAGTTTAGCCAGGCCGCGATCAATGCCGGGCAGGTCACCTTCGTGCACCACGGTAAGGCCACAACTGTCTACCCCATCCCAAAGGCTGGCAGTGATGGCACAGAGAGGGGTGGTGGGCAGGGAGGTCCCACCATTAAAGTACGCTGCAGAGTGTCAAATCAGGGTAGGATACAAAGTGCCCTTGGTTGATCCTGGTTTAAACCAAAGATAGACACAAAATGCTGGCGTAACTCAGTGGGACAGGGAACATCTCTGGAGAGAAGGAATGGGTGATGTTTCGAGTCCAGACTGAGGTGATACAAGGTGTCTTCTTTACATTGCCTTTTCCTGGATTCTTGTCAATATGGGCGAAGAAACATCAGGCCAACAACTGTCCTGTTAATATTAATAAATAATAACTTAATTTCCAGATTTGATATTTTTGGATCAAGCCCTACATCAGACAAAGATCTTGGGTTGAGAATCACATTCACCACCATCTGGGATCAGAAATTTCTATCCTGAATGGTGAAACTTATTTTGAGACAGTGACCTAGTCATAGAGTAATACAGCGTGGAAACAGGCCCTTCGGCCCAACTTGCCCACACCGGTCAACATGTCCCAGCTACACTAGTCCCACCTGCCTGCACTTTGTCCATATCCCTCCAAACCTGTCCTATCCATGTACCTGTCTAACTGTTTCTTAAATGTTGGGATAATCCCACCTCAACTAACTCCACTGGCTGCTTGTTCCGTACACCCACCACCCTTTGTGTGAAAATGTTACCCTCAGATTCCTATTAACTCTTTTCCCCTTCACCTTGAACTAATGTCCTCTGGTCCTCGATTACCCTACTCTGGGCAAGAGATTCTGTGCATCTACCCGATCTATTCCTCTCATGATTGTATACACCTCTAGAAGATCTCCCCTCATCCTCCTGCGCTCCAAGAAACCCAGTCTAATCAACCGCTCCCTATAGCTCAGACCCTCTAGGTGAGAGGGCAGAGATTTAAGAGGGACTTTTTACATAGATGGTAGTTTGTATTTGGAATGAGCTGCCAGAGGAAGCTATCGAAGCGTATCTCTGGAATTCTCTGCCACAGAAGGTAGTTGAGGCCAGTTCATTGGCTATATTTAAGAGGGAGTTAGATGTGGCCCTTGTGGCCAAAGGGATCAGGGGGTATAGAGAGAAGGCAGGTACAGGATACTGAGTTGGATGATCAGCCATGATCATATTGAATGGCGGTGCAGGCTCGAAGGGCCGAATGGCCTACTCCTGCACCTATTTTCTATGCTTCTATGTTTCTATGTATACAATTACAGGTTGTGATAGGCTGGCTGGTCTCGCTGGTGTCTTTAAAAGATATTGGAACAGATATCTGGATAGGAAGGGTATACAGAGATATGGGCCAAATGCAGGTAAATTGGACTCTGCTAGTATGCCAACTCGGATGCCATGCTCAAGGTGGGCTGAAGGGCCTGTTTCCATGCTGTACAGCTCTACGACTTTATGACTATGCAGTACCACAAGTGGACATCGAAACAGGAAACTCATGCAAATAAATAGCATATTCTAAACTGCTTCCCCCCCCCCCCGTGTCTCTCAGGGTCATCATCGTCCGGAGGGTTCCACTTTCAGGTGTCTGATGGGATTAACCACACACCCACCCACTTCTTCAAAGTCAGGGCCAGATCCCTCAATATTCAGATCAAAACCGAGGAGACTCTTTTTATTTATCCAGGTAAGGGCAAGGTTGGTGTGGGTTGCATCAGACTCAGGACTCGGGGTCTCTCGCCCTCACTCTGCTGCTCCAGAACCCGGAGGGAAGCGAGGCGTGAGACTCTAGTTTTGTGGCTCAGTGTTCAGCACCGCACTGAGGTGTGTGGCATGGTGGGGTGGGAATCGGTGCATGTTTTGAGTGGGGAGTGCAGACAGAGTGAATGGCTCAGACATGGCATGGAGTGGAGATGGAGCTGACATGAATGGTTCACTCTTCCTTTCATTTCACCCACCCACCCAGGGACAATTCAGCCAATCACAACCCGGCACCTAAAGGCAAGAACCAATGATGACAGCAGAGCAAACAGCAGACCAATCCTATACACGGTTGTGACTCCTCCTGCTTTGGGGCAACTGATCACAGTTGACACAGGGAATGTGACCAGGATCGTTTCCAGCTTCACTGAAGAAGACGTGAGTTTAATTTCACTCCGCATTGATTCCTTGAAGAAGGGTGCTGGAGAGATTTCCAGCTGGGAGCTGAGCTTTGAGCACCAAGTTTGGTGCAATCACAGAGTCTTTGGGCGGCGTGACTGGGTGCGGACAGATGCAAGCTGAGCAGTGATGCAGTTCTGCTCACGCTCACTGCCAATGCCATGGGGGAGGGGAATGTGGTGCAGGAATGATCAGAGTATGGACAGTGATGACATGTTCAAGATTGGCTCGGGGCAAATCATCCAGTCTAGGTGGGAAATATCAAACTGAAAAGCTGAAATTGCAAATGCTGTCATTCTAAACTAAAATATATAAAATGCTGACAATAGCAGGTTGGACAGCCTTTGTGTTTAGTTTAGTTTATTATTGTCACATGTACCAAAGTACAGTGAAAAGCTTTTGTTGTGCTATCCAGTCAAGAGACTATAGCCGTCCACAGTGCACCCACAGATAAAGGGTAAAGGATACAACATAGAGTGCAAGAAGTCTCCAATGAAATAGATGGGAAGTCAGGACTGCACTACAGCTGGTGTGAGGATGGTTCAGTTGCCCAATGACAGCTGTGAAGAAACTGTCCCAGAAGAGAGAAACAAAGTCAATGTTTCAGGAAAATGATCCTTCATCATAACACATCCTTTCCCAGTTGCCTTTGGAAGCGTCCAATCTTGTGGTGGGTTGAGATTGCACAGACTTCACTCCAGTTACCCAGAGCTCCATGGAATTAGGTGTGCTGCTAATGTTACTCCCTGTGTGCAAAATGGGAACAAGTTAAACAGAAAACAACAGATGCCCTGTGATGGGGTAAAGATCAACACTCAGGCAAAGTTCATCATTACTTCGAGCACCAAGGCAAATTCCTTGTATGTGAATACTTGCCCAATAAACTTACTTACTTACTTGGAAAAATAGCTATAGATGGCTGCCTTTGTGAATTAAAACTAAACCATATTTAATTAACTTGTGTTCTTTGTTTCAGGGAGAAGATTGATAAGGGTAGTGTGGTTAATGTTGTACATGTGGTATTTCAGTATGCATGGGATAAGGAGCAACAAAACGTCAGCATAGGTGAAGCCCATGGGATTGCAGAGACTGGATACAGTATTAGATATGGGATAGAAAGCAGAGAGAATAGTGGCAAGCAGTATTGATTTAGACCTGAGACATATATTGTTCCCCTGGAATTGATATTGAAAGTACTGTCATTTTGATGTATAGCACTGTCATAAACTAAGTTTGATAGGGCATGAGTACAAACTTTGTATAGGTCACAAAATAAATAGTGAGGGCAATCACAGACTACATAATACAGACAGACTGGTGAAAGTGTGGACATGGGCCATGTGCTATTTAATGTGGGGAAGTTAGTGGGAAGCAATATTAAATGTTAAAAGTTGACACAGGAAGCTGGGCGTAATAAATTAGGGCATCAATTTCATACACAAGAACGTTAGATTCATCGTGGAATTGTAAAATGAGCAAGGTTTGACCCCAGTTGAAGTACTGTGTTCAATCTGGGGCCCATGTTTCAGGCAGGATGTGAGGGCCTCAGAGAGGGTGCAGAGGAGATTTACTGGAATGAGGGGATGAGGGCTCCGGGGATAGACTGGAGCAGCTGAGATCGTTCAATGGGACCTGCATTGGAGCCATCCACATTCACCATGCCTGTTCCTGAGGCAACCAGAGCATCCAGAGTTGAACGAGCCAGTGGCTACAAATGGGTGGTTGGTGATGTGTAACTCTCCAGTGTCAGGGGAGATGAATGAGGTTCTGAAATCACATTGCTCATACTTCATGATGGAAGAATGTAATTAATATCCAGAGTGAAGATAATGCCAGACTGTAGGCTGCATTTATATATCTCCAATCAGAGGGAAATGACACAGACAAATCCAGCCTACAGATTCAGTCATAAGTTTCAAATGAAAATTGTGGATATGCTTGAAGGGTTTTCAAGGCTCTGGGAAGAGTGAGGGAGTCGGACAAATGGAGAGCAGAAATGAATGTCAGAATGGTCTCCCTTGCTGTTCTGCAGAGACTGGTCCATGAGGAAAAACTACTTGGCATAGCAGTGAACGAACGGCTGACGGGACCTTCAGCAGAGTGCAGGGGAAAACAAGACAAGGAAGATATCAGATAAATTCACTTGTAATGTGAAGATTGGCGTTCTAGTTTAATGGGTTGTTGCTGATGTGTAACTCTCCAGTGTCGGGGGAGATGAATGAGGTTCAGAAATCACCTTGCTCATACTTCATGATGGAAAAATGTAATTAATATCCAGAGTGAAGATAATGCCAGATTGTAGACTGCATTGTTATATCTCCAACCAGAGGGAAATGAATGAGCACCATTACCTGATCTGTCAGATTATTGTGAAACTCATTCACACACTGCTCACTGAGCAATTCTCTTCAAGGTTCCTTAAACTGTCCAGGTCCTAGATGATAAAATGTCTATGCTAAGCCACCTCTCAAAGAACAGCTGCAGGGTAATGCATAAAAGTAAAAAATCTCAGTTAACGCTCCTGCACTTGTGTCTGTGTTTGACCAATCAATTAAAGACTTAGTGGACACTGTGTAAAATCATGAGGGGAACAGATAGAGTGAATGCATTGTCTTTTTCCCAGGATAGCGAATCAAGAACCAGAGGACATAGATTTAAGTTGAGAGGGGAAAGATTTAATTGGAACCTAATGGGTGGTGGTGGGTCAATCATGGAACGAGCTACCATTGGAGGTAGCTGAAGCAGGTACTGAAATAGCATTTAAAATACATTTGAATGGGTACATGAGTAGAAACATAGAAACATAGAAAATAGGTGCAGGAGTAGGCCATTCGGCCCTTCGAGCCTGCACCGCCATTCAATATGATCATGGCTGATCATCCTACTCAGTATCCTGTACCTGCCTTCTCTCCATACCCCCTGATCCCTTTAGCCACAAGGGCCACATCTAACTCCCTCTTAAATATAGCCAATGAACTGGCCTCAACTACCTTCTGTGGCAGAGAGTTCCAGAGATTCACCACTCTCTGTGTGAAAAATGTTTTTCTCATCTCGGTCCTAAAGGATTTCCCCTTAATCCTTAAACTGTGACCCCTTGTCCTGGACTTCCCCAACATCGGTAACAATCTTCCAGCATCTAGCCTGTCCAACCCCTTAAGAATTTTGTACGTTTCTATAAGATCCCCCCTCAATCTTCTAAATTCTAGCGAGTACAAGCCGAGTCTATCCAGTCTTTCTTCATATGAAAGTCCTGACATCCCAGGAATCAATCTGGTGAACCTTCTCTGTACTCCCTCTATGGCAAGAATGTCTTTCCTCAGATTTGGAGACCAAAACTGTACGCAATACTCCAGGTGTGGTCTCACCAAGACCCTGTACAACTGCAGTAGAACCTCCCTGCTCCTATACTCAAATCCTTTTGCTATGAATGCTAACATACCATTCGCTTTCTTCACTGCCTGCTGCACCTGCATGCCTACTTTCAATGACTGGTGTACCATGACACCCAGATCTCGTTGCATCTCCCCTTTTCCTAATCGGCCACCATTTAGATAATAGTCTACGTTCCTGTTTTTGCCACCAAAGTGGATAACCTCACATTTATCCACATTATACTACATCTGCCATGCATTTGCCCACTCACCCAGCCTATCCAAGTCACCTTGCAGCCTCCTAGCATCCTCCTCACAGCTAACACTGCCCCCCAGCTTCGTGTCATCCGCAAACTTGGAGATGTTGCATTCAATTCCCTCGTCCAAATCATTAATATATATTGTAAATAGCTGGGGTCCCAGCACTGAGCCTTGCGGTACCGCACTAGTCACTGCCTGCCATTCTGAAAAGGATCCGTTTACTCCTACTCTTTGCTTCCTGTTTGCCAGCCAGTTCTCTATCCACATTAATACTGAACCCCCAATACTGTGTGCTTTATGTTTGTATACTAATCTCTTATGTGGGACCTTGTCGAAAGCCTTCTGAAAGTCCAGATATAACACATCCACTGGTTCTCCCTTATCCACTCTACTGGTTACATCCTCGAAAAATTCTATAAGATTCGTCAGACATGATTTACCTTTCGTAAATCCATGCTGACTTTGTCCAATGATTTCACCACTTTCCAAATGTGCTGCTATCCCATCTTTAATAACTGACTAGCAGTTTCCCCACTACCGATGTTAGACTAACTGGTCTGTAATTTCCCGTTTTCTCTCTCCCTCCCTTTTTAAAAATGGGGGTTACATTAGCTACCCTCCAATCCTCAGGAACTACTCCAGAATCTAAGGAGTTTGGAAAATGTATCACTAATGCATCCACTATTTCTGGGGCTACTTCCTTAAGTACTCTGGGATGCAGCCTATCTGGCCCTGGGGATTTATCGGCCTTTAATCCATTCAATTTACCTAACACCACTTCCCGGCTAACCTGGATTTCACTCAATTCCTCTATCTCATTTGCTTTGATACTATCCCTGATTTCCCTTGTTATCCACAGATGCACCACCTTCCCTGATTTATTCTTTTGCCAAACTGGGATGAACAATTTTTGTAGTTCATCCATGCAGTCTTTAAATGCCTTCCATTGCATATCCACCGTCAACCCTTTAAGAATCAATTGCCAGTCAATCTTGGCCAATTCACGTTTCATACCCTCAAAGTTACCTTTCTTTAAGTTCAGAACCCTTGTTTCTGAATTAACAATGTCACTCTCGATCCTAATGAAGAACTCAACCATATTATGCTCACTCTTGCCCAAGGGGCCACGCACAACAAGACTGCTATCTAACCCTTCCTCATTATTCAATACCCAGTCTAGAATAGCCTGCTCTCTCGTTGGTTCCTCTACATGTTGGTTTAGAAAACTATCCCGCATACATTCCAAGAAATCCTCTTCCTCAGCACCCCTGCCAATTTGATTCACCAATCTATATGTAGATTGAAGTCACCCATTATAACTGTTTTACCATTGTTGCACGCATTTCTATTTTCCTGTTTGATGCCATCCCCAACTCCACTACTACTGTTAGGTGGCCTGTACACAACAACCACTAGCGTTTTCTGTCCCTTAGTGTTTCGTAGCTCTACCATATCGATTCCACATCCTCCAAGCGAATATCCTTCCTTTCCATTGCGTTAATCTCCTCTCTAACCAGCAACGCTACCCCACCTCCTTTTCCTTTCTGTCTATCCCTCCTGAATATTGAATATCCCTGGATGTTCAGCTCCCAGCCTTGGTCACCCTGGAGCCATGTCTCCGTGATCCCAACTATATCATAATCATTAATAGCTATCTGCACATTCAACTCATCCACCTTATTACAAATGCTCCTTGCATTGAGACACAAAGCCTTCAGGCTTGTCTTTACAACGCTCTTACCCCTTATACAATTATGTTGAAAAGTGGCCCTTTTTGATTTTTGCCCTGGATTTGTCTGCCTGCCACGTTTACTTTTCACCTTGTTACCTATTGCTTCTATCCTCATTTTACACCCCTCTGTCTCTCTGCTCACACATTTAAGAAACCCACCACCTCTTATTCTCTGTTTATTATTTTTTTCTTCTTTCCCCCCTACCTGTTGGGTCTGAGTGCTTTCCTTCTCTGCCTCCTGCCTCACACACTGTCTACAAGCTTTCTCTATTTGAGTCCCTCCCCCCAACCGTTCTAGGTTAAAGTCTCCGCAGTGGCCTTTGCAAATCTCCCCGCCAGGATATTGGTCCCCTTCGGGTTCAAGTGCAACCCGTCCTTTTTGTACAGGTCACACCTTCCCCAAAAGAGGTCCCAATGATCCAGAAACTTGAATCCCTGCCCACTGCACCAGTCCTTCAGCCACGCATTTATCCTCCACCTCGCTCCATTCCTACTCTCACTGTCGCGTGGCACAGGCAGTAATCCCGAGATTGTTACCTTTGCGGTCCTTCTCCTTAACTCTCCTCCTAACTCCCTAAATTCTCCTTTCAGGACCTCTTCCCTTTTTCTACCTATGTCATTGGTGAGGTTTAGAGGGATATGGGCCAAGCGCGATCAGGTGTGACTAGTGTAGCTATAGCATCTTGATCGTCATGGGCAAGTTGGGCCAAAGCACCTGTTTCCGTGTTGTATGACTGTGACTGCTCTGAAATCCTTTGTAATTATCCTCTGTCAGTGCAGGAGTTACAGAGTTGGGGCGAGTATGAGAAACCTTGGTGTACACAGCCTCCTCCCCAGGATCACCAAGCCCTCCCTCCCTCCACCAGTAGAGATTAGCTTGACGGTCTGCACTCAGATTTAAACTTGCTCTACTTTCCTGAATGCTGATTCCTCTTAAGAAGTTCTTCAAAGTAGGAATAATCTGGTTGAGGACAATTTAGATTGCCAGCTTTATGGTGGCTTCAGAAAGTCCAAGCATGTTCAACACAGAGCTCACTCTTGCAATAAGATACAGTGACATTCCTTGACCTTCAGGACCAAGGTTATACTGATGCAAGGCTTCAAAGAATGGTTAATTCTAGCAACCATGAACCAGGCAGCAACATTAACCGGGTTCTGGACTGTCACCAAATCCAGACTCGTTGATAGTAACCAGGTCTGTGTGTATAGGCGGTGATGGGATCTGGGTTAGTGGTGTAATGGTGCTGAGCTATGTGATCCTCTGCAGTAAGTTCCAGAGTGAAGGAGAGTGATCTTTGTCCACTGTGTTCACAATGACTTCTCCTTCCACCCATAGCTGGAGGCTGCCAACATTTTCTACCAACATGATTGGCCCAAGGAGCCCCTGTGGAAGAGCCAGGATTCATTCCAGTTTACGGTCTCATCTCTGCCGGCAGTCACGCAGACGCACAACCTGACCCTCTGGATCTCCTTTGAAAATGGTGGGCCTGAGCAAGGCAGCCAGCTCTGGAGGAATAAAGGTAGGCACAAACAGCTCTCTCCCCATCCCCAGCTCCAGGAGATGCTCGGGATATGTTTGCATGGGCATTCAGTGCTCTGGGTTACTGAGCAATCAGGGCAATCGCTCCTAAAAGGTTTTCCAGTCGACTAATTTCTTGTCATTTCTATTTTTTTGATCCTGGCTCCAGTTTCATATAATAAAAAAATCTCCAAATGCCAAATGCAGCTGGAATAAGGCAGATAAAGCAGAACCAGTTGATGTGCTATGTTCACAGATGGTCTTTGATAAAACATGACTTCAAAGGTTATTGCAGAAAATAAAAGCTTTTCAGGAACGATGCAACACATTGGCACGGACAGGCTCGTGGCATCTGGAGAGAAGGCACCAATAGGTCCCATTGTTTGATGGGAAGATGTAATGAGTGGAGTGTTGAGGGAGCAGTGGCAGCACCTCAATGTTTACAACTAACATGATAATCTGAAGGTGTGGTGACAAATATAAAGTGGGAATATCTGAAATTGCCCCTGTTGGAAGGAAAAATCTAAACGTTGTGAATTGCCGAGTTCTGAGATGCAGAGGTCCCGGCTGTCTGTATTCAAGATTCACAAAAGATTGGTATATAGAGTTTGCAAGTAATCAGGAAAGCTAACAACAAATTTATTGCAAAGAGAATTGAATACAAAAGTAAGGAGCTTGCACCAGTTATACAGCGCACCATGAGATCACACCTGGGGTATTGTGTACAATTTTAATCTCCTTGTTGAAGGGTTTTTAAAGCAATGGAAGCAGTTCCGAGGTTTTCCTAGACTAATACCAGGAATGGAAGGATTGTCTGATAAGGAATAGTTATATAGACAAGGGGTGTATCCACTGGAGTTCAGAGGAGGTGACTTGAATGTGGAGTTGAAGTTACTGTCAGAGCAGCCATGATTGTATGACATGGCAGAGCAGGCTGGAGGGGTGGGATTCACCTGCTCACGTTCTATCTCAGTAATCTCCTTCATCCTAACATTCCCGTTTCTTATTTCCCTGATGTTACTTGCTGCTGCATTGGTGGCAGTGCTTACAACTTGTGATCTGGTGACCTGCGGTGATGGGGGGAGGTTACAGGCGATGGCAAAGCATCACCACAGGATTTTCACCACATTCTGATGTTCAGTAAAACTCTGACACTTGGCAACAAATTACAGTAAATGTAGAAATTAAAACAGAAAATGCTGAGAGCACAGTTGTTGTGGAGCAGTGAACACATTGTGGATGATGCTCAGTGATGCACTGAAAGCAATGAGAAGCTGGCTCCATCCACTCTGTTCACTTTAATTAATCAGAACCGTTTCACCTCAACGCCTACACCTCACAATGCATTGTCTTTCCCCCTCTCACCCCCTCTCCATTCCTGCATTCAGTTTGGCTCCAGTTGGATGTCATGATAGTCTGCAGGACATGACTTGTAAAACAGTCAGGAGGAGCGAATGAATAACTTCCAGCGAGTCAGTAATGATGGGACTATTGTAAACGTCGTGCAGTTTACAGAGAGCAAGTCCCAACCTCAAAACTGAATTACATCAACAAAGTAATGCTTCTGGTCAGTGATGGTGTGTGTAGAATCATTGCTCCTCCAGCCCACCTCTGGTGGTCAACCTTTCTGTTTTGACTTCTTCTATACTTGCTGGAGTGATAGGCTGAAAAATCAGAGCACCACAGTCTTTGAGGAGTTGCTGAGATTGTTGTTGTGCACAATTGCTCAGGGGTCTTGAGCAACAGGTTGTAGATACAGGTGTGAGAGAGCAGAACCAAATGTACGAAGGCTCTAAGTCTGTGTTGGTTAGTGAGTGGAGCAGATGGCAGCAGTACTGGAAGGCAGCATGATGGCTGAAGCCTGAAGTGGAGCCGGCTCATGGTGGACAGGGCAGATGAGTTGTCTCCAGCTGCACAATCAACAACATGTCTTTTTTTCTTCTCCAGGCCTTACTCTGCTTCAAGGTCAAAGTGCCACAATTGACCAGTCTGCACTGGATGCCTCCAACCTTCTGGCCTCAGTGCCCAGGTCCAGCCGTTCCCGCTACGAGGTGGTGTTTGAGGTGACCGCTCAGCCTGTCCATGGGTTTCTCTCGTTGGCCGGTGTCAGGAGGGTACGCCGCTTCACTCAGTCTGACTTGTTGGTGTCCACACTCGAGTACACACACTCCCGGTCAGGGGCACTGGAGGACAGCTTCACCTTCCGAGCTCGCTTGGGTCCAAGGAGAAAGCGGCTGTCACGGCCTGGAGATGACAGAATGGCCATAGTTATTTCTGAGCGTTTTAACATCACGGCGGTGCCGGTGAAAGGGTATCCGCCACGGATTGTCACCACGGGACTAGCGCTCCACGCTCCGCAAGGCTCCCGCTTGGTGTTGTCTCCTGACCACATACGCTCAGTAGACCCAGACAACATGCCAGAAGAAATCCAGTATGTAATTGTCGCAGGGCCAGACAATGGCTTCTTTGTGCATCTGGCTGACAGCAACACGGCCATAACACAGTTCACACAGGCGGATGTCAATGCTGGCACTGTGCTGTTCCAAGCAGTGGGCCCACCAGCCACCAGCACTGTCCACTTCACAGTCTCCGATGGGACACACTCAGCGGCCATGGGGTCTGTCACTGTTGAGGTTGTGCCAGCCACTGTCAGCGTGATCCACAACAAAGAGGCTGTGCTACTGCAGGGGGATCCAGCAACACCCATAACCAGAGAGCAGCTTGTGGTAGAGACTGGGGCAAACGGAGGAACACTCTACAGAATAACCCAGCTGCCAATGCACGGCCAGGTGACGATGAACCAGGTTGTGGTGACGGAGTTCTTGCAGAAGCAGATTGACAGTGGAGAAGTGAAGTACCGGCTGACGGATTTATCTGTTTACCAGGACAGCTTCCAGGTTTGGGCGCTGAGCCGTAAGGGCAACATGTCAGGCACGGTGAACATCACAGTGCGGCCACTAGTGAGAGTGGCCCCACATCTGCAGTGGCCCAAAGGTACCACTGTTTTGATCGACACGGATGTTTTGGATGCAAGTGAACTGGGCAATAAGACCCAAAGCGTTCCCACCTTCCACATCACCCAACAGCCCAGAGCTGGGAAACTCATCAAGGTGCACAGACAGAATGGTACACAAAGTCTTCTGGGCAGTAACTTCACCCAGACTGACCTGGAAGACGGAAGCATTGCCATGGAAGTATTTGATTCCGCTGAGGCTGGACTATTCCCAGAGTTGGATAGCTTCCAGTTTCTCTTAAAAGCTGATGGAGTGCCACCTGGCAGAGGAGCTTTAGAATTTCAGACTGTGCCATACATACCCAATCACCATTACAATGCCACACTGCTCAACCTCGCCTCTCTGAGTAGTACAAAGGCACCAGATTCCAGCAGTAGTCCATCAGCCCAGGATGGAGGAGAGATGGACATGGATTACCCAACGGTAACGTGGAGCCCCTTTGGAAGTAGTGAGCCTACATCGGGGGGTGTATCTACAGAGTTCCAAGCAACAGCAGTCAATGAGGCAGCTCTCTCTTCTGCCGGCAACAATCTAATCACCATCATCATTGCTGTCATCCTGGTGGTTTTGCTGTTGCTGATTTTCATAGTGATTGTGATCTGCGTTACCAAACGCCACAAGATGGGAAAGCACAATGTGCAGGCCCCTCCGCCCAAGCCCAGGAATGGTGCAGTGGAGAAAGAGACCTTCAGGAAAACAGATCCTGTCCAGTCCATGCCTCTGGTGAATGTCCAGCCTCACAATGGTGCACAGGTACAGTGGCCACGGTATTCCTGAGGTGAAGCAGGTCCGCCAGGCTAGCAATCACTACTAGGTATGATCCCGGTCCCAGTCTCTTCGTCATCCTCACAGAACACACACTATCACACCGTTACTGCACCCTATCAACCCGGGACAGGAAGGTTCCCACTGTACCTGCAGGATTACACCACAATAGAGATGGTTCAGCCCCAGCTGAAAGAAAATCTTCCGCACTGGATAGCATTCTGCTGCATCTAACCGTCCCGTGGATGAGAATGGACCATTCTGTAAACCAATACCTTAGTAGTTGCCAGACTTCACCTGTTCCACATTCCAAAAATTGAAATAACTGACTTTAAAAAAAGAATATATTGAAATAATCTTGATTCCAATTTCCAGCAAGGCCTCGGAGATGCTGCCTTGTTGAGGTGCTGCTCCTGTTGGTGACGACAGACTGGTGGTCAGCTTGTGATGGGATTTTGGCCGTGTTTGTTGTATGCTGCAACAGGGTTAATAAAAGTTTGTGACTTAGTGGGACATTGCTCCAGTTCAGAATGTTTTCCATGGTAGGCCAAGATTTGCAGAATGACAACATCCATTTCCTTTGGATTGAAACACTTACAAGGCTTTCTGAGTGGTGGTTACATTGCTTTTGATCATTTCCTTGTGTTTTCTGGCTTGTTTCATATGTTGTAGTTTCCAATCCTACTGGCTTTTGGTTCTGGATTCTTGATTCCATCTGGTCCTGTCCTGATCCCAAGTTGCAGCTGCGGTAACACACTTTGTACACAATGTGTGGTTCAGCCTTCCTGAGAAACATGGTTTACTTGCCCGGAGCTGTTGACCACCCAACAATCCTGACCTAACCCAGCTGACTGGTTAGCTTCAGTTAGACTATTCCAACACTCTCCTGGCAATCCACACCCTTCATCTTTCTCCCTACTGTAGCAACCCCAACCTGCCTCTGCCTAGTACCCCTCATTCCTTCCACTCCACCACAGTCACCTGGCCTGCTGTGGTATTCCTTCCTCTCTTTCAAAAAGATCTCTTTTTAAAATTAAATCTCCTCTTTGTCGCTGGCTGTGTTCCCCTGGATGGCCTCAAGCTTCTCTTCTATGCTGTATGGTCATGGACCATGGTCAGGCTGACATAGTGGCAATAGGGTATAACTTGCAGCAGTTACATCAGTGATCGTGTTGCTGGGCCCTCGGATCTGTAGGTTGCATCTTAATCACCCATTCCTAGGCTTTGGGAACATGAGCCGCACACAGCTGTGCCTCTGTCCACTATGGAGGGAATGGGCACAGCAGGCTGCTTCTTGCAGCTGGTGCTGAGGCCTGGATGTCTCACGGCGACTCCACGCCGACCAGCGATCACCCCTATATTAGCACTATCCTGCACACTAGGAACAATTTACATTTTTTACCAAAGCCAATTAACCTACAAACATTTACGTCATTGGCGTGTTGGAAGAAACCGGAGTACCTGGAGAAAACCCATGGCATCACAGGGAGATGTACAAACTCCATACAAACTGCACCCTTACTCAGGATCGAACCTGGGACTCTGGTGCTATAAGGCAGCAACTCTACCGCTGTGACACCGTGCCACCCCATATCGTACCGTACCTCTCTGTAAATATTGCTGCATTATGACTGAATGCCTTTCAAAAGCTTCCCTTGTCTTGATGTAATGAAACAATCTGAGTGTTACATTCTTTGAACAAAATGCATCTTACTGTTAGTTTGGCATCTGCACTCTTTGATGTCAGTGCATCCAGAGAGTGCAAGATGGCACTCTTGTGTATGGACTCAGAGACGTCTACTGTCTAATACTCTTGTATTTAGTATGATTGTGCCTAATGTATCACAGAATTGTCACTGAACTGATGCAAGGAAAGAATGTCACTGTACTTGGGTATAGGTGACAATAAAGTACAATTGAACCATTGCACTGGGGCCCAGCCCATGGTTGTGGACTTTGCTGTGTGAACGAGTGGGGGAGTGTGCCAGTGTAATCCCAGTCCTAGGTCTGCCTCACATCACGTTACAGCCCAGCAGAGACTTCTTCAGTTCTCGTTGTTCCTCAGGAGAAAGGTACGAACTTACCATTCATGCCCCGCCCACCGGAGTGAGGAGAGGTTGCCTCTTGGTGTTGATGTTGGCGTATTATTGTCATGTGTAGTGTACCAAGATACAGCGAAAACCCTTTGTTTATGTGCTATCTAATCAGACAATACAAAGCATGAAATCCACCTGTAGAGCAAAATGTGGTTGAGGCAGATTGGGAAATCGGGACTGATCTCTATCGTATGGAAGGACCGTTCACAACTCTGGAAACAGAGGGGAGGAAGCTGCTGCTGAGTCTGCTGATGCGGGCCTTCAATCACACGACTGGGGCTGGGCCTCCAGCTCCAGCTCACAACCCCCCCCCCCCCACCCCCATTCTCTGTTCATTATCCTGCTCCATCCTGTGACCCCTCCCCACCCCACCATGTAAACACCCCCCACCCCAGCCTGTAACCACTCCCCATGCTCTGTCCATTCCCCGGCTGCATTGTCTGACACCCCCCCCCATCCTCTGACCACCTTCCTACCCCATCGTGTATCGCCCTCTGCTCCAGCCTGTGACCCCCTGTATCGTGTGTGACCCCCCGGTGTGAACCCGGCTGTGGCTCGCTGCGGTCAGTGGGAACTCCCAGAAACATTGGAACTCTGCCCAGCCAGCTTTGCCTGCCGGGCAAATCAGAGCGACAATCACTCACTCTCCCTGTGAATATGTTAAAATTAACCCCGTTAAGACATGCGCTGCTGAGAGTTCAGTTTGATGAGGTTGAAAGGAATCTGCAATTCATCGTTCAGAAAAACAGCTAAAATTCAACTAAGCGCAGGAAAAACGTTTATATAAAACTTTCTCCTGTCCTCACCAGAAATGTTATCAAGTGCAACGGATACTGATTGTGGTGATGATCAGCCATGATCACACTGAATGGCGGTGCTGGCTCGAAGGGCCAAATGGCCTACTCCTGCACCTATTGTCTATTGTCTATTGATAACGCTGGCTGCCGGATGTGTGCGGTTCTGGTGAATCTTGTGTCTGGATCCTTGCAATGTTTGCGGGCTTCTCCCCGAGGCGTCTGGACCAACTGACGAGACTGGGTCCTTCACACCAACACTGAAGGTCCAGGCACACACAGGCATTGTCGGCAACTGTCAGACTCCAGTATTGTGTGTAAACCAGCATCTGCAGTTCATTCCTACTCATTCCTTCTTTCCAGAGATGCTGCATGTCCCTCTGAGTTACTCCAGCATGTTGTCTCTCTTAGACACATTATCAGTGTTGGGCTGGATATGTTGTTCTTGTCCCAGTGTAGAGTTTAGTTTCGGTTATTGTCACGTGTACCGAGGTACAGTGACAAGCTTTTGTTGCGAAGTGCCGAATGGCCTACTCCTGCACCTATTTTCTATGTTTAACCAGTCAGCAGAAAGACAATACGTGATTCCAATTGAGCCGTTCACAATGTACAGTTAGTTACTTGATAAGGGAATGGCGTTTAGTGCAAGGTAAAGCCAGCAAAGTCCGATCAAGGGAATTCCTAGGGTCACCAAATAGGTTCAGCACTACTCTCTGGTTGTGGTCGGATGATTCATTTGCCTGAGAGCGTCTCTCAGCAACTCTGTCAAAGAATCAAGCAACGTCCCAGTTGAAACAAGCAACTGCAGATGCTGGTTTAAACCGAAGATAGACACAAAATGCTGGAGTAACTCAGCGGGACAGGCAGCATCTGTGAGAGAAGGAACGGGTGACGTTTCGGGTCGAGACCCTTCTTGAGTCTGAAGAAGGGTCTCAAAAAGTCACCCTTTCCTTCTCTCCAGAGATGCTGCCTGTCCCGCTGAGTTACTCCAGCATTTTGTCTATCTTCAGTGTAAACCAGCATCCTACACGTTTCTGGGTGTGACGGACAACAGCGCCAATCACTGCAGGCTCCACAGAGACAGTAGCTTCTCACTGTTCCAAGCGAAGCACAACCACTTTCCATGTGAATTTCGCTATTCCCGAAGAATGTAACTTGTCATCAAAATTCCCGCCAGGCTTTTGGATACAGTGTTGGCAGGAACGTGACAGGAAATAGCAGATGTTTTAACTGAATTCATTGCATCAGTTTCCATGAGTGAACTGGAAAGCGGCGGCATACAACAGGGCGTACAACACGGCTCCCGGTTGATGCTGTGGGTGACTACAAGCCCACATACACATGAACACCAGCTGTAAATACTCTGGAATCCCTGAGGCAATCAGGGAAATTCTGATCGATAATCCATTAATTCAAAAAAACTGCCTACAGGTTTGTTTTGTGGGCGGCTGACTTGTCTCCAATCGGATTTGATACATGACTCCGTGAAGTGCAAAGTCTGATTGTAACTTAATACCCGCCTGAGGAAAGCAAGGGTGTGGAAGGGTTAATCCAGTTTGCAAGGCAGCGGTTGAGGGCCATTGAGCCTTTCTTCATAAGTGGAATTAGGACATTCGGCCATTCAATCATGGGTTAACTATCTTTCTCTCTCAACCCCATTCTCCTGCCTTCTCCCCATAACCCCCGACACCCGTACTATTCAAGAACCCAAGATAGACACAACAAGCTGGAGTAACTCAGCGGGACAGGGTCTCGACTCGAAACGTCACCAATTCCTTTTCTCCAGCGATGCCTGTCCCGCTTAGTTACTCCAGCTTTTTGTGTCTATCTTCGGTTTAAATCAGCATCTGCACTTTCCCACATTAACCAAGAATCTATCCATATCTGCCTTAAAAAATATCAATTGACTGATTGCCAGATTCGCCACCCTCTGGCTAAATACTTCTTGTTAACCCAGGTCTGGGGTTATTTTTGTCCCAGAATGATGGAATGGAAGCTTCTTCTCGTGGGGTGTGTAGCTATGAAGTGGGATGTTTGTCCGGCCTAATCTGTGTATACAATCACCCACGGCTCTACAAGCAGGGACAGAAAAAACAAGATTTCACAGACACCCATATACGTCACAAACAAAACCCAACACGAACCATCACATTTCCAGTAACTCCTGTATTTTTTCTTCGGCACGTATTGCTGTTCGCCAAGATCACGCATAAACTGGACAGTAACCACGCAATGTAGAAGAGTCGAGATAAACAGGGGTCCAGAACCCTGATGTAATCCACTCTCTTGTCAACTCTCAGACACGCGATTTCACAGTGCTTAGAAACATTTAAAAAATAGGTGCAGGAGTAGACCATTCGGCCCTTCGAGCCAGCACCGCCTTTCAATATGATCTTGGCTGATCATCCAAAATCAGTACCCCGTTCTGGCTTCCCCCCCCCATATCCCTTGATTCCTTTAGCCCTAAGAGCTAAATCTAACTCTCTTGCTCCCACCCGCTTTGAGATAAGATTGATAGACACAAAAAGCTGGAGTAACTCAGCGGGTCAGACAGCATCTCTGGAGAAAATGTGTAGGTGACGTTTCGGGTCGGGTGAGTCTGAAGAAGGGTCTCGAACCCGAAACGTCACCCACTCCTTCTCTCCAGGGATGCTGCCTGACACGCTGAGTTCCTCCAGCATTTTGTGTCTGTCATATCGCTGATAGCCGATCACAGGCTCAACCAGGGCCCTTGGAGCCGATAGTTGAGGCACTGTCTTAGATTAACTACCCTCTGACTAAAAAAGTTCCTCCTCACCTCCTTTCTAAAAGAGCGTCCTTTAATTCTGAGGCTATGACCACTGGTCCTAGACTCTCCCACCAGTGGAAACATCCTCTCCACATCCACTCTATCTATGCCTTTCCTTATTCTGTAAGTTTCAATGAGGTCCCCCCCTCAACCTTCTGCACTCCAGCGAGTACAGGCCCAGTGCTGTCAAACGCTCATCATATACTAACCCACTCATTCCTGGGATCATTCCTGTAAACCTCATCTAGACCCTCTCCAGAGCCAGCACATCCTTCCTCCGATATGGGGTCCAAATTTGCTCACAGTACTCCAAATGTGGCCTGACCAGCGCCTTATAGAGCCTCAGCATGTTTGGTGTTGGTAAGGGCCCGCTGTGCCGAATGGCCTGTTACAGTCAGTAGTATCGCCTGCCTCAGTCACTCCCCGCGTTTCCTCCACGCGGTCCTGGACACTGGGACCAGGGGTGGGTGGCAGGTTTTTGCCCAACTCCCGCCGCGGGAGGCCACTCGGCCCACCCAGCCCATGCCAATACAAGCCCGCAGAGGGGGAAGAATGGCCCTGAGCGTGCCTTTAAACTGTCTGCAAGGCGGGGCGCGCCTCGTTGTCCACACACTGACAGACACTGTGTTGTTTTTCCATTTCCTGTACACTCTGCTCTCGTTAACTC
The DNA here is from genome assembly GCA_038087875.1 of Malacoraja senta. NCBI lineage: Eukaryota > Metazoa > Chordata > Chondrichthyes > Rajiformes > Rajidae > Malacoraja > Malacoraja senta. The sequence continues at coordinate 829,837 of CM075993.1, forward strand.
TCCCGTCCAGTTCAGCCTCCGCATTCTCTCCGACTCTCTGGCTGCGATCCTCGACCTCCCTCCCGGGACCTGAAGCCGGCTCCAGGAATGTCTACACATCGTCCCGGGGAAAGGGGCAGAGAGAGAGGGAGCGCCGCACTGTGTGTGTGTGTGTGGGGGGGGGGCAAGAGTAAGGAGATGCCAGTGGTTCACCCCCTCACCCCCGCCCCTCCCACAGTGCGGCGCTCCCTCACCGCCCCTCCCACAGTGCGGCGCTCCCTCATAGTCAAGAGTGGGTCCAGGATGGGGTAAAACTTGGCCGGCTATTGTCAGCACTGCCCGCTGACAGAATCAGGAACGAAACACAAAGTACTGACAGACTTAGTGTTTTGCTCCAGACTCCAGTATCGGCAGTTCCCCGTTTCTTGCTTTTACCACAATTTCGTGTTTTATTGCAGCTTTCTGGAATGTTCCTTTCCCGGAATGTTAGACACATGATTAGACGGGGTAAAGGCCTGACAGTCACAGTGATACAGCATGGAAACAAGCCCCTTTGGCCCAACTTGCCCACACCGGCTAACATGTCCCAGCTACACTAGTCCATATCCCTCCAAACCTGTCCTATCCATGTACGTGTCTGTTTATTAAACGTTGTGATAGTCCAGCCCCAACTACCTCCTCTGGCAGCTCGTTCCATGTCCCCACCACCCTTTGTGTGAAAAAGTTACCCCTCAAATCCCTTATTAAATCTTTTCCCCTTCACCTTAAGCCCATGGCCTCTGGTTCTTGATGCCTCTACTCTGGGCAAGCGACTGTGCATCTACCCGATCTATTCCTCTCATGATTTTGTACACAAATGCTGGAAGGTCATTAACATTTTTCAGAGAATTGGTTTAGATTCCTTTGGGACAGTTACATAAACGTCTGGTTTTGTTCCGTGGTTCAGTGTAACTGCAACAGGCGGCACCATTCCACCCTTCGAATCCTGAGCAAATACATGGAGGGACTCAGTGGGTCGGGCAGCATCTGTGGGGAAATGGGACCTTCAGACTGATGGAGTCGAGGGGCAGAGAGCTGAAAAGAGGTGATAGACACAGAATGCTGGAGTAACTCAGCAGGACAGGCAGCATCTCTGGAGAGAAGTAATGGGCGACGTTTCAGGTCCAGAGGTGGGCGGGCTACAGAAGCGGGGAGCAGGCCTGGACCGATCAGCAATTGAACGTCCGGGTAGGTTGGAGGGGCTGAGTGGCCTGCTCCTAGTGTCTGGTTAGCTCGATGTTCCCGGTGTAAAGGGGGTGGACAGGGTGAATGCAGAGTCCTGTGTCCAGGGTAGAGGCATGTAGAACCAGAGGTCATGGGCTTAAGGTGAGGAGGGGAGGAGATTTAATAGGAAACTGAGGGGCAATCGTTTCACACATAAGGGTGGTGGGGTGTATGGAACGAGCTGTCAGAGGAGGCATGTAGGAGGGAACTGCAGATGCTAGTTGAAACCGAAGATAGACACAAAATGCTGGAGTAACTCAGCAGGTCAAGCAGCATCTGTGGAGAGATGGAATATGTAACGTTTTGGGTCGAGACAGTCTGAAGAAGGGTCTCAACCCATAACGTCACCTATTCCTCCAGCACTTTGTGTGTTTTTGTAAAGCGGTTCCTGCAGTTCCGTGTATCTGCAGCATCCTGTTTCCACCCATTGACCTTCTGCGGAAAGTGCAGAACTCCGCGTTCCCGTCTCCAGCGTTATCACCCGGGCCCATGTTACATGTTCAGCTGATTAATGAACAAAATAAAGAAGAGTTGTTTTGATTTAATTTCGTGGCGTCAGGCGATTTTAAAGGGGGGGGGGGGGGGGGGACGGCGCTGGAAGGAGCAGGGTAAATCCCGAGAGAGGCATACTCAGTTACTGTTGCCCTCAATACCCCTGGATACCGCAGTCTCCCCGGGAGCTGCCCCCCACGTGGAGTGGATGTGGAGAGGATGCTTCCACTAGTGGGAGAGTCTAGGACTAGAAGGCACAGCCTCACAATTAAAGGACGTTCCTTTGGGAAGGAGACGATGAGGATTTTCTTAATTCAGAGGGTGGTGAATCTGTGGATTCTGTGTCACAGAAGGCTGTGGAGGCCAAGTCAGTGGATATTTTTAAGGCAGAAGTAGATAGATTCTTGATTAGTGCGGGTGTCAGGGGTTATGGAGAGAAGGCAGCAGAATGGGGTTAGGAGGGAGAGATAGATCGGCCATGATTGAATGGCGGAGTAGACTTGATGGGCCGAACGGCCTGATTCTGTTCCTATCACAGATGAAGTTATGAACATATAAAACTGACCATTAAACAAACTTTATATCCATAATATTAAATATTACAGAGAGCACTGTTCTATGCTGCCGTCTGTGGGAAGTGTGCAATGGAAGATATACAACACACAGTGGAGCAGTTTTACAGAGTATCTACAGTGCACCAGGGCACCCCTCGCTTGGACCCCCCTTGGACGGCCCACCACCCCTGGGGAACAGGAGAGGCGTGCTTCAGCCTTGCCCATTGTCACTGCTCCCCACCCACCCAGTAGCATGGACGGCACTCACCCCCTCCCCTCCCCTCTCATCCCCCCCTCCTCTCATCCCCCCCACACCTCTCTCATCCCCCCTCCCCTCTCACTTCTCTTACCTCCGCACCTCTCATCCCCCCACCTCTCTCAACCACGCCCCCTCCTGCAGCTCTCCCATCTCCTCTGCTTTCTCATCCCATCCCCTTTCATCCCCCTTACCTCTCCCCTCTCTCACCTCCTCAGCTTCCAATTACAAGTGGGGCCCCTCTAACACCCCCCCCCCCACCTGGAGCAGAGCAAGCCCCACCCACTGTGGTGTCCAGCAATCGCCAACGCCAACCCTTCCCACAGTCACACGCACACTGCAAAACTCCTGCATGGTTACAGGTCTCCTGTACGGAGGGTTAACTGTGCCACTAATTAGAACACTGTCTAGGACACCCCTCACTGCCACAGTCAGAGGCCTGGTGATGGCTCCTGAGGGGCAGAGTGAAGTCACCTCATCTGACAGAGAACAAATGTAAACTTTGTAACTGGAAGAAGTGACCTCTATTGAACAAATGCTATTCCCATCCCCCCATTTAGTGAAACAGCCTGATGCATGAAGTGTGAAGGTAAAGGTGGCCAGAATCAGGTGGTGGACATCTTGTACAGCTCCGTGCCACCAGTCCCGGCCACCATTGTATCCCAGTGGTCCACGATGGCCACAGGGCATGGCTGACCGGTGCTCCGTGTTCCTGCTTCTACCGTAGTGTCCACTGTCCAAGCAGAGGGTGTGAGGCTGATGGATCCTTACAGCCCAGCTCACGTTGCACTGGTCAGCCCAAGGGCCTCCGTCGGCCCACCCTGCCACAGCCACATGCTACCTGGAACCAGCGGTCAGCAGATGTAGGAAGGGTCGAGGGGGGCAGCAATGGTTGGGGGTGGAAAGGATGCAAGGGATTTAGAAAGGTCAAAGTCACAAAAAATATATCAGAGATTGTTGGGGTTACTGTGGGGGAGGAGCTGTAATAGAGGGGTTGTTGCGGTTACTGTGGGAGGGGGTTTGTAATAGAGGGGTTGTTGGGGTTACTGTGGGAGGGGGGTTGTTGGACGTGTTGTGGGGGAGGGGCAGAATGAGGGTGGTGGGGATCGGGGAGGTATCTCAGCCACGTTCTGCCACAGGGTGACGGAGGTCCCGGTCACAGAGTGTCGTACAGGTGTAGAGTCTGCTCCAGGTGCTGGCTGATCCTCTGGTAGAAGAGGATTTGTTGCTGGAGGTAGGATTGCATCATGTGTTTGAAGTCGATGATCCGCCGTTTGTGGAAATGGTTCATCTCCGCTTGGAGTGCAAAGCCCACCACCCGGCAGCGCTGCTTGATGCCGTCCACCTGCTCCTGGTCCATCTTGCCCTCCTCATTCATCCTCTGGCTGTCCTTCACCTTGGCAAAGGCACCTGTGGCAATACACACCCAGTCAGTCGTGTCCCCAAATTACCGCCCCACCCTATCACCCCTCAGCCACTGGACCTCAGCTTACATTGCACTGGTCAGCTGGTCAGCCCAGTGCCTCTGCCCCCAAATCACCACCCCACTCTATCACCCCTCACCAACTACCCATTAGCCACATGGCTCAATGCTTGGTTCTTCCACGCCACCAGTTAAACGCTCAGTTATGGCATCCTCTAAGAACAATTGTTTTATTATTTGCCTCTCCAGCCCCTTCTTCACAACTTCAGTCCTGAATGCACTCTGCTTTCACAGAGAGATCACACTCTCAGGGGGTGAGAGAGACCACACTATGATCAAGCCTCATAGGGGTTAAGGTGGAGCAGGGAGACCGGGGGCAGGGAAGCCAGGGGTTGGGAAACGGAGGGGGGGATGGGGGGAGGACGACACCTGGGGCAGGGAAGCCAGGGGTTGGGGAGACCGGAGGGGGGGTGGGTAGGGGGGGATGGGGGGAGGACGACACCTGGGGCAGGGAAACCAGGGGTTGGGGAGATAGAGGGGGGGTGGGGGGGGATGGGGGGAGGATAAAGGGGGGGACGACACTTGGGGCAGGGAAGCCAGGGGTTGGGGAGATGGAGGGGAGGTGGGTGGGTGGGGACGACACCTGGGGCAGGGAAGCCAGGGGTGAGGAGCTGCTTTACTCCCTCACCCCTCCACAAATCCACACTGACAGCTCCAGCCTGTCACTCTTTGACACATCTGATATGACATCTTTTATTGATTCCAGTCTTTCCCTTCACTGACTTTGGGCCAATAAGTGAAACATTCCCTTGTTGTCTCTTCCTCCTTTGTGAATTACTGGGGTCACATCTGCGCCCCTTCAATCCAGAGCAACAATTCCAGATGTAACGAGAAAAGTCACCACGTCTAAAGCCACCTCATTCAAAACCCAAGGCTGTGGATCATTGATTTCCTCGATTCATCAACTGTCCGATCCACCAATGTTTCAGTATGTTCATTTAAAAATACCAGTGTCCCCACTCTCCCAATCCACTCTCTGCTGTTTTCTGGCAGGTTTTGTGACTCCGTGAAGATGAGACAAAGTTGTAATTTAATGTCTCCAGCATTTCCTAATTCCCATTCTGAGGCTGCGCCCTCTGGTCCTAGACTCTCCCACTAGTGGAAACATCCTCTCCACATCCACACTATCCAGGCCTATCACTGTTCAGTACTTTTCAATGAGGTCCCCCCTCATCCTAATAAACTCCAAATCTGAATGGCTCACATTTGTCCTCACTCACCTTCTCCTGTTTATTTGCAGACACAAACACCTCCTGCCTGTTTTTGTGTTCCTTGAGGTCTACTCAGAGATGTTACCTTGCTTTTCCTCATCAATGTCTCAGCCTCCATTGCTGTGTTCTGAAATGCTCCCAATTGTTTAATCTATTGCTATTTCTGGCATCTTCATATACCTCCTCCATGGACCTAATGATATCTTTTATTTCTGTTGTCAGCTATGTTCACTGTTCACTTTTTGTACCTTAATGGAGTTTATTTTATCTGCAAATTATTTAAATGGTGGGCAATTCCTACCCACTGTTACACCCCGATCCACAACAGCAAACTCTCCCCTCCCTCCTGCATCGCTTGAATGAATGAATGCTTTGTCACATGTGATATTCTTGGCTTGCTGACCCAAGGTATGCAAAGAGACACCACATAAAGAGCGCTGACATAGTTACAAAGTATCCCATGCCAGGCTCCCCTTTGTTACCCCCCCCCCCCCCCATCGTGGTGGTCCCCACACACCAGGCCCTCCTTTCCTCCCATTAGATTTCAGACTCTGTTCTGCATTGAACATCACCCTCACACACAATGTACAATTCCATCACACTCTGCTCACTCTTCCTTCAGGACCCAACAACGAGATTGTCAACTAACCCTTCCTCAGAAAACAAGACCTAAAATAGCCTGCTCCCTCCTTGCTGTCTAGAAAATCGCCTCATATATAATTTCATGAATTCAGCATGCGTCTTACAGCCTTTAATTTGCCGTGTCCAGTCTACATGAAGATTAAAGCCAGCCCTGATGTCTGCACCATCCCTGTTACACGTCCTCCAATCTGCTGGCCATGCCGTCCCACTGAGAGCAACTCAGACCACACTGTGACGATCCTCTACACAGCACCAATCTCCCTGAGAAACAGCACTGCCCAGCCTCCTCCTCACAGCCCAGTACCCTGGAACAGTCAGCCTGTGGTCCACTACCCCCGAGCACCGTCAGTCACATCAGGGTGGTCACGCCACAGTCACAACGGCAGGCAGTCTTGTCATGATCACACCAAGTCCACGCCACGGCACCATCATGTCACGCCACGGCACCATCATGTCACGCCACATCACAGTCATGTTATGCCACGTGATTGTGGTCATACCACATCACTGTCACACCGGGGTGGGAGATTGCATTAGTTGAAACAGGGTGGACCACGTGAAGGTTGCAATCAACCCAACGTCCACAAACAAGTTCAAATAGAACAAGTTGACCAACAACTTTATGCTGTGCATGCCATACGCAAGAAGAAGAAGACTGTCACACCACTGTCACATCATGGTGGTCATGCCACATCACAGTCTCGTCACATCACTCTCATTCATTTTATTTCTACCTTCATTCATTTATTTGCAAGCCATAGTCATACAGCACAGAAACAGGCCCATCGTATGTAATTCTGGAAAATTACATAGTGACAAATGACTCTGCAAAGGGCAAAGCAGCAACCCGAGCAAACGCTGATCAGTGTGGATGGAGACAGGGCTGTGTGTGGACACAGACACAGACAGACACACACACACACAGACGGACGGGAAACACAAACACACACACAGCTGAGTGACAGGTGTCTCCAGGTAACGGGTGTCTGTGACCTGTGTGGATGGAGCTGTAACCGGATCTCCCTCCCCAGCTGTCACGCACACCTGAGTTTTGGTTTAAATTTCAAACACGAATTAAGTTGGCAATGCAGTGGGCCTGGAGATTGTTTCAACAGGAGTTACCAGAATGAAGTCTGTCTGTCGCTGTATAACACTGGGGTACAGTACCGGTGGGGACGGGTCTGTGTGTATAACACTGGGGTACAGTACCGGTGGGGACTGGTCTGTGTATAACACTGGGGTACAGTACCGGTGGGGACTGGTCTGTCGCTGTATAACACTGGGGTACAGTACCGGTGGGGACTGCTCTGTGTGTATAACACTGGGGTACAGTACCGGTGGGGACGGGTCTGTCGTTGTATAACGCTGAGGTACAGTACCGGTGGGGACTGGTCTGTCGTACAACACTGGGGTACAGTACCGGTGGGGACGGGTCTGTTGTTGTATAACACTGGGGTACAGTACCGGTGGGGACTGGTCTGTTGTTGTATAACACTGGGGTACAGTACCGGTGGGGACTGGTCTGTTGTTGTATATCACTGAGGTACAGTACCGGTGGGGACTGGTCTGTGTGTATAACACTGGGGTACAGTACCAGTGGGGACGGGTCTGTGTGTATAACACTGGGTACAGTACCGGTGGGGACTGGTCTGTCGTTGTATAACATCAGGTTGTAGGTGCAGGTAGATCTGCTGCCTGTACTGCACTGAGTGTCTGAGCTGCAGTTGCTTCTGGGCCTACTGGAACAGGCTGTGACAACAGAGGGTGAAATGTGAGCCCCCTCACCTTAACCCTGTGCCCTTTAGTGAAATGTGAGCCTGTGAGGATGGGCCACTACACCAGCTGACGTCAGAGCACGGGTTCATGAATGGCCATGTCTCCACCCCCTAAACCGGTTGTCCCAGTCTGAGCTCCACCGATGGCTCACTGACAATGTGTGAGGCAACTCCTTGCTGGAGCAGTCAGATACAGGGCCGTCCTCTCCCCACCCCACCCCACGCCTAGTCTTCAGGTTCCCAACACTCCGTGCTGTGAGACTCCTCTCCCCCCCCTCCACCAACCCATCCCCCTCACCCCACCAACCCCTCACCTTCCCTTCCCACCAACCTCTACCACCCCACCCGCACACCCCACTCCCCTCCCTCCATCCAGGTGGACACTGCCCAGTGGGCAAGATGCCCCCTGGGTTCCACAATCTGCCAGCTGACCCGAGGCACAGTCTGTATGCCAGAGCTGGAACAGAATGATAGAACCGTACAGGCCCTTCGGCCCACCTAGTCCATGCCGACCAGGTTGGCATTCTGCGCATGTCCCTCTTAACCCTTCCTCTCCATATATCAGTCCAACTGGTTTAAAAGTCATAATTGTATCCACTTCCTCAGATATGGACTACCCGCTGAGTGAAAAGGTTGCCCGAGGTCCTGCTTAAATCTCTCCCCCCTCACCTTAACCCTGTGCCCTTTAGTTTTGGAATCCTCTACCCTGGGAAATTGATTGAGTGTTCACTTTATCCATGCCCCTCATGATCTGGTCACCCCGTCCATCCCTCAACTTCTTGCACATCTCTCGGGCCAGACCCTGCCTGCAGTTGCAGCAGTGTGGACATGTTACAGAGGTAGGGGCCGCGGAGAGCGAGGGGCCACTGGAGCGAGGGGCCGGGTATGCACGATCATCGCTGGTGTTAGACCAGCCGCTGCCCACAGCAGCGGGAGGAGCACAGACTCCATGGGCTGTGGACCAGGGATCATTTACTCGGATCCGGCCTCCCTTCCTGAGGCAGGGACGCGAGGTTCCACACTGTCTTTTTGCAGCCTCAGCACATTCCAAACTGTTTTACAATCTGCTGCAAGCTAACAAAACAAGTCCAGTAACCGTAGTAATGTGGGAAACACTGCAGCCTTCACTTAATACTGTGCTCCCTTACCCCCGCCCCCCCCACACAGTGCAGAGCTCCCTCACCCCCCCACAGTACGGTGCTCCCTCACCCCCCCCCCCCCACAGTGCGGTGCTCCCTAACCCCCCCCCCCCCACAGTACGGTGCTCCCTCACCCCCCCCCACAGTGCGGTGCTCCCTAACCCCCCCCCACAGTACGGTGCTCCCTCACCCCCCCCCCACAGTGCGGTGCTCCCTCACCCCCCCCCCCCACAGTACGGTGCTCCCTCACCCCCCCCCCACAGTACGGTGCTCCCTCACCCCCCCCCCACAGTGCAGAGCTCCCTCACCCCCCCCCCCCACAGTACGGTGCTCCCTCACCCCCCCCCCCACAGTACGGTGCTCCCTCACCCCCCCCCTCACAGTACGGTGCTCCCTCACCCCCCCCCCACAGTACGGTGCTCCCTCACCCCCCCCCCACAGTACGGTGCTCCCTCACCCCCCCCCCCCCACAGTACGGTGCTCCCTCACCCCCCCCCCCACAGTACGGTGCTCCCTCACCCCCCCCCCCCACAGTACGGTGCTCCCTCACCCCCCCCCCCACAGTACGGTGCTCCCTCACCCCCCCCCCCCCACAGTACGGTGCTCCCTCACCCCCCCCACAGTACGGTGCTCCCTCACCCCCCCCCCACAGTACGGTGCTCCCTCACCCCCCCCCCCACAGTACGGTGCTCCCTCACCGCCCCCCACAGTACGGTGCTCCCTCACCCCCCCCCTCCCCCCAGTACGGTGCTCCCTCACCCCCCCCACAGTACGGTGCTCCCTCACCCCCCCCCCCACAGTATGGTGCTCCCTCACCCCCCCCCACAGTACGGTGCTCCCTCACCCCCCCCCCACAGTACGGTGCTCCCTCACCCCCCCCCCCACAGTACGGTGCTCCCTCACCCCCCACAGTACGGTGCTCCCTCACCCCCCCCCCACAGTACGGTGCTCCCTCACCCCCCCCCCACAGTACGGTGCTCCCTCACCCCCCCCACAGTACGGTGCTCCCTCACCACCCCCCCACAGTACGGTGCTCCCTCACCACCCCCCCCACAGTACGGTGCTCCCCTCACCCCCCCCCTCCCCCACAGTACGGTGCTCCCTCACCCCCCCCACAGTACGGTGCTCCCTCACCCCCCCCACAGTACGGTGCTCCCTCACCACCCCCCCCACAGTACGGTGCTCCCTCACCCCCCCCTCCCCCCCAGTACGGTGCTCCCTCACCCCCCCCTCCCCCCACAGTACGGTGCTCCCTCACCCCCCCTCCCCCCCAGTACGGTGCTCCCTCACCCCCCCCCCACAGTACGGTGCTCCCTCACCCCCCCCCCACAGTACGGTGCTCCCTCACCCCCCCCCCACAGTACGGTGCTCCCTCACCCCCCCACAGTACGGTGCTCCCCCCCCCCCCACAGTACAGAGCTCCCTCACCCCCCCCCACAGTACGGTGCTCCCTCACCCCCCCCCCACAGTACGGTGCTCCCTCACCCCCCCCCCCACAGTACGGTGCTCCCTCACCCCCCCCCCACAGTACGGTGCTCCCTCACCCCCCCCCCCACAGTACGGTGCTCCCTCACCCCCCCCCTCCCCCCAGTACGGTGCTCCCTCACCCCCCCCCCCCACAGTACGGTGCTCCCTCACCCCCCCCCCCACAGTGCGGTGCTCCCTCACCGCCCCCCACAGTACGGTGCTCCCTCACCCCCCCCACAGTACGGTGCTCCCTCACCCCCCCCCCTCCCCCGCAGTACGGTGCTCCCTCACCCCCCCCCCCCACAGTGCGGTGCTCCCTCACCGCCCCCCACAGTACGGTGCTCCCTCACCCCCCCACAGTACGGTGCTCCCTCACCCCCCCCAGTGCTGTGCCCCCTCAGTACTAGCAGCCAGTGATCATTAGCTGAGCTGTTTGAGTCAGGGTGACAAGTGAAGATTAATAAAGAAGAAATAGATTAAATACTCACAAGGTGATTGAACCAGCATATTTACCTGGTTGATGGAATCAATAACTGGGCGCAGAATTAGCAAGCATGGAGCTGTGTGGATCAATTAGAGGAAGCCTGCATGGATTTGTTTAAGGCAAATCCCATCTAACCAACCTGATAGAATCTTTTAATGAAGTAACAAGGTCGATGAAGGAAACACAATTACTGTGGTGTGTGTCGACTTTTAAAAGGCATTCGATTCAATGCCACGATCGTCATCAAGGCAATGGAGTCAAAGGAGCAAAGCAGCTCGTGTGGAAACCAAGCTGAGTAACTGGTGCCATTAGAGCTTGTCGCTCTGGCGGGGGCGTGGGGGGGGGGGGGGAGTGGGGGGGCTCCCAGATCTATGACCTGGACCACTGCTTTATGTTACAGATATGGACGACTTGGACATTGCCCGGTTTTTATATTTGTAGACACTTGGAGCAATCGTTAGCTGTGAGGCGATGGGAATGGACTGCAATACGATACGGATGAGAGATGGAATGGGCTGATGGAATGTGATGTATTGTATTTTGGTTGGAAGAACGAGTGGAGGCAAAATAATCAAGGAGCCTGAGATCAGAGAGTTGCAGCGCTGTGTGTACATAG